>OW584239.1:47553826-48153826 GCA_939192795.1 Bombylius discolor
TTCTAAATGCCATAATTCGTAATAAAGGCATAATTGAAATCTTACAGGTTCAATCATGAATGCTTTTAAAGATAAAATAGTATAGACTAGTAAGATGCTGTTAAAGACTTATTTCAAGGCGTATAAGCTTAAAAGTCCTCATGAATTTCGTTCTTTACAACAAATGTCCTTTTATGTGAAAATTTTCAGCACAAATTACTTATTTTCATTACTTATTGAGTTGAGGGATTTCACGGTATTTTTATAAAATCTTTCAATGCGTGACAAATTAAAACTACCAATTAAAACTAAAAAATTCTGACAAAGAAAAAATCTTCTTCAATGTAATTTTTCATGTGTAACATTGCAATTTGTTAAAGTTCACTTTTTATTCACAAATTACAATTTAATACAAATTTCAGTACACTTGTTTTTAATTTAAAGAACAAAGTTCAACTTCAGAAAGAAAAAAACAATGAAGAAAAAAAATTTTATCTCACATATGAGTGCATATAATAAAAGATTGTTAAATTACGATTAGAATTACCTACATAAAGAATGAATAATAAAAATTGCCATTTAAAAATTTCATTACATTATTGAACTCACTAATGGATAACACTTACTTGATTATTTTTAAATAAACTTTAATGAAAATGAGGAAATTGTTGTACACGTATAAATCTAATTTTCAACAAAAGAAAAAAGAAAAAAAAAAAAAAACTTAGTATAAGAATATCAAAATGAAAAAATAGAAACAACTCTTTTTTTTTTTTTTTTTTAAACACACAAGATTATTATCATTTTCCAACAAGTACTGACGTCAAGAAGTAAAAAAATAATAGTAGAACATTGGCATTTTACAGAGATAATAATACAAAAAAAAGGACTTTAAAGTGATTTAAAATTTTCAATGTACGTATGTATATTCTAAAGGAATTACATATATACTTAAAGGAGAAAAAAAAGGAAGTGATATATAAATTGTGTTTTTTTCTTTATCCTTATAATGCCTAAGGGAAAAATTTATATGTATACAGACAGTTCTGTTGAACAAATATTCAAGATAAAAATTACAACTGATGTAGAAAATTTAATAAGAAATAATTTTGTAACATATGCAATAAATATAATATAATAAAAAATTTTATAACAGAATATATAAATACATACACGTACATACGTATCTACTATCTTTAAAATTCATCAAAATGAAAAATAAATAAAATTAAAAATTTCATTTAATATTGTATTTAATAGCACAATAACCCCTCCTTCTCCCACTTTTTCCTACACAATTATTTATAATGTCATTTTAAAACAGATGTATCTAATATGAAAAAAAAAAAAGAAAGGATATAAGTATTATGAAAAATAAATTTATGTAATCATCATAGTGTATACCACACCTTTTCAACATAATGTTATCTGTACAATATATAATCGATTTGTGTACTACAACAATTCAACCATACATACACAAATATGTATAGGCAAATTATAATATTGGAAATGTTGACGACCACAAACCTACATACATATGTACATATATACTCGTATTATACATATATATGGTACACTTAAATTGTATATTTTGAAGACTAAACATACCTACAACAAATTTTAATAAATATTCAGGTGATACAATATGATTCCCACAAAAAAAAAAAAAAACAAAAAAAACAATTATAAATAAATAAATATTTTATTTTATTGACACCACTAACCTAGTTGAAACATGCAACGTTAACATTATATGTATTTAAAAAAAAAAAAAAATAAAAACACAAAACAAATTGTGGTAGGTTATTCAGAATTTTGAAGTATGAAGAGGAAAAGAAAAATTAAAAAAATTAAATTAAATATTAAATTGAAAAATCAAGAAAAATATTTCATTTTAAATAAAAAAAGTTAATAAATAAACAAAAATTTTTATATGGCGCTTGGAAAGAAACTAAGTTTCTAGCACACAGGAAAAAGTAATTTTTATTGATTCCTATAAAGGCTTTTTTTTTTCCTTTAAAAATCATCTTTTTTTTCTATTTCATAAAGTAGCCAAAATAAATAGACTCCACATTTAAAAATAGTAAAATATTTCCAAAAAGCTTTTTTTTTTTTTAATTCAAATCAAATTTCAATGTCAAAACTCCTCTGTTGTATAATATTTTCTTTTACTTATTTTTAAAAGGACCTTTATTTCTTTTACTACAAGACGTCATCGTGTTTCAAGGTTTTTCTATTCCCACGCAAATAAACAAAAAACCGATTAAATTGTTATTTCAAATTCCTCCGGAAATCTATTCTTTTGTTTTTTTTCTAAAAGTTAAAACTTTTTTTTTTTCATACATTTTTACCTTTTTATCCTTGAGAAATCGTAAACGTGTGAAAGCTTAACACTCAAAAAAAAAATAATCTCATTCACTTTATGAGGGCTTTAATTCTTTCAATAAAATTTCAAATTTTTCATCAGAACAAAAAATAAATTTGTATTATAAGAAAAATAAAAAAAAAAAAAATTGATCATCGCGCATATACACCCGCCATATTTTCATCATGTGTGTAGTTTATTTTTTAATTTTATTTTTTGACCTTTAACCCCTTACCAATTAAATGAAATTATTTAACTAAAATAGTTTACTAATAAACCTCTAATGGTAAAAATAAAACAAAACAAAAAATAAGTAGTAGATAGTAAAAAGATTTATTATTGTTGTTGTTGCTTTATAAATTCATTAAGAATGATCATCTACAGTGGGCATGAATTTTTGTATAAATACAAAAAAAAAAATATATATATATACTTATATCTATCGTGTCTACGACTACATATATGATGACGATAATACTGAACTGTGTCTGCTGAAATATATCGCCTGTCTGAATGCAATCATATTATAATTTATATAAAAAAAAAAAACAAAAAAAAAAAAACATACATATAACTACAACAAATCCAAAAAAAAAAAATAATAATAATAAAAGAGTCCAATAGCTAGATAGTCTCTCATATCAAAAGACTATAAACTAAACTGAAGTAACATTATAATTTACCCTGAAAGTTCTTTTCAGAAAGTATTCAACCGTGATACCAATCACACGTTATCGATTTTAGTTTCCTCTAAAAAAAAAATAATAATAATAAAGTAATAGGTGCGTTTATTAAATATAATAATTTATTTTTTTGTCTCCTGATAATGTTTTTCATAAATCAGAATCAGAATAGTTTTTAAATTTTTAACAAAAAAAAAAAAAAAGGGTTAAAATAGTGTTTAAAATTTTTTTTTAGTTTATTGTTTAATTTTCGCGATGGCATCATCAGGTTGCAGCAGTTTAGAAAATTTAAATTTTCCATTAGAAACACAAAATAGCAGTCATATATTAAATGTTTATACAAATCCTTTGGATTTAATTAATCCAATATATTATGATACAACAACAAAAAAAGTATGTTTTATAACAAATTCAAATATCTCGTCATCAGGTATATTCGATCAAACATCATCAAATCAGATTTGGATTAAAAGAACAAAGTAAAAATTAGTACATCATTTATTTTTCTTATTATTTTCAATTCTAGTCCTTTTTTTTTTTTTTTTAAATTAAAATTAACTACTATTAAATAATTATTTTGTTTTTTTTATTTCTTCTTCTTTTTTTCTTATACTATTTTTGTTTGTTTCATATTTTAGTTCTCAAAATAACCTTTGTAATGGATCGATACCAGGTAATCATTTTCTTGCACGAAAGGTACATAATAACAGTCCGAATGGACAAAAGAAACCAATGGTTACATTAACACATTTACCAAGACGGCCACCAGTTGAAATTGAATTTTCAGATATATCATATTCAGTATCAGAAGGTTTAAGAAGAAGTCGAGGTTTTAAAACGATATTAAAAGGAGTTAGTGGTAAATTTCGTTCAAGTGAATTAACAGCAATTATGGGACCATCCGGTGCTGGAAAAAGTACACTTATGAATATTTTAGCAGGATACAAGTAAGTAAACTTTTAGAAAAAAAAAAAAAAAAAAAAACAAAATTATATTTTTCATCGTCATTAATTTTTTAAAGGATTTCCTATCTAATTTAATTTTTTTTTTTTTTGTTTATCGATTTTCATTATTCATAATCTAAATTATTAAATCGACCTTCTAGAGGTTTTTTCTTCTCTATGAACTTTAATTATTTTAAATTACACCTCTATTAAAAAAAAAAGAAAACTTTATCAACTTAATTAAGGGTGTGTTTTTTTCCCTAATAAAGTTTTAAAAAAGTTGAAAAAATTCTAAGAAATTATTGTTGAAATAAAAAGAATTTAAAATATGCTCGTACTTAATATGAAAATTTTTAAGATAATAAAATATCAAAAATAAGTAAAATAAATTCAAAAAAATTCCGTTAAATGAATAAAATTAATCATTTCATTTATCACATTATAAGAAAAATTGCATGCAATACGTAAAAATTTTATAATTTGTTTGTTTTGTGAAATTAGAATTTCAACAAATAATATTGATTATTATTAATCTTTAGAAGATTGATATTATGCAAGCGCAAGAAAATGAAATTTGTAGTTCCTCAGAAACAAATAATGTGAAAAAAATTGATGTCAAGTAAATGTTAAAACTACCTACATATGTACATATGTATGTTATTCTATTTCTTTAAAACAAAACAAAAAAACAAACAAAAAAAACACCTTCAAAATACGTAAATAGAATTTAACTTATTTAAGGATTCTTTTACTTCTTTCTAATTTATTCTACATTTACGTATATATACATACCTACATTACATATCACGTATATATCGTGTCATTTAACGTGTTTTAATAAACTTTGAAAGAAACAAAAAAAAAAAAAAAAATAATAGTAAAGCAAAAACAATAAAAATATATTTTTATCAAAATATTTTTGAGTAATAAAATTTAGTAATTTTCTTTAAGAATTTTAAATATTATAATTGAAATTAATTATAAATTGATCAAAAGTTCAAGTATCCAATTTAAAAGATACAAGAATAATATACATATAATCAGATATTGAATATCTATAAAAGGGATTATAATTGATTGATATAAGGTACTAACAATATTATCGAACATAAAATGTAAGTAGTAAATGCAATTTGAATTTTAAGTATGTACACAATTCATTCATTTAACAATAATTTTTATTGTAACGAGTATATACAATCTGCCAATATTATTAAAAGTATCTATAAGTAAATATGTACTATGGATTATAAAAATTGTGTATTTTATACAAAAGTTTAAGAAATTCACGTCACTTTCAATTTTTATTACATTGTTATAATTTAAATACACTTTATAAAAGCGATAGATTTTATTTTTATTGTTATTTGAAAAGAAGAAATGATATGAATCAATAATAGGTATAATAATTGACTTTTATGTATGACATTTTATATTTTTTATATGAGCATACTTCAAAAGAATGAGCGGAAGTTTTCTTTGTTTTCAAAGTCACAAAATTAGATTTTTTAAAAAAAAAAAAACCATATGAAAAACCAAAATTGAATAAATAACAAAAGAAAATTGAACTTAGATCATATGATTGAATATGACATCGAATTTAAATGAAAATTTTTTTCATTAATTTATTGTGGGAGTACGAGGTTGGTTGGTTGTTTAATAAAATTAAAAATAATTCCTTTCAGAATTTTTAAAATAATTTTAATAAAAATTTATGAGAATTACAAAAAATTTTCAACTCCTAATTTTAAAAATATTATGTAAACAGGAAATGAGAATTACCTACTACTAAATTCGGACTAATCGTTTTTTCTTGGAAATGAAGATTGATAGTAAAAGAGTCTACAAATAAAAGCTCACTGATTACTGTGTATCTTCAAGACTAATTCAGTTCTAAAAAGATTTCAAAAAACGATGCTTGCCTTGCTGCTCTCAGTATGTTGAAGTAGCTTAAAAATATATAATTTCTCGCATGATTTCTTAGTTCTTTCATGATATTTCAGTTTTCATAGAAAATTGGAAAACAGAAAGTGTTACTGACTAAAATTTTTAATTACCCTTAAATTTTTGAAATTTTAGTTTGCAATATCCTGTATTCAAATTTTCAATGAAAACTAAAAAATAATTAAAGAAAGCCTGAAGCACCAACCAATGCTAATCCAGCTTTGACACGCGCTGAAAAAGAAAACACGTTAAAGAATAGAGTTTAGGAGTAGACAAAGGGTAGTTTTGAACTAAACTTTATATTATTTGATCGATTTTGATGTTAAAATTGTTTAAAATATCCTTCAAGATATTTACTTTTTTATAATTTTCTTTGTTTTTTATACAATTTTACTTACAACATACTTTTTTTTCTTTTTAGAACATCACATTTAAGCGGTAACGTCTTAATAAATGGTAAAGAAAGAAATTTACGTAGATTCCGTAAAATGTCATGTTATATTATGCAAGATGATAAACTTATGGAATATTTAACGGTTCGTGAAGCAATGATGGTATCAGCTAATTTAAAATTAGGCAGAGGTATGGATAAAGAAGCTAAAAAAGTTGTTGTCGATGAAATTCTCGAAGCATTAGGATTAATTGAAGCAAGTAATACGAAAACAATGAATTTATCTGGTGGTCAACGTAAACGTTTATCAATTGCATTAGAATTGGTTAATAATCCTCCAGTAATGTTTTTTGATGAACCAACATCTGGTTTAGATAGTTCAACATGTTTTCAACTCATATCATTGCTCAAATCATTGGCACGTGGTGGTCGTACAATTGTTTGTACAATTCATCAACCATCAGCACGTTTATTTGAAAAGTTTGATCATTTATATATGTTGGCTGAAGGACAATGTATTTATCATGGTCGTGTACGTGGTCTAGTACCATTCCTTGGAGGATTAGGTTATGAATGTCCAAGCTATCATAATCCAGCCGATTATGTTATGGAAGTTGCATGCGGTGAATATGGTGAATGTGTTCATAAGCTGGTAATAGCTGTAAATAGTGGTAAATGTAAAAAATGGAATCAACGTGGAAAAGATGAAACAAATAGTGTAGTAATTGATAATAATAGTAGTAGTAATACAGTAAATAATGGGACAATAATGTCAGCGGCAGCAACAAAACAAATTTCTAATGATCTATTAAAGGGTGGTGGTGATACACCACCAGTTGTAACAGTTGAAGATCGAAATGCAACTTTGAAAATAAATGAAGATAAATTAACTCCACCGAAATTGCAACAGCAAACATCACAAATGTCACAACATTCAACACAATCCGATTGTACAGTTATTAATATTCCAAACAACGAAGAGGGACTGTCAAAAAATGCTGTGACTCCGACAGGAGCAACATGTCATACATCACTATTAGGTTCTAATGAAAGTGTTGTAACTTTACCGTATAAGCCTGGTTTTCCTACAAGTGGATGGCTTCAATTTTGGATTTTATTGAAACGTTCATTTACATCGATTATGCGTGATAAAATGCTCACACAAATGCGATTAGCATCACATATTCTTGTTGGAGCGATAATTGGTATGATTTACTATGACATTGGAAATGATGCATCAAAAGTGATGAGCAATGCCGGATGTATTTTCTTTACAACGCTTTTCACAATGTTTACAGCAATGATGCCAACCATTCTCACATGTAAGGAAAATTTACACAAATTCAAAAAAGAAAAGAAAAAATTATAAGACTAACTTTTTTTTGCCTTTCATATTTATATAGTTCCAATGGAAATGGCAGTTTTTGTTCGGGAACATTTAAATTATTGGTATTCATTGAAAGCATTTTATTTTGCCAAAACATTAGCTGATTTGCCATTTCAGGTATTGTAATTTTTGTATCTTTATCTTAAGTTGCAATCTAAAAAAGGTTTTTTTTTTTTCAATATTTTTTAGATTTTATTCTCAAGCGTTTATGTGATAGTTGTGTATTATTTAACATCACAACCAATGGAAATTGATAGAGTTGCAATGTTTGTTTGTATATGTGTATTAACATCAATCGTTGCACAAAGTCTCGGTTTATTAATTGGAGCTGGTCTTAGTATAGAAGCTGGAGTATTTTTGGGTCCAGTTACAACAATACCAACGATTTTATTCTCAGGTTTTTTTGTTAATTTTGACACAATACCTGGATATTTGCAATTTCTGACATATGTCAGTTATGTACGATATGGATTTGAAGGTAAAAAAATGGAATTGTGATTTCATTTAAATTACTTTTAAAACACTTACATAGAATTTCGCGATTACCAGTTCATTATAGCAATGAAATATGAAAATGGCGGATTCAAAATGAGCATGAACATAAAATAAAAACTGTTTTAACATTTTCAATTTTTTCTTCTATCAGAATTACAACATCCTTTAAATAGTACATGACCATTAGCTTTCTCTAAAATATTCAATTTTAATGATTTTTACAAAAATGACAAAATATAACAATTTCCTCTGTAGAAAGAAAAATTCCTAGAAGACAATTTTTTTCAAAAATAACAGGTTACTAGATGTTCAAAGTATCTGGCTAATTCCAAGCTTATTTACTCGCTTTAAGCTTTCTACATTATTCTTATGAGTCCTGTGAAAAGCAAAAGAGTTAAAGACTTTAGGCTGAAAAAAAAAACAAGAAATGTCTCTTTTCTTGAAATTTCCAGTTCACAAATTTATATTGAATGAACAAAATTTCATGAATTTTCTATATCCTTTCACATTCTTTACATTTAAATTTCAAAGATTAATTTTTTTATTTAAATCGCAAACATAATTTAATAAATTAATAGGTAAAAAATTTCAGTGGTCATAATTTGAAAGAATATAATTTCTTTTTATTTTGTTGATAAAGAACGAATTTATTCTTATGACAGGGCTGCTACTGATATTTTTGATTTGTGTACTTGTTGATGGTCAGTAAACATTTCAATACCAAGCACTTTTACACAATTTAAATGAACAAATAGATACTCAGTCAAAGTTGAGTGAGGTAGGGATTTGATCGCGAGACCTCCAATTTCAAAAGCTAACACTCTACATTTCGGCTACATGCCGTCTTTTCAAAGATATACAAATTATTTGAAAAGCTTAAGCTTAAAATGAATATAAATTACGATACATTTTTTTTTTTTGTTTGATTTTAATTAATTATTTTTATTTTTCAGGTGCAATGATATCAATTTACGGTTTAAATCGTAAAAATTTAGACTGTACAATAATATATTGTCATTATCGTAGTCCAAAGAAATTTTTAGAAGAAATGTCAATGGATCAAGCCGTTTATTGGATTGATGCTGTAGCATTAATTGGAATATTTATAGGTTTACGTATTGTAGCATATTTTGTATTACGTTTAAAATTACATTCCTTACGATAAAATTTAGAAAAAAACATAAAAACATAAATAACGACAAAAAAAAAAAAAAGTAAACAATTATTATAATTAATTATATTATTATTATTATTATTATTGTTCACATTTAATTTGTATCAGTGAGGTAAAGCAAAGGTTAATTATATTTTTATTTTTTATTTTTTTGAAATTTTTATCTTATGAATAATTTAGGGGAAAAATAATCATACTGACGGAATCGCTAGATTTCTCATTATTTTTATTTTGTTTTTATAAATGATATTATTATTTTTTTTTTCAATAATATAAACAGGACAATTAGTTTAATTTTTCTTTAAAATAATTAAATAAATAAAGTTTATGTATTTTTTTAAAAAAAAAAAAAAATAAAATTAAATTTGGAAAAAAAATGAAATACAAAACAAAAATTACTCATAAAAATTTTTTAGTCGTAAAAATTCGAAATTCAATAAAGAAAAAACGTTTAAATTTTAGATTATTAAAAATATAAATAGCTATAAATTAAAAAAAAAAATAAATAAATCATCGAATATGAGATAAAATACATCATATTTCATGTATAAAACAGTATTTTCTAGGAAAAAAAAAAAACAAAAATATTGTAAAAAATTACTTAAAAAAACAAAAAAAAAACCAATGTAATCGTTATTAAAAAAAAAAAAAATTATGCAATATGACTTTCATCATCATTAAGAAGAAAAAAAAATCAAGGAAGTAGATAATTTTTATGTGTTAGATATGTTAGATAAGAATGTATCTGAAAGAGAAGAAAAGTAAAAAAAAAAGGAATATAAGAATAATTAATTAGAATGCCGTTATTTTATTTTTTTTTATATTTTATTTTTATTTTTTTTTAATTTTATTTTCTTGTAGAGTTCCTATTATTTTTTTGTTTATTTTATTTTTTTTATCTAATTGTTTTTTTTTTTATTTAAATTAAAAATTATTTGAAATTTTTGTAATAATAATTTGTTTCGGAGATTTGCCAAAAACAAAAAAAAAATGTTCCATTTTAATAAATAAAAATACTGCAAAAAAATCGATTTTACTTCTATAGAAAATTTTAATATCAATGAATAAAAAAATATTTAAAAAAAAAAAAATATTTTGAAAGTAATGCGAAATGTGAAGGAAAATAACTCAATTATTCTGTGATCATTAATTATGTAGAATTTATTAATTATACTAAATTTCTATCTTAAATTTATTATTTATTTTTTGTTGTTTTTTTTTTTTCCTATTTTTTCAAAGCTTTTTAAAAAAAAATATATGTACGAAAATTGTTTAATTAAAAAAAAAAAATTCTAGCATATCAAGAAGAAATTGAGAGAAAAACAAAAGAAAAATGTTTTAAAAAAACTGTAAAAAGATTTTTTAATAAGAGTCTGATTGTAAATACACAGAGAAAAAATTTTTTTTCAGTTTACCTTGATTTCCATTTAAAAACCAAAAAAAAAAAAAAAGAAAATAAAATTTATAATTTAAAAAAATAAATCAGTTTTGTTGTAAATTACAATGGAATATTCTGAACTGTTAGAATTGTGAACTGTTTTTTTATTTTTAAATTAAGCTCAAGAATGAAATGTGGTTCCAGCTGATTCTTAGTTGAGGAAAAATCTCATTTGATAAAAAAAAAATCATATTAGGAAAATTTTCATTAAAAAAAAAAAAATAAAAACAAGAGCATGAACAAAAACCAAAAAAAAAAAAAAAAAAAAAATCAAAAAAATTAATATAAAAAATAAAATTTTGCTTCCGTCCTTTGTGCTCGCAATTTAAATTATAAATTTGAACATAAAAATCTTTTAAAACATAAAAAAGATATAGAATCATTAAAAAGATGAAAAAAAAAAAAAAAAAAGGATACAAGAGAAATTTAATTAAACAGACAAAAATCACAAAGTTACAAAAACAGAAATAAAAAAAAATACAACAACAACAAAATTAATAAATAATAAAATACATAAAAAATGAAAACATAAGGAAGGACTCTTCAGAGAAAAAAATACCATTCTTATAATTTTTGTAAAATGAAACAGAAAATATTCAACTTTTTGGACTGAATACTACGTAAAGATAGAATTTTTTTTTTCTTTTATTTAATTTTAATTTAGAAGTAAATAATGTGCTCAAAAATGTGACAAAATTTTGCTTTTAGATAGTGAAATATAAAAAAAGTAAAAAAAGTTAAAAATTAGACAAGAATAAAAAAATTACAAAATATGTAAAAACGAAAAGAATCGTACTTCACTCTAATTTATCCTTTATTTCATTTTATTTGTTTTGGAATTTTTTTATTTTTTATTTTTTTTTCATTGTGATAATCATTTCAGTATTTTAAAAAAAAAAATACGTTAAACGTAAAAATTAAAGTAACATTAAAAAATTCAACTCTAAAATGAAGAAAATTAAATATTGAATTCATTTTAAGTTCAAGAATTTAACAAATAATTTCATTTCAATTAAAAAAAAAAAAATATCTGAAAAAAAAAATTAAAAAACAATTATTCGATAAATATGGTGAATAATTTAAGAAAAAATTACTGTATAGGATGTGGTTTTTTATTTAATAGAAAAAAACATTAAGGAGGCGGGGATTTTGTTCTTAAATAATGGGATAAAATTAGGAAATATTTTTTTATAATTTTATTTAGAAATTTTTTTTTTTAGTTTTTTTTTTTGTATAGTTTTAATTTTAGTTTTTAGTTTTTTTTTTAAAGGAAATAAATTTATATTAAGTTTTTTTTTTTTTTATATTTAAATAAAAGGATTTTAAAGACTTTAAATTGAATTGTTTTTATTTATTTTTTATTTTTTTTTATTTGTGTTTTTTTTTTCTCATCATAATTATATAAAATAAATCGGATGGAAATTTTTAGACGATTTACGTCTCTTTACTTGCTAAAAATTACTTATTACCCGATGAATTTAACAAAAAAAAAAAAAAAAAACCACCCGATAATTGAAATCAGTATTAGATCTAGCTGTTTTTAAAAAATTCTGTGATAAAACTATGATGCACAAATTATCATTTCATTGTTATTCTGTGTGAAAACTCAATATCTATTTTTGAGAAAAATTGTTAAATTAAGTACACTAAAACTATGCCCACATTTCAAATTTATTTCTAGTCAAAATTTCTTTTAAAAAAATTCATTTCAAATCGAATGATTGATTTTTTAAATGAAACTGAAACTTGAAGGTTCATTATCTCTTTGGACCTATTGAATTTTCACAAAACGATGGTGATATTAAAAAGGCTTTAAATTGAATTTTGTATCATGACTTCACGTTAAGTTAAAGTTCTAGAAAAAAATATCGTCAGCTACTACCTACTAACAACAAACGTAGGTATTTCAACATCTCTATTAGATACTGAATTGATTATCCTTTGTAATCTTTTAATTTCCCATTCATTATTATGTAAATTTCTTACGGAAGGAAAATTAAGTTTTTTTTTTTTAAATTCTTTTAGTCATTTTTCTTACTTTCTTTTAATTTTTCTATTACCAATCTTATATAATTTGATTTAAAATTCATCAAAATTAATTATTATTAAATATTTTGACAAAATACATCTAAAAACTATCTTACTGAAAAAAAATATTTTATCATGTTATTTAGACTGAGATATTTTTTTACTTTTATTTTGTGTTCATGTTAAAACTTTCGCTATAAGAAAGTAGGATATGCAAAATAAAAAAAAAAAATTCACTTAATCTATTCTAGATTTTAAAAATTTGAAAATAACCTTGAAAAAAAAAAAAAGGTCTTATCAAAGTGGGAAAAAGAAAACTAAAAAAAATTACCCTAATGATTGTGTTTTAAAAATTTCTCTTTTTAAAAAAAAAAATGTAAGCAATAAAAATAATGCACTGATTTTTCTAAAGAATCATAAATCATAAATTTTCAAAAAAAAAAAAATAAATAAATAAATAATTAAAAACATGTAAACTGTAAGTAACCTAATAGATTATCTTTTTTTTAATTTATACAAAATACATACTTACTCATTATTAACTAGAAAAATAATAAAAAAAACTTCATTATAAAAAAAAAAAACACATAATATCATAAAATCAATTATATAATTTTATTATTTGATAAAATTAAATACGAAAAAAAAAAAATGAAAACAAAACAATAAATAGAAATAGATTTAAAAAAAAAAAACAAAAACACCGAAAAACATAAAACGTAAACTACAATGTTTATTGTGAAAGTGATGTAAGTCCATTTTTTTCTTTTTTCGAGAAAGTGAAATTTTAAATGAAAATTCGTAACTGATTACAAATTTAAAGCTAAGAAAAATACTTTAAAAAAATACCTTGAATCGGCCAAAACTTACATAGGAGCTGTTGTGCCACATGAAGAAAAAAAATTGTAATATTAATCAATCAAAAAATTCCCAGTAGAAAATTTAAATGTTAGTCGTAATATAGAAACTGCATACAAGTTCAAGTAACAAACTCTATATAAAAATATATCTTAAAACAAATGGACGTACATCATTTTTATAATAAACGGCGCCCAAATAAAAAAATATATAAAAATCAAAATGAAAATATATGTAATTAAATTTTTAAAGAAGTAAATTAAGAAAAATCATTTAAAAAAAAAAAAAAAATAAGTAAAATTTTACATTATTCAACTGCCCAAAAACGAAACATTAAAAGTAATTTTTAAAATATATAGATATAAACGCTAAAAAAATCATTTTGAATACACACACAAACACCCACACCCATTATATATACATACATATATTATACATATATATTTAGTCTCATATTGTATAAGTAATAAATCAAGTTTAAAAAATAGATTTAAATTAAATAATCATAGAACATATTTATTATTATCAATAGAATAGATACAAAATAAATTTAAAAAAAAAAAAAAAAAAAAAAAAACATAATATACTCATAAAATTTTAAATTTTAAATTTAAAATTTAAAAATAAAAATCATAATTATTAAATTCTTTGCAAATAATATATAGGATAATCGTATATATATATAATTACAGATACTTATAAATACGTTTAGTATCATTGTATAGGCATTTGCCATTGAATTTCATATATTATATAAATCTATATACAATATAAAATATGTATATGCTAAAATTTAAATTTAAATTTATTTCAAATATATACAAAAAACAAAAAACAAAAAACAAAAAACAAACATAGTTTAAATTTTTATATACAATGCATGTATGTACAGTTCATAATACGAGTATATAACAAAAAAAAATTAAAAAATAATAAAACAAAAATTAAATAAATATCCTTTTCTTATTAATTTAATTTAAATTTTCTAATTTATCGTATTTAATCTGAATAATGAAAATTTAACTAAAAACAAATACGCTGATATAATCATTAAAAATGTTTGTTTATTTTAATTTTGGCATAAAAAAAAAAAACAAAACAAAAAAAAAACAGCAAAATTAAACGACATTAAACATTTTTCTTCTAATTTTTCAAAAAGACGACCATACAAAAACCAAAAAAAAAAAAAAAAAAGAACAACCCATTTTTGTGATATATTGCATGAAAAGAAAAAAAATAATAATAATAATACTTAATAAAATTTTCGAATAATTTAATTTAAAAATTAAATTTTTTTTTTTTTTTTTATCATGTAAAAACTTAATTAAATTATGAGAATAACGTTATGTTGCATATTATGACAGAAGAAACAAACAAAATTAAAAATTAAATATAAAGAAAGTGTTTGAAAAAAAAAAAAAAAAAATTTGATATGAATATTAATTAATGGCAATTTGTTTGTCAATTAAGTTCAATACATATATATACATAAATATATATTTTATTGTAAAATAAAAATTAAAACAAAAAAAAAAAAAACTAAAAAAAACTTAAAATAAATTCGTATATATTTTTTTACTTTTGAAAATGAAAAAAAAAAAATTATGTGTACCTTTTTGAATTGAAGAATTTCACATTTGAATTTTTTGAGCAAAAAAAAAAAAATAATAAAAAAAAAAGCAAGAAAAAATGAAAAAATATAATTTTTTAATAATTTTTTTTTTTTTGTCGAAAATTATTTATTGTAATTTTATGTTTTTGTAAACAAAAGAAAAATATTTATTTTGATTAATAACATTAAAATAAAATTTATAAAAATAATAAAAACTTATAAATCACTGTTTTTTTTATTCATTTTGTTATCCTTTTTTTTTCTTTTCTCATTTCAATTTTCATTTATATAAAGAAATGTTAACCGCATCAACTGTTCGAAAATCTAGATCATTTTTCTCAAAGTATCATAAATATACTAAAGCTCTTTAGCCTTATCGCTGAAAACGAAAACGAAAACGATTGATCGAAACGAGAGAAAGTGGTATTGTTATAAACGAAACGTTTCGAAAATAAAACATTTCGTTTCGTTTTTTCATTAGATGACAATTTACTCATCGTTTTGCTGTCATTGAAATCGTTTATTGAGTTTATGTTCGATTGTTTGTGGTCGAAGAAATCTTTTTAAATTAAAATGTAAGTATTTATTTGAATTAAATTTTATTTTAAATATTGATTTTATTTTTACATATTCTGTTCTGAACATAAATATTTACTTAAAGGGCAAAACCAAACGAAAATAAAACAATATGAAATTATGATAAGTTTCATGGAAAAAAATTTAGATGTAGCCAGAGGGAGTACAAACTCTGCAAATGGTAAAATAAGGGCAGAAAATGTGTAGAAAAATATAATTAAAACTTGTAATGCAGAGGGACCACCAGTAAAAACTGTCGATGGATGGAAAAAAGTTAGTTATATTATATTATATTAAAGATTGTATACTTCATTATACTATTATTTCTTATTATTTCAGGTATGGTCAGATTATAAATTTTTTTTAAAGAAGAAGTTGAGGCAAAATGTACAAGAGCAACAGGCAACAGGTGGTTGTATGATGTATCGCAAAAATGTACAGCTTCTCTCCATTGCAAGAGAAAGTTACTGATATTTATAATTTAAGAGGAGCTGTATTTGGAATAACAAAATTATTTGGAACAATTTTCTTCTTCGTCAGAACTACTAAAATATAAGTCTGCAGATAACATTTTGTTTTGTATTTAAATTTGACATATCCGCAACGTTTTTTCATTCGCATTATATTGGTACACATGCGTTTAGTACTACTTTCATGTGGTAATGCTATCCAATCGAAACGATGGAGATGGACAATACCGAATTGGGAACGTTTCGTTTCTTCATATCGAATGGCTCTCGTTTCGTTTTCGTTTTCAACAATAAGGCTTTATTCTGACTGTCACCTCACTTGTAAATTAACTGAGTAATCAATTAAAAAATAGTCACTTGAGGTAGGCTCTAGTGTCACGTCAAATAATCTCATGAGTGTCAATGTGACTGCTTCAATTTCAAAAACACTTTTTTTTATATTTCAGAAGTGAAGTTTAAAAACAAAACAGATTTTTATGAAACATATTTGAAAGAGTTTGTTCTTCAAAAATCAACATTGTACACCTAGGGTCAGATATCTCTTTTGAAAAATACTAAAAAAAAATCTTATAGTATTTGGTCCTATACAAAATTGAATTCTGTTTGATCACTCCTAAGGATTACTTTCTTTTTGAATTATAGTCGACTTATTGTTTAATGATTAGAAATATACATCGAAAATGTTTTCTTTGTTTACCAAAAGTTGAATTTTTATTGATAACACAATATATGAATTTAATTCCTCCCTACCTAGTTAATTTATCAAATTATTTTCGTTCGTCACAAACTATTCATCATTTTAAATAATTCCAAAAGCACATTATGAGTATGAAGTGTCCTTGATTTGTTTACAACTTTTACATTCTATTAGCGTATTTTGTTTTTATAATTTATTCAAAGTTCATTCCCACCGGCCTAAAATTGAAGCGCTTCCAAAAGAAGCGCATTGGAAGCGCTTCTTCGTCATAGTTTTTAGGAGCTCTTTTGGAGCTCTTATAATTTGTACACTAAATACACAATTACATATGAATTTTTTTATTACGTAGACGCTAAAAGCTATTACGAAATAGTCTCATTCTTTTGTGTGAAGTGATTAGTTCATTAAAATAACTTAGTATTTTTTTTATTAAGGTTAAAAAAATAAACAAATAAAAAAAACAAAAAACAAAATTAAATAATAAATTCGTAATTAATTTTTCTATTTAACAAAGTAGTTTAAATATATGTATATGTAATGATTTTTAATAAAGTTAAAAAAATGAACTATTAAAAATTAATTAAAGATTGAAAATTTATTAACTTATATTATAAGTTGAAAAATCAATATTGATTTCGAAAATAATAAAAACCACTTTACTTAAAATATCATATAAATTCCATAAAAGCTTTAAAAGCTTATACAAATGTGAAGTGCTTCTAAAACGCTTCCATCTGAAGCGCTTCTGAAGCGCTTCTATGGGAGCAAAATAGAAGCGCTTCTTTCTGCGGACATCCAATGATAAAAAAGAAATGAAGAAGGATACAAAGAGGAAGCGCTTACTGCATCAAAAGAAGCGCTGAAACAGCGATGTTTCAGCGCTCCTTTAGCCGCTGGGTTGTAATTTTGAATTTATTATTGTAGATATACTTTTTTCTCGTTTATTGATAAGAGAAATAAAAACAAGCTTAACTCATATTTGATAACACAAACAAACATAAAATGTTTTGTAAAACGTCAAAATCATAGTCCAAAGTATAAATTATAAGTCACTAGAAATTTATTGATACAATTTAGTGGTGTACAAACAAACACATTCACAAAAATAACATGTACATATCTAAAAAAAAAAAATTGTTGATTGGAAATAAAAAAATAAACTGCTACAATTAATATAAAAATTTGATAAAAAAAAAAAGTTAGCGAAAAACACATGGTAAAAAATTATTCAAAATCAATGATATAATATGTATATTTGGTTCCAGTGTTAACACAAAATTGATTTCACGTCATGGTAATAAAAAAAAAAAGTTGTATAATAAGCAATGTTAAAAAAAAAACTCCTAAATAACATTATCGCAGAAGATACCTGCTTTATCGGAGCAAAAAAAAAAAAAATTTGTTTTGGAACTTTTTAAAAAATTTACTAAGGAAAAACAAATATGATGCATTTGTTGATCTGATAACGTGCCTTATTAAATAATATTTTTATTAACAAAATTTGTGTACTTTTACATAATATCAATGACAATGTATTCTATAACAGACTTATTATTCCCATATAGCGAAATAGTCAGAACCAGTTGACCTCCAATCTCAACGTTTGGCCTCCAATCTAAAAGCTGTTTAAGCTCTTTCTTATTCTCAAAGTTTTTTCCTAATTTCTTACTTTTTTAAAATATATTCTCTTTTCTATCTATTTTCCATATAATACATAGAAAATTTTAACAAAAATTTGAGAAATTTTAATATTTTTAACTCACTATACAATCATTCTAATGGTTCTCATTGCTATACAGAATCATATTATGGAAACAGCTTTTCTTTTACTGCATATTCAGATATATGGTAGAATACATATCATTTGGTTTAGTATAAAAATTTAACCAATTTGTATGAGGAATTGAAGATATAGGATTTGAGGGTATATTTCAAGAAGAAGAAGTATACAAGTAGCTAATTTGCATATGATCACATTTATAAATTTTAATGATAATTTACATATCAAATTTATTCATTTGCTTATCAAATTTGATCGTTTATCAGGTCAAATATAATGTTGATATCAAAATGATATTTTTAGAAAATAATTTAATTGATAAATTCGATCAAAAATCCTTAATTTTCTAGTACTAAAAATCTTTTTTGCACCAGGCAATCAGAAATCCTATCGATCAAAAATTTAAACAAAATCATCTACAAAAGTATCAAATATTTTTGTACTTTAACGATTATATAGGACATTGTATTTATCCATATAAGAATTGTTTGATAGTATTTTTTAATAATAATGATATCCATTATTGATATACAAAATTGTATTAGGACAGCCTTTCGTTTGATAGTATATGTTGATGGTAACAAAAAAAAAACAAGGAGGTGTTATACACATGTTTATCTTCATTACATAATATCACTTCAAATAGAAAAAAAGATCTTTTTTTCTTACTACCTTACCTCTATACATTTTTCAATGCAAAAGACCAAAAATATATTAGTTAATCACCGCACAAAAAAAATTGTATATGTGTTTGAAAAAAATTTACAAATTATGTATTTACTTTATGTATCTGCTCTGTGATAATATGTTGCCCTCAGTCACCAAAGCGGATAATGCATCGTTCTGCTTAACTGCTGTGCATATTTCAAATGAATGAAAGGTTTGACCTTGTATGAGCATGAACACATTAGGTTGTTGTTACAACGACGCAAACCGGTTATAAAACCTGTTTTTACAACTGCTCAAACTACATATGAAGGTGGCACGACCAGTTGTAACGAGAGTATGAGTGTATTACAACCGTGAAGCTGAAATTATTTTGGATGATTTCTTATTATACCAAGCTGGAAAAAATTATACCCTTTTGTTACTCCCAGCGCAACAATAACTGGTTTAACCACCAAGTGTGCAAAGGGTGTATTAAGGCTTTTCTTGTTGTGTTCGCCATTACCATTTCAGTCAGTCTTTGTTTAGGAAATTTTTTCAAAGTGATTCTGATCGTATGGATATGAGCGATGGTTGATATCTTCTGGTATCTATTCTCCTATATAATTTGTTCAGCATACTGAGATACTCGCTCATATAGTATCTTAGAAAACACCTTATATTTTGTACATAGTAGTGATATACCTCTACTCTATAGTTCCCACATTCCATCTTGTCCTTTTGAAGATTTACTTTGACAGTTTCTTCATATTTGGGTATTCCAATTTCAGGATTTTCGATATCAATAACCTCTGAATGCTGTTCGGAAATCTCCAGATTTACATTACTACTGAAAATAACTATATATAGTAGGTATATCATCATTCTTGAATTTTTTGATAAATAAATTACTTTTTAGCTGTAGAACAATTTTTTTCTACCAGCTAAAATCTGGTTTGCTCCTAGTGGATCGATGGTACACGTCGGCGTTAAAGTGTTAAAAATAATATTATTTCAAATATTTGATCAGCATGTGTATTTGCATCTGTTATTTCGTTTCGTATAAGTTTTATTATTTTTGTACAATGTTTTATTGAATAATATTTTTTAAATATTTAGGAGAAAAATATCTGTTATTTCTGGCATTTTAAAAAAAAAAAATTTATATAAATTTCTCCAGAGCAATATGTATAACAAACACTATAAAAAAAAAAGTTTAAAAACCAGTAAATAGTTCGAGAACACACATAAGACATAAAAATCATGACGTTTTCAAATTCAGAAAGAAAAAAAATTTCAACAAGAAATAATAGATATCAAAAATTTTTTGTTTATTTTCTGTTTTAAAATAATAAATTTATTTTTTAATAAAAACACCATTAATCTAATTTACGTACTTAATATCATAAACAAAAAATTATTTAAAGTGATTGGCAACTGAATTATAATTGAAAAGCTCAGAAGAAAAAACAATATTTATGGCTAATATTCGTTTGGATAGAATAATGATATTGGTATTAAAAAAAGAGTTATATTGTTTTCTTTTCCCATTCTTTTATGAAATGTGTTTTGTTGTAGGGTGTTTCTGAAAATTATTTAAAAAAAATTCTATTTAAATAAAATTTAAATAAATGAAAATTGTGATTGTTTAAGTCTGTTTATTGTAAAATTCCATAAAATCATTAGAAATATTGGTCAGATGTGATCATTTTTTCGAGAAAGGTTTAAAAAAAAAAAACTGGTCAAATGTTTATTCGTTTTGTTAGCTTTAAAAATATCTACCATATATGAAGCTCAGAAGCCAATGTGATTAATTCAATTCAATTATATTTTTTTTATGGCTTAAAAGACGTAAATTAATTTTCTCAAGTTTTTTTTTACAGACTTAATCATATGGATTCTGAGTTTCTGAACCACTCATATGGAAGATATTGTAAGGTAAATATTCATTTTTAGTATTTTTAAACTTTTTCTAACAGTTTTTTGTTAGTTGCTTGTAAAAACACTGTCTGCTGCAAGTTTTCTTAATTTCATTTGAAAATTTCGCTAGATTATTGGAAAATTTCTTTGGATGAAAAATCAAAAAAAAAAAAAAATTTTCCACACAATTTTTCTTTAAATTGTTTGCGCTTATTTTCAACTAGTAGAATAGTATCTACTCGTACCACATTAATACTCAAAAGTCACGTGAATAATGTCAATATATAATTTTGTACCTGGTTTCCTCATAAATATGCATGCTATCGAAAAAAAAAACAATTAAAAATGAAAACTAAACGTTTGAGTTTAAAAAATAATACTGAAACATGCAAAGACAAAAAAAAAAAACGGATGTACGGCTTCAAACAAGAAAATTACCATAAATTATTATTTTTTTTCTTAATTTCTAAACAATAGATTGCAAAAACAACAACAACAAATAAAAAGTTGTTAAATCATCAAACGTATTAAATTTCAATTTTGTTGTAATCAAAAAGTATTAATTTAATATATTTTTTTTTTTTTCAAATTTTTTATTTTTGAAGTAACATGATCATTTGCATTTTTTAAAAAAAAAAATAATTCTCAAACAAGATATTCTGTAAGTCTTTAAGAAGTAGCTGTAGGCATCGAAAATATTTAATAAAAAAATATACATATATCAAGTGGAACACATCCTCAACATAAACAAATTTCTTTAAACTTGATAAAAATAAGAAATAAAAAAAAAAAAAATTATAAAACAACTCTTAAAAGTTTTCACTCACCTGTATTATCTGAAACTAAAGATGTAACTTTTTCCACGTTCTCTATTCTGGAATAATCATATGTATTGGAATTTACACTATTTTTCACTTCACTCATATTGTTTTTTTTTTTTTTTGCAATTCCGGTTTTTTTTTTTTCCTATATTTTTTTCCGTTTTTTATTTATGTTTTCTTTAAAAGTTTTATACCACGACACTGAATACTGTAGTAAAATTGATATATGTATGTACTTGATGAATTCAAAATCGCGAAATGATGACAACTAAAAAGTAAAAAAACATGAAAAGATATTATAATATGGGTTAAAGACAGTAAATTTTTATTGATAGATAATTTTTTGAAAAAATAAGGTAATACATACAATTATGGTCATAATAATCCAACCGAGAATGAAAAAAAAAAAAAAAAAAGAATATTTTAATAAAATATTTTTTTTTGATGTAAAAATAATAAAACTTTAAATTAAAGTTTCATTTTTGAAGGTCGCACATTACATACAGCACTTAAGGGAATTTATATACATACTTTCAATTTAATGCGGAATTCGTTGAAAATTTTAGTCATGAAATTAATTATGATTTTGACAACATTTATTTGAGTTAAACATGATAATGTTAAGCTGAAGATTTAATAAATTTAAAAAAAAAAAAAAAATTACAGAACTTAAAAGTAAATATGTACAAATATGTACAAGTACAAGTCATTCAAAAAGATACATTTCAACGGAGAATAAATGAATGAATAAGATAGACAGAAATTGATTAAATAAATTAAAAATAAACCCGAAAGAAACACTGTAATTAATAAATAAGCAACAAACATAAAAACAAAGAAACAAAAGATAAAATTCAAATAAAAATAAAGCTCACAACTAATAATAAAAAAAAAATATACATGAAAAAAGAAGGAAACAAAAAAATCTATTGAATTTAATTGAGATGAACAAACAAAAATTCTTCTTTTTTTTTTCAAGTTAAAGCACAGAGTTCAGTATATGCGAAATTTCGCTACACATTTTTATTGTACTATATTATTTCTACAGAAAAAAATTCCTGTAGAGTAATGTAGATATGGTCAGTCATTGGCCGAAATGGTAGAGTGATGGTTTCTAAAGTTGGAGATATAGGTTTCGAATCCGCTTAAGTTCACTCAGCTTTGAATGAGTATCAACTCATTTGAGTTGGGTATAATAATATATGCTCGATGCTGGAGTTTTTTAGTGACTCTGCTGGCTGTCGCTGGTATTTGTATTACAGAAATATTATCACGAAAACTTAACTTGAGTAGTGTCTGACTTACATCGAACTGAAGCACAACTCCTGATGATGTAATGTAGAAATATTTGAAATAAGTAATTTGGAGAAACGGAAATTAAATTTAACATTTTTTGTACCTATGCGAAAAAATATCTTCATTTTTCAAAAAGCTATCTATTTGTTGCAATACTATGTATTTGAAATTTATTATGCGTTCCGAACTGAGTACCACAAAACAAAAAGTAAGCATAATGGGAAACAGAATTCCGCATGAGCTGAGTACTTTGCTTGAATGAAAAATATTTTTATAACTCTCAACTCAATGAAACAGTAATTAAAGCTTTAAATCATTTTAATTGAGAAAATTATTTAATATCTAAGGTAAAAAAGTTTATATACATGCCTTAATGTTTTAAAATACATCAAAACCTAAAACATGTTGCAATTAGAAAAACCATTGTAACTATGTACATATATGTTCGTGCAAAATATTATGTTACTTTCAAATAAATTTTTATGCAATTATTATAATTATGTTGTTCAATGAAAAAAAAAAACACAAAACAAAGTGAAAAAATATGTTGTAATAATTTACATTACGATTTATCTAACACACAATTTGTTAAAATGTATAAGTAATACTAAAGTTTTTTTTTTCGAAAATATTCACGATATTCAAACAAATAACTTGAAACTACTGTAAAAACAATTTTTTTGCTTATGTTTTTTTTTTTTTCTGTGCAAATATCAAAAACAACAAATATGTATTTCTACGAAGCTATAGTTATTCATTGATAGTTTTCATATATGAAGTGTATCATGTATCATGTAATAACACATATGTTAGAAGAAAAAAAAAAATTCTTATCAAATTTGCTATACATACCTACATGAGTCTCATGATAAAAAAAAAAAAAATTTATATGAAAAAAAAAACGAAAAACTAATCATGTTATGTTACGATTTTCATTACATTTTTGTTTTTTTAAACACTTGAAAAGCTAAAAGATGCTAAAAGGTAAAAATATGTTTGATTCAATGTGAAATTAATTTGAAAAAAAAAAAAAAAAAAAAATTAGTAGATTGTATTTATGTTAGAGTTAATTGCACATTAATTCAGCAATATTATGATTTGAAAAAAAAAAATAAAAAAATAAAAAAATAAATGAAAATGAGAATATCAGCTGAAAATATTTTAGGTCATGCGCATTAAATTACATAAATAACACGAGGTGTTCTAAAACAAGTTTTTTTTTTTTTTTTTCTTAATTATTACTCTTAATATTTATTGAAGTGAATTTCAAATTAAAATTATCCAAGAAGTATGCTGCTGCAGAAATCACTGAAGACAAATTTTTAAAATATACATATTTTTTGTGGAAAGTTGAAAGTATAAAAAATATTAAAGAAAAATCTTGTTGAACAGTATTTACAAGCCAAGAGAAATTATTGGAAAAATTCAGATGTATATTAATTTTTGATTTTAATTTTTTTTAAAATAATAATTAATTACCTTTGGAACAGATTTTTCTTAGTGGAATTAAGTTACATTTGCGTTGAATCCTTTTCAAGTATGTATGTACTTTAATTAATGTATTTTCGGCTGACATGGCAATTTCCGGATACTTCCAAAGACTCAATTACCATCAAAAGTGAAAAGGAAATATCAGCTTCAGTCATGTTGTTTCATCCTGGACAATTTGTGCTAAAGTAGATACTCGACTTTTCTGAATATGTAATCCCCTATACTGGTCAGTGTTTATTGTAGAAGGACTATGTCGTTCTTTTGAGATTACAAATCTTACCAGTCCTACTCACAGGTATTTTTTATGGTTAAAGAGAAATCGACTTTTTAATCACATAATTTTTACGTAAAGTTTTTTTCTGAACGGTTTCCGTAAGAAACCAGCACGTAATTTTTTTTCATTTATAGTTTATTTTTTAATAAAAATCAAAATATCGGGCTGAAAATAGCGACATTAGGGTAATTCTGTAATATTGAAAAACAAAGTAAATACTTTTTTTTTTCAGTTTGTAATTTTTTCAACCTTTTTATATCCTTAATTTTTTTCTTTTTCAGATTTTTATAGACGCCCTACATACAGTTCTACCAACAGCTGCGTAAGCAAAACATTTACCTTTCTGAAATATGAAATGACAATATACATACATATATTGAATTCCAATATATTTTTCCAATATATATTTTCATTTTCCAGTAGATTAGGCGCAAAACGATGAACAAAAAATACACTATATATTTATTATATTCAATTCAATTGAATTTGCTATAATTTTCCTTTGTTTTTTGTTTCTATGTATTTTTGATATCTCAAATTAACGTACTAAAAAGCAGTTAATATTATTTTTCTTTGTTTTAATTTATTTTTGTTTTTTTATTTTTTACTTGTTGGGTGAAAATGTATTGTTTTAATGTTTTTTACTGTTGCTCAGTTATCGAACTCTCTATTTTACAATATATGAATGTAATTTTATATCACACAAAATATGTACATATAACAATCACCATACAATTATGAGACATTTTATAAATTAGTTTATACATGATTTTCATCGTGAACGGAACAATTTTGTAGTTGAAAAGAAATTTTTTTTTTTTTTTTTACAAAAAAAATACTTTCTCTTTAAAACTTATTTTATTTTTTCGCTTCGTGTAACTTTTTATTTTTATTATTTGCAAAAAAAAAAAAAAATAAATAAATAAATTTTCGTTTTTTTAATTAATTTTCCAAAACCAAACCAATAAAAAAAAAACCGCAAAAAAAATTTGATTGAGAAAGCAAAACGTAAGAACATCAGCAATTAAAATTATATATCAAATTTTTTTTGATAATAAAAATATATTTTTAATTACAACTGAAAGATTTTAAAAATTTCATAATATTTTCAATTAAAAAATTACATAAAAAAAAATAAAATTACAGCTATTGTTTTTTTTTTTAACTAAAAAAATTTATCAAGCGCATAATTAAAAACATTTTATTAAAAAATATTTACATACTAATTTTAGATACGGGTTATTTTTAATTTTTTTTTTTCTTTTAATTTTTTTTTTCTTTTGCATTAAATCAGTTTTTTTTTTTTTGTTTTGTTTTTGTATTGTGAGTGTATACTTATGACTTGTTGATATCGCCATTCATTTTTCCTTTTCGTATCACAATACATGCAAAAATTATTTAAAAACATAAATAAATAAATTATAACATATAAAAAGGACGAACTTAAAGAGTTCAACGAATTTCTGTTACACTTATAAACATATAGTCTCGAATGTTAAATAATAAATCCGTTCATTGTTGTTGGTATCGTTTGATTGTGTAGTTAGTTGTTGTTATTATTGGATAAAGGATAATGGATAATAAGGATTCAATTGAATTAGTAACGAAAAGCACTAACATGTAAGTTATATGATTTTTTTTTTCTTTCTATATTAGAATAATGTGAATATTGATTAGTTTTTTTTTTGTTTTGTCTTTATTTTTTGTTTGTTCTGTTCTTATATTTCGTAATTTAATTACATATATTGTTCATGTAAATTGTAATGTGTGTATTTAATTTTTTTTTTTTTTTTTGTTTATCATAAAAAAGATATAATTGCAATTGTTCTACGTATATTTTATATGTCAATGATGAATTTTTTATAAGAGAATTTATCTATTGAATAAATTTTTATGTTATTTTTATCTATGTTTTCTGTTATTTTTTTTTTTAAATATAATTACTACAATACCATTATCAATTACATTTTATCGTGACCTTTAATTGTTCCAATAAAACCTCAGAAAACACAAACTAAAAAACAAAAATAATTAGATTTGAATCTAGAAAAAAGAAAAAAAAAAAAGAAAATAAAACATTAATGGACTTTTGTCCCATGAGTCACAGTTATTTCCGCAAATGTATAATATAAGTAGATAAGTGCTCATGAATAGCAAAAATTTTAAAATATTATACTAGTAATATACAAATCAGAATAATAATTTAGAAATTACATATAGCTATGTAGCGAAAGTTATACATAGAAACTTACACGTATCATATAATGTAATGATGATATTTTAAAATAGTCATTTTTGGTTTGATTACTATGCCAAAATTTTGTACACAAAATACACTATAATAATAATCCTTATACAAAAAACTATGTGTCATCTAATATGAAATCAATTTTAAATTTATCAGAAATAATCAATTGCTGTTTAAAAAAAATTTCTTCATACTCTTTTTTTTCTTACTGAAACGTTTTGTAAATTTCTGGAAAAAATTCAAATTTCATCTGACATGAAATATATTCACTTTAAAGGATTCATTTGTAGTAGGTATACAATATATATACTAAGTTTGGTTTTGAAAGCGTAATAATGCTGTAATTTTTTTATGTTACCAAAATAATAAAAATTTTTCACTTGCATATACGGTCAAAAAATCATCTGTTTCGACTTCAATAAGTAAAATCTAATTAACGTTGATATTTATCACAATGTATAAGTAACACAATAAAACATCTTTTTTTCCTCATATTAAACATCAAGAAGATACAATTCTGAACTAAAAAAAAAAAACGTTTTTTAACTTTAAAAAAAAACTCTTCAATTTCGCCTATAAAAAACTTCAAAGAGAACTTTGTTTAAAAGTTTTCCAAGCTCCTGATTCGCATCTACGAATTAAAAATACAAAATTATTTAAAAAATAATAGAAAATTATTAATTTCATATTTTATTTTATTTATCAATACAATTTAAGATCCTTGATTTAATTGGATTTTTTTTTTTTTTTCAAAAAAAATACAATAATTTAATTAATATTCAATATATGTATGTACTTGCATCACATTTAAAGTACATTTCACTTGATTTTTGTTTTCTAATTATGATAATTCAATTGCTCGTTAATGAGTATTTTATTATCCATGACATTACATTGTTTACATGCATGAAAAAGTCAAGTATATTTTATGTACTTTGTACCTTCATTATTTACATTATTATTTTTTACTATATTATCATCTATTATTATTTTATAAACACAAGAGAAATCATAGATAAATAAATCTTTTTATGAATAAATTAAAAAATAATAAATGTTCTTGTTAAATTGAAATCAATTAATTAAAATTTTTGAAAGGATTATGCATTTATGTATATCCGTTTTAATAATTTTATGTATGAGGTTTTTTTATTTAATCAATGAAATTAGAAGAAAAGAAACTCGAAATAAAGTGAAATAGATAGTTTTCTTGATTCAATTATTCGCGTATTAAATGATCTAGTTTATTGTAAGTCTATATATTTATTTATTTGTTTACATCACAACAACATGATGTGAATGAGGACCTGTTTAAGTTAACTTGAGTTTCTTAAACTATTTTGCTCTTATAAATTCAGTTATTGTTTTAACTAAAATGCGAATATGTAAACTACATATACATACATAGTGGTTGCAAAACGAATTTTGTTCGTATTTGGGTCTTGACATAGAAATTTATGCAGTTGGTTTATGTACTTGCTTATGATCAGTAAGCAGAACCATCAAATACTACTTCGGTGCAATTGAGGTGCAATTTAAGTGAAATTCAGGTACAATTGAATCGCATATTTAAGCAAAGTATGTTGGAAGACTGAATGAAAAAATTTTATGTTACCTTAGTATTAAAAGGGTTAAATAAGAAAATTCCCCCTAAAAATTCAAGTATAATTTTGCTCTTAAAAATATTTATAATAATTCTGCATTGAACTTTAAATTTCACGTTCATATGAAAAAAAAAATGAACGGAATTATAATTATACATATGTGTATGACGTGTGAAGAACAAATTTATAATTTCTTGTTTTAATCGAAGGTCTTTTTTTTTTTATTAAATTTTATTGAGTAAATCTTGAATAAAATAAATAATATTTTTTTTCTCAAAAGATATCTCAATAAAAAATTGAATTATTATGATTAAAATTAAATTATAAGAAATTAAAAAAAAATTTTATTTGTAATTCACATCAGTTAGTAAATAATTTAATATTTATTGAGAGTTTTGAAACGATTAAAATTTTTTTTTTTTTATTTGATAAGAAAGAAAAAAAGAAAATATGAAAAATAATACGAAATAAATTTAATTATATCAACCTTAAATAAAATATCGTTATCGTATGGTGAATATTTTTTTTTTGTTGTTTTTGTTTTCCAATAAATTCTATTTGCTTTTCTAAAAAATTTTTATATGTGTTAATTTTTTTGCTGTGTCCAAAGTTCAAGTAACATGGCTGAATAAATATATTTTTCGTTCATCTATGCATATTTATTTTGTGTTATATTTCATTGATAAATTTTTTCAAAAGATCCTGAAAGTACATTGAACTTTTAAAGCAAAAGATTTGAAACAATACTTTAATTAATTCCTTTAATTAAGTTTTAAGCTTGTTTTATGCGCTGTATATACATACATACAATAATTTTTAATAATTAAAAAACTGTAATTAAACTGAAATAACTTCTTTTTAATTTTAAAAAATCATTTTCAAGTTCATTCAAGTATGTATGTGTACGTTGAAACAGCTTAATTTTGCTGGTCATTGTCCTTTCAAATATCATCTGAAAAAGATGGATGAAACAAGGTTCGAACTCTGTTGTTTATGTGATTTGACACCTTTTGATTTTGTGTTTCTGTGAGGCCACGTAAAGTTACTGGTTTATGCAGATAAACCAACAACAGCTGACGCCTTCGTTCCAGTTCCACTTAATTTTATTTTCTAACGAAAAACTTTAAAAAAATCTTTTTTTTGAAATGTTAGATCTCAATGTTTCATTAAATAAAATCTATGACATTCCACCCGGACATTTTTTTAAATATCTTTTTTTTTTTAATTTAAAAAAAAAAAACAAATAAAAATTAAAAAAATTGTCACAGTGTATTTTTAACAGGGTAGTTATGAAATAGACATTGAAATGACATTGCCAGAAATAAAATAAAAAATTTAATTAAGGACATAAATTTAATTTTATTATTTTGTTCTGTAGAATGAAAAACTTGATTTATTTTCGTTATTGTTTTTTTTTTTTCTATCTTTTTTATGTAACTTTAGTTTCTTATTTAATTTTATGTTTATTTATTTTTTTTTTTCGCAATTAAAAAAATATCAAAGTATTTTTAAAGTTGTTTTGTTATTTAATTCTTTTTTTTTTTTTTTTCTTTATAAAAAATAATTGCATAAAAAAATATTTCAAAATTTGCAATTAATTATCGTTGATAGTTCATGTTTAGTTACATGATTTCATTATAAATGAAATTACATATTTTAAAATTTAACAACAACAAAAAATAGGTATATTTAAAAATATTAAACAGACGTTCACAAAATTATTAACGCTTTGATTTATTTTTTTCTTTGCATTTTATGAATTTCAATAGAATATATACAAACTAAAAACTAATAAATCATATTTTTTTTTTGATGAATAATTTATTTAATTTTTGCCATTATATATACTTTACATGTAATTGACCGTTTATTTAAAATTCCATAGAAATAAGTCCAAGTTATGACCTTTGTTCAGAAAATAATAAATTGCTTATATTTTCATTTTTAATTTGAAACATGATAATAAATGAAATTTTAATTAAATCATTCATTTTTCTTGCTAAATATGATTACTTTTATATTTGTTCAATATAGAAATTTAAATAGAGAATGGAAAAAATTTTTAAATAGAATATAATGTGACTTCTTTAACTGTTGTATCGAATTTTTTCATAATTTTCTTGTTGAAAAGAAAAATAAAAACCAAAAAAAAAAAAAAAATTTATGAACGCTTTCACAATTATTTTTCATACAACATGTCGTGACAGAATTTGTTCAACCAGAAATAAAAATGTCCTGTGAAGCTGACATCTATAGTAATCTATACGTCTTATCAGAAAAATTTCTTGTATAATCTGATATCTTCTTATAAAGAAAATTCTATTAATAAATTCTGAATTTGTGACGTGCAAAACATCGATTATTGCTTTTCTATTGCTAACGACTTACATAATTTTTAATTGTTTTTTATCTGAATAATATAAAAATTTAGTACAAATTCAGATTTTCCATAAATCACATACAAAAATGCGTATTAATAGTTCATTATCTTTTTTTTTTTTTTTTACTATGTCTGTCGTTCAAAGTCCTGAATTTTTTTTCATAAAACTATAATACATAATTTCGTAAGCACATATTGTTTATAATTATTATGTGAATTTTAAAAGAAATTCATGTAAAAATTCCAAGAAAAACATCAGAAACCAGTTTCCCAAAATCAAGTTTTTTAGAAGAAATAAAATTTAAAAAAAAAGAAAAACAAAAAGTTATAAAAGAGGTTTTTTAAAATTAAAAAGATTGTTAAATTTTATTTTAAAAGTCTTTAAAAAAAATTTACAAAAAAAAAACATTCTATAAATTTATGTGATTTTTTTCACGACAGCAGACAAGTACATATACATACTCGTATGTACGTCTCAGAACGTCAGAACGACAGAACATCATTTAATATTCTAGAACCTGATGCTGAATCTGCGAAACAATATGAGCTTATAGCTTGTGTACAAGCCGAAGTAAAAAATATGATACTTATCAATTATGTAGCTATGAAAACTGGTAATTAAAACTGAAACAATCAATTAACTAGATAAGTTACCTAGAAACTACTCAGTTAAAAAAAGAGTTAATTATTTTAAAGTTTTCTAAAAAAAAACAAAAAAAAAAAACAATTATACACTGAGCGACACATGATTGACCTCACCTATGATTTTTCACATTTCTTCAAAAGAGTTGTAATAAAAAGGATAACGACTTCTTTGGTTTTATATTATATAGGGATTTTCCAGAATACTATACATACAAGGAACAAGTGGAATATCCTTTTTTTTTAGTTTTAGGACAATTTACCTGATTGAAATTGCATTGATTTCTATAGGAGTTCAAGCACCTTCTAAATAATTTTCAAGGAATCTCTCGTTTTGCACCGTCGTCTTGTAGTTTTATTTTTTTATTTATTGCTACATTTTTGAACGCTTTAAAACTAGATTTTCGAGAATTCTATAGAGTCTGGATAAGTTTTTAATCAACTTTTGGACGAATAAAATTAAAAGCTAAAAATAGAAGGTTGAAACTTCAACAATACTTCGTTAACATATATATCTTTTGACAATTATTATTTATTAACTATTACATAAAAGTCAAAAAAAGGACATTTAATATAATTTTTAATCGCATTATTTATGTTATTTTTTGCTTCAGGGTATGCTTTTTTTCCTCCATTTTTTTTTATTATAAAATATTGTATATATGTACCACGTCTTGGCCTTCTTCAAGGATTCACCTTTATTTACTTATGCTCTGGCTACAATTCCAATAGTTTATTATCGAGGTTAACTTGTTAATTTTATTAAATCAATTACCTACATACATATTTACTTTTTCGACTTTGTTTTTTCTGTATATTTAATTTTTATTAAAATAACACATTACCATTAAAATGACTTAAGTTTCTACTATATACTGTACAAAGTACGACAATTTAATGTTATTTACAGTTTTTTTGAGAGTTGTTTCGTGCAAAAACAAAACTTCCTAAGTTTGCAAATAAAATATTTCCGTTTCAATTTTTCTAGATGCTAGATTTTATTTATTTGTAATTTTTCGAAAAATTTTCATGCCAAATAAATTTCCTATATCTTTTAAAAATCAACTTTCATATGATCTTAAAAATTTTTTTTTTTTTCAAAAAGGGTTAACCTTGTCGGTGTTGTCCCCATGTATAAATAATATTAATAAATTATTAGTTCAGTTTCACATGTTAGTCAGTATTGATGAAACGTACATATAACAATTACAATTTAATGTGTTGAACAGCTCATACAAAACTTAATCTCAGATAATTAATCAGTGTAGATATTAAACGATTAATATGTTACTAAGTATATTAATGTGAAATGGACTTTAAACTACATACTTTGATTAGTCAATATTATTTTAGTTTTTTAGCAATAAATATATTTTTTTATGTAATATTTGTGTTGTAAATCAATAAAGTACATATCTGTGAATTATCAAAAATAAATGTTACGTGAAGTGGAGTAAAAAAAAAAAAAAAACAAGCAACAATTTTTCATTAAGTTGTAATTTTACTATTGCTTAAACCATATAAACTTATTTGTAAAAATTAGATACTTTATCAATAAATTAATTGAAATATGGTAAAAACAGTGCTCGGTTCAACTATTTACGGGTGTAAAAAACGAATGGAAATTTAGCTTTCAATTCTCACATACAAAAAAAAATTATTTTTCTAATTACTAATGTTCAACAGCTCCAACTTCTATTTAATCTTCTTATAAATACCATAAAATTATTATCTCTTAATTTTTTTTTCATACATACTCGTACATAACGTACATATGTACATACGAGTAAAATTTTATAACTGTTGTACTACATTGAACTCTGATCGATGATCAAAAATCACAATCAACTTTGCTTAAAAAAAAAAATATTGTATTTCTTTTTCTTATTGGTTTGTTGTTTTTGATGTTCAATAAATTTTCAAGTATTCAAAACAACATTGGCTTTGAAGGTATCTTATTTTTGTTTTTAAAATTGTATGAAAAGTACAGAGATACTGTTGTAAAAAGATACTTTTTTTTTTTGTTGCTTGTGAATATTGTAAAAAAGTATCTTTTTCAAAAACATATGTAATTACCTACATATGTTTTAATATTAAAAATATCTATTTATCTCTTTCAATTTTTAATATAAAAAGAATAAGATATTATTATACATAATTTTTATCGTCATTATTACAAGCACCCTATAAGATTTATAAGAAATATTTTATTTGGAAAAAAAACCACTGTAGAGTGTAGATAAAAATAAATTCTTAAAAGTAAAAAAGTATTACCAACTCAACATAATAATTTTCTTATAAGATTTTTTAAAATTTTCTTACTTTAGATATTTTCTGATTTATTCAGTTTCTAGTAATTTTTTTTTTTTTTTGTACTCATGACGAATGACAGAAATACATAAGTCTTATGTTATGTTTTCAAAAATCCTATAAGGATTACTTTTTCACTTTGTAATTATTCAAATTCTAAACTAATTTGGTAACAATGAGATACAATGATATTAAAATTAAAGTATATTGCGCAGGTTATAATTTTGATAACCTGATTTTCAAAAGAACTATAAAATTTACATGTGTGTAATCATCTAATGTGTGTACAGATAGAATATTTTATTATATTCGAATCAAAACTAAACATATACATAAGTTGCTTGCCTTTTCTATAAAGTCAATTTAATTTTCTGTTGTATTTGTAAAATTTCAAATAAAATATAACCACACACAGAATGAAAATAAAAATTAAAAAATATACAGAAAATTGTGAAAATCGCTTGATCATGTTCGAATAGAATTCATTTTACGGCGATTATTTATTCGAAAAACAACAAATTCAACGTTGTGCTATTGCCAATACAAAAACAAAAGCATAAATTTTTTTTTTTTTTAAATTACACAAACAAACAAAATCATCGGATCGTTTTGAAAGATTTTTAATTCAATTTCATTCACCACGATTCAGTAATGAGTGTATCGTAGTTGGGGAAGGCTGTATAATTTTTTGGAGAAAAAAAAAAAGAAAGTGCTACAGCTTTAAACCCGAAATTCTTTATTTTCATTTTTTGTTTTCCATATTTTTTTTTTTTCGTTATGGAAAATTTTTAAAAAATATAATTTTTTTTTTCCTGGTGAACATATTTTAAACAACAACAAAAAAAAACTTCCCTTTGTTCAAGTGTTTTGAATTTAAGTGCGTTTTTAAAAATTTATTTTCAAAGTAAAGATAATATTTTTCAAATGTAAAATTTTAAAAAAGAAAAATTGGGAATAAACGTGAGAATTGAAACTATTCATTATTTACAAACACAAATGTAAAAATTATTGTGCTACCAACAACAATTGCAATTATTTTCTGATTTATTTTTTTCATGTGAAACTTTTAAAAATATCATTAAAATTATTAAAAGATCATGTAAAATAATTATGTTTAATGAGATTTTTTATTACAATTAAAATTGTTTTTTTTTTTTTTTGAAGAAAAAAAAATTATTACAAAGTGTACCTGGATTTTTTTAAACTAAAAAACAAAAAAATTAAATTTGAAGACATTTTAAATTTTAAAATAAATAAGAAATTATAATAGTAATATTTTTTTTCAAAATGGTTGGCGAAGATAAAAATTTATTAAATGATTCTAACAGGAAAGATGGTAATTTAAAGGCTCAAATTGTTCCAGCACAAGCGAAAACATTACAACATTTACCAACTCGTCCACCAGTTGATTTAGCTTTTCATAATTTGACGTATTGCGTTAAAGAAGGAAGTCGTAAAAGTAAGTACAATAATTAATTTTTTTTTTTTTAATTGCAATTTATTGTATTCTATTTATTTTTTTATTTAGATTTTTCTTTGGAAAAAAATTATTTTAAAAAAAAAAAATTCATATTAATTCTCAGTTCCCACACCCTATAACTTTTAATTTCCTACTTGTTGCCAGTTTGCAACGTTACCAGACTTAAGAAATTCTGGTTTTTTTACACTGCTGTCAAAAAAAAATACGAAATATTAAAGTTTAAATTTTTAACATTGTTGTTTTTTTTTTCTTTAAATTTTAAAATCAAAATTTAATTGAATTTTTATAAAATTCAAAAATTCCATTTTTAATTCCTTTTTTCTTTTCTTGTCTAAAAATTAAAAAAAAAATTTTTATTGAAAGTCACAAAAATTTATAAAAATTATTTTAACAAGCTAATAAAACTTGTTTCAATATTTTAACCGGTCTTCGAATTAAAAAACAAAAAACCTGAAGAAAAAAAAATTAATCGGAATTCGGCATGTGTTTGTAATTAAATTTTAATACATAGAATAAATTTTTTGAAAAAAAAAAGTAAAAGGATGTCACGGTAGTCGATATGTTATCTTTGGAAGCTAAATGAAAATTAAAAGAAAAAAAAAACAGCAATAGGACAGACAGTATATTTTTGCATAAGAAAAAAAATTATCTGAGGAATATATTTAAAAATCGAAAGTATGACCTTCTTGCTTCAAAGGATAACAAGTACATCGAGAAAATAAAGTAATTATTTGGTGGACATATAGGTATTTAACTATTTAACCCTTTACCCCACTCCACTGTAATGTAATTACAATGAGATGAGATACATATCTAATTTGATTTATAGCATCACCGCAATAATAAAGATTGTTTCAACAGTCATGCTATAGAAATTAAAATCGAAAAACAATACAAAATACTTTTGAATCAATCTTAATTTTTCATTTACTTACTTAATTTTTTAAATTCTTGTCTCATTTATTTTAATCAAATAAAATTTATATTACTTGACAATAATCTTAGATTATATACATACATACATATTTATACATTTTATTACTAGTCAATATATGTATTTAAAAATAATTACTTATTTAATCAACAACAACAAATAATTATCTTGTTTTAATTAGTATTTTCTTTACAATGACATGAATATTCCACTTTTTGTTTAGCTATTTCTTATTTAATCTTATAAGAAAGTATATATTGTATTCGCAGTAACATAAAAAAAAATGTATTATGTAAGTAATGTATGATTTTTTTGTAATAACCTATAATGTCAAGAGAAACTACATATACATACATACATACATTACAAAAAGTTTAATTTATTATTATTTTTTTATGACAATCAATTAATATTTTTAATTACGTATCAAATTTCCAATATACATAGGTATGTAGATATAATGACAGAGGTGGAAGAAAAAATTTGCTTAATTATTTTTTGATTTTTTTTTTAAGTAAATGTTCGTCATTGTTTTGTATTTTTTTAATCCTTTTTTTGTTTTTTTCATTTACGAAAACATGACTGGCAAGTGGCAGATCATTTTTGTGAGAAAATTGACAGAATATATTTGTACATCAAACATTTTATATGAAAATTTAAAAATAAAATTTAAAGAGCTATATTTTAGCATCACGTGGGTCGAAAAACAGAAATTTTCATAATCCTTAAAGAAAAGGATGCAATATGTGAAAAACCTTAGAAAGACAAAAATAATACATTTGTACACGATCAGTTCATTCTATTATATTAATTAGCTTTAATGAAGAAATTGATAAAAAAATGATCATCAAATCGAAAATGCAATAATAAATCGACAACGAATTCTGGAATACCCTATAACGTTTAGAAAAAATTGAATTAATTCTTCTTTTTGTGCTTTGTCCTTAAACAAAAGTTCTTTTGTTCTTTAAAAATCGTTTTTTTTTTCCCTAAAAATGATTTATTTTTTAATCTAAAACAATAGGATTGTAGTTTGTACGTAGAATGTATATTTCACACTTTTTTCTCCCTTATCACTTTTCGAGAGAGCATATGGTATCTATCACACAGTGTTTTCCATCTGATCCTCTTTGACCATAAATTCAGATTCTGATCCGTATTCTATATTATTATAAAAATAATTATCGAAGTTTTTGATTTTTTTCTTTCTCAAAATCTTTTTTACAAACCCGATCCAATTTTAAATAAAACTTTTCTGTTGAGTTTGAAAAAATTCCCAGTGGTTAAGCCTTTTGTAATAAATCTATTTATATACGAGATAGAATTATAACTAATTAAAATTGAAAAATAATCTGAGATAGAACAAGTTAAACTTGTTTTAAGAATTATTTTTATTACGCTTTGTGAAATTTTCTTTATTAAAATTGATTTAATAGAGAAACAAATTCTTGTCTGGTGTCTGCTTCAAAACATATTTAAAAAAAAAAATAATAATAATAATTTTAGTTTTTTATTTTAAAAAGTAATTTTTTTCAATAATGAATTTTTGCCTTTGTAAAACTTGATAATGAGAAAAATAAAATTTTTTTTTTTTATAAATTTTTTTGATATTCCAAATTGTTTTTAATAATAATGAATTTCATTTGCATATTTGTGGTTAAAAAAACTTGTTGATTGATGTTATGTATAGTTTTTAGCACATCCTGTTTTCTTTTTAATGTCATAAATTAAAAAGATGCATCTTGCAAAAAAAAAAAAAAAACAAAAACAAATATTTATAACTTGATTTTTTATTTTTAAGAAAAAAAAAAAAAGGGGGTATAAGAATCCCCTTGGATTTTCCAGATTAAGAGTTCAGAGGTTTGAATCTTTAATTCATATACATGCATAGAATATTTTAGCTCAAAGTCATTGAATCATTTTTACTTTTTTACCTTTATGAATCGTAAGTACGGTGGATACTGTATCAGCCTTGTTATTTCAATTAATTTTATTCAAGATGATTTAAACATTTTTTTTTCAACCTTGGTAAAAATTATCCTATTTTAAAATTTGAAAATACAATAGGTGAATATTAATTATTTTTAAACGACCTGTAAAGAAAAGAAAGAAAAAAAAATGAAAAGTAGGTAAATAATTCATAAAATTTATGTTTATGATCTATAGACTTGCAAGATACACATTTTAATGTTAATTTTTCCACAATATTAATTAAATAAACCGTTATTTATTGTACTTACATTGTGAACAACATTTAAAAGTCATTGTTTTTCTTTATTTAACTCTTTTTTTTTTTTGTGTGTGTTTTTGAAAAGAAAACAATTTTATTGTGACATCACTGCAGCTCCCAGCTATTGTTTTTTTTTCTTCTGCTATTTATCTTCATAGAGTTTTGATATCTATCTATCTTGAAATGATGAATTTGTTTTGTTCACAATATTTTTTGTCTTCAATTTTCTTTGTTTTCATTTGTATAAAAAATTTTTGAATTCAAAAAAAAACAAAAAAACACTTTAACATTGAAGAAATCTTTGTATTTTTGTTTTTTATTTTTTGTAATCGGCAAACATAATAAAAAACATGATAACAAAAAAATTAAATAATAAAAATTTAATTTTAAGGTGCAAAGGTGATAAAAAAAAACTCGTTTTTTTTTTTTACTCATACGACAACAACAAAAAGTACGATTTTAAAAAGTTGAAAATTAAGTTTTAAGATGCATAAAAACAACAATCAAGCATTGCCAGATAAAAATACGAAGAGATTATAAAAATTCATATGTTTTATTTGAAGAATGCGCTTAATTTTTTATTTTTTCTATCCGTTTGAAATTTAATTGTTTAAAAATGTGTAGGAAAATTTATAAATAGAGATAACAAAAAATTATATACTGTTTTAAATAACAGTACAAGGTTATGGGTTGGGTCAATAAACTAATATAAAATTTAAATTTTTGTACTGTTTTTGATTGTATTTATGATTTTTGGGACATTTTTGAGAATGAAATCTTCATGAATATCTATAAAACAAAAATGTAGGATACTTTTTGTCCTTTTCATGGAAGATCCTACTTTCTGAAAAAACTAGAAAGTTGGAATTTTTACAGGACTTTTTTTTTAAAAAAAAAAAGGATTGATGCAACAAAGTTATGCGATATATGGATCTGGATATGGATATTTGTTTTTTCTTGACTCCTGTTGTGTTCTTCCATGTCAAAGACAGCCTTATAGAAAATTATGAAATAAATTATCTATAAATTATTAGATAAAGACTTATAAAGATAAATCAATTTAAAACAACTAAAAATACTTTTTATAATTAAAAAAGTACAAATATTATTCAAAAAAAAAAATTATCAAAAACACAAAAGAAAAAGATACATATATCATTTGTTTTCGTAATCAAAATTTAAACATCAGTTTTGTCATTCAAGAAAGAAAGTCAAGATGTTCATATCATGTTTTTAAAAATTGAAATTTTGTTGATTACATATTTTCTAATTTTATATCGAGTATTAAAAAAAAAAACTTATAAATTGTCTTTCCATTTAAGCGACATATATTTTTCTTGAGATATTTAATTTGAAAAGTAAAAGATAGTATCAAAAACGGAAATTAGATACTTTAAAGATTTTGTTGAACTTTCTATTTTATTGAAACTCTAACTTTCTCGTTGATTTGAAATTTATTGTGAATGTACTTTCACTTTTTTTCAATTTATTTCTTGTTTCAAATGAAAATTATCAAGCTTATTCTAACATCATCAAAAGTATATACGTTGTCCTTAAAAATTTATCCAACGAATAGATAAAAATTTCGAAAATTTTGATTTTTTTCTTCAATTTCTGTTATTATAATTTTAATCTTTTTTTTTTCATTGATTTAAAAAATGAAGTTTTCAAGTTCAAAGTACTTATATGAAAAAACCTTACTTACGGCAAAAATTAAGCTTGTAAGTGGTTTCTGTATTTTCCAATTTAAGTAGAATGAAATCATTGTTGTTTCTCAGACGTCATATATTGGTCAGAATTATTTTTATGTATGTATTTTTTTTTTTCTTCTCGCTTTGTTTTATTTTACAAATGTTAATTGTTCATTTAATTCTTAATTACAAAAGACCTCAAAATAAAAATCGGGTTTTCTCTTCGCTATTCTAATTGCTATTCTAATCATTTAATAACTGAAACATGATGTTTACGCCAATTAAAATCATATTTTTCTTTCCTATATTCAGAGAAAAAAAATATGCATCTCCATAAATGTTTATTATGCAACGAAATCTAAAAATGGCAATAAATATGATATTAAAACGACACCGCTTTCTGTTTTAAATTCACACGTTATCTTCAAACATTCCTATATACTTTAATTAATAAATTCAATAATTTTTTTTTTCTCATGTTGACAAATTGACGTCATTTTATTCTTTGAAAAATTCTTTTCATGTAAAACACATTATTATTGAGATTACAAATGTGTAAAATTAATTAATATTCAATTCATTCACAAACGATTCACACGTCAGTATACAACTTATTTAGAAAAAAAAAAAACAAATCATGTGTGAATTTCAGGAAATGATTTGAAGTTGAAATTATTTAATTAACGGCAAAACAATGCAATAAAATCTTATTAATTTTTTTTTTTTTTTTTTTTTTTTTTTTGTAATTTTTTAGATGCCAAAACAATCCTTAAAAGTGTTAGCGGTAAACTCCGTTCAAAGGAGCTTACCGCTATTATGGGACCATCTGGAGCTGGAAAGAGTACATTACTCAATATTTTATCTGGTTACAAGTAAGTTTACTATTTATTTTGTCTATCATTTTTTTTTTTCTTTATTATTAAATTTATTTTAAAGTATATTCACCTTTCACAATATTTACTTTTTTTTTTTTAATATTTACATTTAAAAAAAAAAAAAGAAGAAAAAAACTTGTTTCAGCCATCAAAGAGTTTTATTCCATGGAATATTTTCTCCACCTTGTATTATTTACTAAAAATTTAAAAATCAATATTGAAAAAAAAAAAAACACACACAAGTGGTCACTTACTATGTTAAAAACCCCAACAATTCACCTGTCTATCTGTACATTCATCATTTTATTTTTGTTTTTTTTGTTATTTTTTGTTGTTGGCCTTGGTTTACTTAACAGGTAGAGGTAATAATATGTATACTCAATTAACCATATCTAATGTACCTGTTGTCTTATTAGTAAAAAATAAAATCTTTAAATATTATTTTGTAAATTACGGAATTTTATTTACACATGAAAGATTTATTCAATGTAATTCATTTAGAAACGTTACAAAGTTTTGTAAAGAGTAAAATAACACAGGTAAAATTAGATACTTTTTTCAAAATGAAAATATAAAAAAATTGCGAAAATACTAAACTGTTTTTTAAATTCTTTAAAGGTGCAATGAAGGTACAGATTTTCCATAAAAAAACAATATAAAAAAAATTAAAAAATATATACATAAATATTGCTTGAACCTGTAAACAGAGCATAAAATAATTTATACCAACGTCAAAGTAACCATATCACCTATTTTTTTTTTTTTTAATGATTTAATGATCATTACAATAATTATGTGATTTTTTTTTTACGAATTTAAAAAAAATAAAAATAAAAAGTAGAAAAAAAAAACACAAAAACAAAAAAACAAAATTACGATTACGATCGCATTCAGTTTAAAACACGAATTTTAGTTAATTATTTTTGAGAACGCGAATAATGAGCATTGTTTTTCAATTTTTTAAGACGTAAATTACATTTTTTTTTTTCATGCTAGTATTATGACAGAAAAATTTCGAAATGGATTCCGTAATTAAGAAAAAAAAAAAAAGTTTAACGTCCATAGAAAAAATTATTATGATTATTGAAAATCTTCTGGAAAATTTTTACAATTACAAAAATGAATATGAAAATCTTATCAACTTTTTTTTGTTTTTGTTTCCGAAACATTTGAACTCAGATAAATTATATTTTTTGGATTATGAAATACCTACATACATAATTTCACAGTTTTTCTTTTCGGCATTTTTCATTTTTTAAATCATAGAACTTCAATCCATCAGGAAATCATGATTTTTTTTTCTTCGTCCTTGATCTCCGTTTCTTCATATTTATTTTTCACTTTTGTTATGTCAAGGCAAGCTTTTTTTTTTTTTTATTTTACAAATAATTTGATTTTTCAATATTCAAAGTCCAATTGAAATTTCTAGTAAAAAAAATATTTAATTTTTTTTTTTTTTTTTTTTTTTTTGTGAAATAATGGAATTTTTCTCAATGAAAATTTTATGAAAAAAATGACACGAGTTAAGTTATTGTTTTTTTTTTTTTATTTAATCTTTACCATTTTGAAGTAGGTACGTAGATTTTTTTTTTTTTAAATATGTAATTTATAATCTTTCATGTGAAATCATAAATTTTTTTATTATCTTTTTTTTTTTTTTCAATCGAAAAAAAGCAAACAAATAAAATTTTTTGTTGATATTCTTGTTCATGTGAATGACTTTGTCCAAAGTTCAAAATAATTATGACAGTTTTATCAGTAATTTCATTTTCAATTAAAATTAGAAATAAAAGATATTCCAAATAAAAAAACAAAACGAACTGAAAAAAAAACAACAACAACAAAAAGATTTAACACACTTTGTTGTTATCTTAAAGTTTCATTGTGCACTTATGTTGTACCTACTTTGTTTTTTTTTTTTTTTTTTTTTTTTTTAAAGTTGACTCAGCAACTAACAAATTCCAATGACCACAAATAAACTTTGCTTATAAAACAAAATGAAATTACATATTAAATTTTTTTTAAAAAAAAATTTTTTTTTTATCATGTCACAATTATTAGAAACTGCCATTGATCAATAATAAAAAGTAATTTCAGCTAAAAAAAAAAAAAAAAAACGATATAAATTTCAAAATCAAAATATCAAAATCACGCAAAAATTGAATTTTTCTTCTTTGTTTTTTATTCTTATAATTTATTTTTTCCGTTTGAAATGTTGCAACATTGCCAGTGGATTAAAATCGATTGAAACTCATTTATTTAATTTGTTTTTTTTTTTTTCAAGCTTAAATTGAACAATTTATGTACATACATGTGAAAAAAATACGCAGCGATGAGCTTCAAAAAAAAAACAAAAACTAAAAAAAAAAAAGAAATAAGCCTTGAAAAATTAAGTTTAAGTTAAATATTGTTTGTTTCTTCATTTGAAATTTTAAAACATTTCACAGCAAAATGATTTTGTGTTTTTTTTTTTTTTTTTTTTTTTTTTAAATTAAGCACAAACGTCAGCTTTGTTTTTTTATTTTTTCGTAGTGACCTTTGAAATGAATTTAAATATGGCCCTATAATTTATGTGATCGGTTAAATTTATGCAGCAGAAAGAGAAACATGACAAACAATTTAACAATATTATGGAGACATGAAAGTTTTTTTTTTTTTTTTTTTTTTTTTTAAATAATTAAAGCACGTAAATGGTTTTGGTTTATTTTATACATATATGTATAGTTTAAAGTCGTGACATATTCCGAAAATTCATTTTTCAGAAATTTCTAGCTAAAAAATATTTGAATTTTATAAAAAATTACTAGTTTTTGGAACATAATGAAAATTTACGACATTTTTCCAGAAAAATTTGACCGTAAGACACTAATTGTTGATAATGACTATGAGTCCGTTATGTAGTTGCTTAGAGATTGACCTATCATCTATGCCTTATGCTGTTACTACTTAGGTCAACTGCATAACCCTGTGTTTTGAATCCTAGAGAGACAAGCTTGTGAATTAGGTCATCAATGACTATATAGACCTTACACAAGTTGAGAGCACCGGCCTTTCCTGAAAGCAACTTTTATTGGCTTTTACTGCCATTAATTTCCTACCTAAAGTAGTTTTCATTTCTCTTTGATTTAGCATTGCTTTGATCCAGTAATTATAGTTATGGCGACTCTCTCGAAAGAATCATAGGTCAGTATAGTTCATAGGTTACCATTTGAAAACTGGCTCTTGAAAATTGCCTCACAAATGTTTAAAGGTTCTATTCTATGGACCATGACAATTTGGGTACAATCATCCTACGTTATTCACCATTCTAGATCATTTCTGAACTAACTCCTACAAATCGAATTTTTTTGTTGTTTTGTCTTATAAGAATTTTTTTTTTGTATTGAAATTTATTATTTTTTTCTTCTAATTTTTAGAACGAGCAATATTCAAGGTTCAATAACTATGAATGGACGTGAACGTAATTTAAGTGTATTCCGAAAATTATCAGCATACATTATGCAAGATAATCAATTACATGCAAATTTAACCGTCCAAGAGGCAATGACTGTTGCAACAAATTTAAAATTGAGCAGAAAATTTGATGACAAAGATAAAAAAGCTATGGTAAGGATAAAAATTTACTTATTTTTTTTTATTAATCAATAAAACTGCAATAACTGAATTTTTTTTTTTTATTAACATGCTAAAATAACACAATCGTGTGAAACTCATTAGATTTTTGTTTTTCTTCTGTGTAAAATTTAAAAAAAAAAATGTATGTGATAATTGAAAATTAAATTCATTATCTGGATTTGAAGTTTGTAAATGTGTTGACAAATACATTTTTTAGCCATATTGTGAATTTTTTTTTGCAAACTTCATTAGATTTTTAATCTAAAAGAGAAAAAAATAATAATGAATTTTAATTATAATCACGCGCTTAAACATCGTAAAAACACGTGCTTTTTTTTTTAAAGTTACGTATGTTAGAACTTTGATCAATGGAATTTTTTTATATCAGAGATTAATTAACACTTATTTTCACAACTGAATATCTTGATAGAAATGAAATGATTTTTTTTTTCCAAGGACATTTGAACACCTACACATAATTTCAAAGAGAGAAAACTTAAATTTTTAAAGATAACAATCTCGTAAAAGTTTGCTCATAACAAGGTGAAAATTACATAAGTAATTCAGATTTGAAAAATACCTCCTTGAGATTGACTATCCCTTGTCCGATATTTTCAAATGCAACACAGGCTTGTTGGTTTCCCAATAATCGATGATATGTGACTAAAATATTACAGATCACTAATATCCTTAAATATGCTTCATGTTAATTAAATTTTTCAAATTTTTCAAATTTTTAATTTTTTTTTTTTCAGATCACTGACATTCTTGTAACACTCGGTTTAAGTGAACATCGTAATACATTAACACGTAATTTATCTGGTGGACAAAAGAAACGTTTATCAATTGCATTGGAATTGGTTAATAATCCTCCAGTAATGTTTTTTGATGAACCAACATCTGGTTTAGATAGTTCAACATGTTTTCAATGTATTCATTTATTGAAAATGTTAGCAGCTGGTGGACGTACAATAATTTGTACAATTCATCAACCATCAGCACGTTTATTTGAAATGTTTGATCAATTGTATACATTAGCTGATGGACAATGTGTATATCAGGGTAGTACTACACAATTGGTACCTTTCTTATCAACATTAGGTCTAGAATGTCCAAGTTATCATAATCCAGCAAGTTATGTTATTGAAGTTGCATGCGGTGAACATGGAGATCATACTAAGAAATTAGTTGATGCCATTGAGAATGGTGTTAAGGATATACGTACAACAAATGATTATGCTGGAATAAAAGCACGTAATGATTTAGTTAAAATTCATAATTTAAAAGCAATTTTAGATAAAAATGATGCACAAAATATGTCCGGTGATAAATTTGGTGATAACAATACAACTGGTCTATTAAACGCAAATGTTGTCAATGATATTGTTAAAGATGTTGGACGTGAAGTTGCTGGACGTCAAGCAACATCAAAAGGTGATGCATTAGTTATTGATGTTGAAAAAGAGGATAATGTAACAACAGCATTATTATCTGAAGAAATAACATCACCAGAAAGATATCCAACATCACAATTTCATCAATTTTTGGTGGTGCTTAAGAGAACATTATTATTCAGTTGCAGAGATTGGGTAAATTTGAAAAATTTTTAAATGAAAAAGAAAAAATTTGAAATTTTAATCGAAATTATTTTCTTTATTTATTTCAGACTTTGATGTATTTACGTTTGTTTGCCCATATACTTGTTGGTTTCCTGATTGGAGCTCTCTATTATGATATTGGAAATGATGGAGCTAAAGTTCTTAGCAATTTAGGTTTTCTATTCTTTAACATGCTGTTCTTAATGTACACCTCAATGACAATAACAATTCTTTCGTGTAAGTTGAATTTTTTTTTTTTTTTTTTTTTTGGGGGTTTGAGAAATCTTTTAAAATTTTGTAATTTTAATTTTAGTCCCACTGGAAATGCCGGTACTGCTGAAAGAGAATTTTAATCGATGGTACTCATTGAAATCATACTATCTAGCGATAACTGTTTCGGATATACCGTTCCAGGTGAGTAATTTAGATTTTACAAAGGATCTATGTTTAAAAAAACCCTTTAGAGATTGAACAGAATTATGACTACTGACTACAAATCACAAAATGCAGGACTCCATTGAATTGCACATCTAAATGATTCCGATTAAGTTGAGATTCAGATTCAGTCCAAAATGAAAGTTTGTATACCGTGTAACATTAGTAGCTTGTAGTTCATAGTTGTAATTCTGTTTATTCCTTTAGTCTTTGTAAATATTATTATAGATTTTCTAGAGTGTTGAATTCTTTATTAATTTTTTCTTATTTTTTATTTTTATTTTTAGGCTATATTCTGTGTGCTGTACGTATCGATTGTATACTATTTCACATCACAGCCATGGGAATTATTCCGTTTTTCAATGTTTTTATGCGCTTGTTTATTAATTGCATTTGTAGCACAAAGTGTTGGTTTAGTTGTTGGTGCTGCAATGAATGTACAAAATGGTGTATTTTTGGCACCAGTTATGTCAGTACCATTCTTATTATTCTCTGGATTCTTTGTATCATTCGATGCTATACCAATTTATTTACGTTGGATTACATATTTATCATATATACGTTATGGTTTCGAAGGTACTGCATTAGCAACTTATGGTTACAAGCGACCAATGTTAAAATGTCATCAAGATTACTGCCATTTTAAATCACCTGAAACAACATTAGAAGAATTAGATATGACAAATTCAAATTTTTCATTGGATATTGCTGCATTACTAGTAATTTTCATTGTATTACGGTTATCAGCATTCCTATTTTTAAGATGGAAAATCAGATCTACAAGATAGATTTAGAATAACAACAGAAAAATATTAAATAAAGTAACAAATATTTTTTTATATATATGTATTTTTTTTTTTTTTTTTTTTGGAATACTTTTGTTTTAATTTACGTTATAGGGAGTAATTTTTACAAATGTGAAAAAGTAACATTGTTTACTCACTCTTTATTTTAATTTCTATTTATTTTTTCATGCAAATGAAAAAGATACAAGATAAAATATTTGTTATACATTTTTCGAAGAAGGAAATTAAAAAAAAAAAAAAAAAAGTAATAAATACAATATCAATAAAATATTTGTGTAATAGGTTATAAGTGGTGTATTGTAAATAAGAAAAATTTATATTTAAAAAAAAAAAAAAAGATACAGATCATATTGTTTAAAAAAGTCTGGAACTTTAATCAATTTTTATGAAAAAAAAAAAAAATTTTTTTTTTTATTCTGATTATTGGTGTCTTAAATGTGAAAATATTTGTGTAATTTTAAGAATATTTAATAAAAGGAATCAAATTTTATACTGTCACTCTTACAAAAAATAATATACAAAACGAAATTTTAAACGAATTATTTTTTTCTTTTTTTAAATACAAAAAAAAAAAAAATACAAAAAATCAATTCAAAAATTTTCTATCAGGAGAAAGAAATACAAAAGACAACTAGAAGAAAATTTGTGGTACATAATTAGGAACAAAGGGATTTTTTCCTATTTGAAGAAAATAAAAAAAAAAAAATACAAAATGTAGCATTTTATACGAAAAAAAATTAGAAATAGAAAAGAATTTTTCATTCTTCTTTTTTTTTTTTTCTCTTTTTAAATTCAATCTTAAGAATTCAGAACTGATTAGAACAAAAAAAAAATTACAAACTGTTTTTGTATACAAAAAAAAAAAAAAATATATCAATGAAAAAATAATTTTTTGAAAAATGTAAAAAAAAAAAATCCAGTAAATTAAAAAGAAAATACATATGAAAGTGTTGTGACAGCATTTTTTTTTTTAATTATTATTAATAATTATTGTCAATTTATATAAAAATATATATATACTGAATTTAGATGTAATTTATTATGTGATATTTGTCAAAACAAAGAATTAGAGAAATACAATGATATTGAAAATGAATTAAAAAAAAAAAAACAAGAGAAATTTAATGTATTAAAATATTTTCTTTTTTTTGATATATCAATAAAAATTTAAAAAAATAAAAAATAAAAAAAGACATATTGTGCCGGTAATAAGGTGTTTCAAATATTTAATTTATTTTTTTATTTTTTTTTTTACATAGTGATCGAATGAAGTTACCTTGTTTTTTCCTCCATTTTGTTTTATTTATGGTGAATTTTTGATTATGACCAAAAAACTGTGTTCCAACGAACAATGAAATCTATCAAATTGCTAAAAGTCTTTGTGCTTAATGGATTCTTTTTATTTTTTTACTTTACATAGATTTAAACTGAGTATGAGTGAATTCAAAAAAGTAATAATGATGCTGCAATGTTGCGGAAATGATGCGAATTCTTATTTTTGTTTGTTACGATAATGACTGATTAATTGCACGACACTTTTGCATTAATGAATTATTTGATTGATGAGAAAATAAATAAAATGAAAAAGCAAGAAGTACTTGACTACTTTTTGAATTTTTGAGTTCACCCAATATAACATTTTTGGTTTTCTATTTTCAAAATGTTCAAATTAAGACTCTTACTTCACAACTAAATCTCTCGGGATCTACCTTTTTTTTCATTTTTGCTTGACAAACTGACACTCTATTTTCAAACTGGTTATTGAAGTAATTGGATTGTTTTTTTTTAATTCATGATCTATCCATTGCCAGAGACTTATTCTCGTAATAAATAAAAGGCTTAATAAAATCTAGATTTGAAATTTTTGTTCCTAAGTGTCACGCGCCATTTGTGTTTTTTTTCTTCTAATTTTCTTCGATAGAAATGGCAAATTAATGATTACTTCATTAATTATGATAGGTATGTTTAATTTTCTATTATCCTGATTTATTTTTCGTTATTTCTTGATACAAAAATTACTAACATTCAACAAATTCATTTAAAAAAAGCTTATTTCCTGTTTCATAAGTAAGGTGATATATATATTTTTTTATATTTTTAAATTTTCGATGTTTTTTTACACCAGTTTAAGGAAAATTTTAGTAAAATAATTATTATTTTTTTTCAATTTTCCAGTTTAATAAATAACTGTGTCAATAATCTGCTAAGAATCGATGAAGGTTCAACAAAAATTTATTTGGTTACTATGTCAAGGACAAATAAAAAAAAAATCTGCACAAAATATTATCTAAATTTTATAAAACTCATGAAACTTTTATTCAAATAATTTCAAATTGAAATTACAATTAATTAATTAATTATATTTATTTTTAATCTGGTTGTATTTGTTATCTTTTATGATCAGATTTAATTATAAATTTACAAATTTAAAGTATTTTCTAAAATTCAATGTTAAACTCTTGATTTTAATTCAGAACTATTATTATTATTATTATTTTGTTTTTTAAATAAAATAAGCTCTTAATTCTATGAAAATAGATGTCATGGAAAATTTTTTTTGGAAAAAAACAATACTTCTTTTGAATAATCTTTTTATGATTATATAATTAAAAATTATTCTAATATTTAAAATTTGTTGATAAACAGTAGCTTTTTTATTTTGAAATTGTTATATTAATTACTTAAATATTATATGTATATTTTTTTTTAATTCTATGTAAACACCTTGAGAATTTTACTTATATTTCATGTTTTCTTTTTAATCCGATAATAAAAATTTATATTTAATTTTCTTTGAAATTTTAATCCTAAACGTGTGCCCTTATACTGAATTTTTTCAAGTTCTTTAAAATAGATAAACTAACACCCTCAAACTTTCCAAAAACAAAAAAAGCTATCAAAATCAAAACAGTAGCAGCATGTACCTAGCAGTTTATTTATTTTTTTGCTTTTCTTTTTATAACTGTGAATCATGTAACTTATCAAGGACATTTTAACTAATCTCTTTCTTGTTTCATTTTCTAAATTAAAAATGATCAGGTTTCTATGAGTTTTTTTTTTTTTTTTTTTGTAAATTAGTTTTAAACATGTTTTAGAGAACGTGTCTGTGACAAGTACAACTTTTTGTTTGTAAACAAAAAAATAAGGTGAATTAACTTACATTCTTGAACTTGGAATAATTGAAAGCACAAAGTAAAAAACAGAATTATTTAATGAGAATTGTAATAAAAATTTAATTGAAGAAAAAAATCTAATCATAAAAAAATTGTTACTCATTTATTTTATTTGTCATTCGACACGTGTGATATTTTATTTATTCATCACTTATGCGGTCAGTTCTATGCAAAATTTATTACCTTTTATTTCTACTTCTTTTCCCATCTAACTCGTGTGTCTTAAAAGTTAGAAAATTTAAAGAAAAAAAAAAACTATAAAATAATAATAATAATTAGAAGAAAAAAAACTAAGAAAATAAAACTTGACCATTAAAAAAATTAATGAGTGTCAAAGATCAGAAAGTTATAATAGCTTGAAAATTCCAGAAAGTTGGAAAAAAAAAAAAACAAAACGAGATTAGCAACAATTTTTCATTTTCAACGTATTAAAAATGAAAAAATTTAAAAAATTTATGAGAAAAATACTTTTATGATTGATGATTTACACCACTACTATGTATTTATTTATTTTTTGTCCTAAAACGCGCATACAGAAAAAATTAATTTTCCGAGGAAATCTCTAAATTTTCTATTCAATATTTTTTTTTCAAAAATCATCAATTGAACTTGGGATAGTCTAGAAATATCCTGGCCAAATTTTAACTTCATACTTCTTCGGGAACATACTTTTTTAAAGTGACGAAAAGGTCTACAAAAATTTCCTCAACATTGATGCACATAGTTTTTTTTTTCTTTGGAGTTCTGTATTTCGTTTCCTATTGCAGTGATCTTTTTTTTTTCTTTTAAAGAGTATTTTGTAGAGAATGACAGAGAGAATGCCATGCAGAAAATTAATCGGATCACTACGTTCAGAGATATTCAAATTTGAAAACTGACTTTTGACGAAAATGTGCCAGAATTGAACCGAATGTAAAGTTAAACTTATACGAAATTTAAAAAATAAATAAAATTAGACCATAAAATTAACTCGTAATGATGTATATGGACCATATTACGAATATAATACAACATAGAGATGACTTGGACCACTTTAAAAATATTAACGGCGTATAATTATGTTAATATTACAATAATGTAGAAAGAAGACTAAATGTATCATTTTTTTTCTTTTTTTTATTATTCAAGTTTTCTTTTTTTATTATTTGTTGACTTGTGGTATTTATCTGATACTTATAACTTTAAAATAAAAGAAAAAAGAATGCAGAATAGAGAATGTCAGTTCAAAGTACATAAAAATATGTGAAGTGATTAATGTTGTGATTAAATAAATGAACAAAGTACATCATTTCATTCGTTTTTTGTTATTTTTTAAATTGATTTCTGATCATGATAAATTAAAAAAATCTGTAATACATAAATTAAATATCGAACGTCGCATTTTCATTTCAAATGCTAGATAAATAAAAAAGTTCAAAATGATAATACAATATGTACAATGCAATTGTACATATGTATATACTTAATTAGCTACAACATAGAGTGTCTCGTATTATATTGTACTGTATTTTAAAATGGAGTCATTAACCTTAACCTCCTTTACTGAAAACTAAAAGGTTTATTGTTAGTTTGTGAAAATCCTGCTAACCCTGATCCTTAGACTTGAGTAAAAGCCAGATTTAAATCAAATTTAGAGATTTTAGAGCTATTGCCTTAGTGACACATGATCCTTTGTTTTTTTCTTTGACAGCGTTCCCTATTAACTTTGACCGCAAAGGATATTTGCAGTTTCTGCTTTATCAGAATCCAAACATTTTGTTAACGGATTGCTATCTGTTGATTGTGCAGGTCAATCCATAACTTTTATTTATCTTCAGCTTTCCACTGCGAATAGAGTTTACTTCGGATTTTGAGGTTATTATCGTCCAAACCAGGTAATCCGTTGGCATCAGTAGTTCATTTTCATACTGCTCTATTAACTATTTATTTATCTTCATTTAAGGTCCTAAAGTGTTCATTTAATGTTTGGAAGTCTGCATCACATACTGTTCGCCCTTTTTTGGATCAAGTGTGCTTTATAATGTTACTTCAACGACTTATTAGAAAAACTGTTTCAAAACGAGCATTTCTCACGGCTTCTGCTGCACTTCTTCTTCCGAAATATATGTATTTTCAAAACAAATTAAAATTAATTGAGAAGAGCAGAATCCATTGCTCTTTTAAATGCTAGGATACTATTAAAAAGATAGTAAGGAAAGGGGATAAATTTTCGATACTCTTTAGTGGCCAAACTGTTATAAGTAATTGCCTTTTTCTCCGTCTTTCAGGCTTTAGAAGCATTTTTTCTTGTCTGATCGAGACCTATTTACAGTTATATTGGTTGTTAAAAATAGTACGTTACACCCTGTATAGTAAATAAAAATTTTATACATTTAAATTTCATTTGAACTTAGTCACAATATCTTTTTAGGTCAAAATTTTAATGTTATAGAGAAATCTAATTATACTTTATGAATTAAGATAGCACTAAACTTTTGCATGTGTGTATACAGGGACGCAGGGTACATAAAAATTGATACCTATAATGAATTAAATTAGATTTAATGTATGACTTCTTATCGAATTTATATAGTTTAGCGTTTTAATTTAATTTTGTTTTTGTTTTTCATTTATAACATAAACACGACAATATACTACATTATATTCCACAAGTATGTATATGTGTGTTCTCTATACGCACAATTATGGCAGATGGCCCTTCACAAATAAATAACAAAGGGCTTCATGAAGGGAACTCAAAATATATCTACACAGTCAACAGTTTATTTACTTACAAACCCAAATAAAATCAAGTCTTTAGTCGTTCTTGGGATTTAGTTGTTAGTGTTTTGTTTCACACAATCTTCACGAACCAGTTGCACCAGTAATCTACAATGAAAAAAAATTATATAAAAATGTAAAAGTCGTGGAGTGACTACACAACAGAGCTACTGCCTATATCATTTTTATTATATTATTTTCAATCATATGATATAGAAAATTGTAAAATGCAATATAAGAATATTGACCCCTTTTCAGATAGAATTTCTTTGTTATTTGAATTTCTTTATATGAGAGATTGAATAACACACATGCACGTATAGTACATGTTGTGTTGTGTGTAAGTGAACACGTCATCGTCATCATGAGGTTTGAATTTTATTTATAGTCTTTTTATTTTCATGTCCTTCCTAACTGTATGTATTACAAAAGAAAATATCTATTTGGAATATAATAATAGAACCAAAGATAATATGTATTATAAATTTTTAATTCACTTGGTCGCATGAAAGAACATTGATGTTACCAGAATTCGTAATTTAAGGAGAAAATCTTCAGAGGAATTTAACTTATCGTATGAACAATTATTCTATTAAAGGACTAGAATTTATAAACAACAAAAAATCGTTTTGAAAAATACCAAAATCTTGATTTTTTCAAATAACAGTCTTGAAAACAATTTTCAACGAAATTAATTAACTTTTCAGGAACAAAGACGTATCGTACATAATAATATAAAAAATGATTCAGAACCCAACTATTGTGTCTTAACTAGATTTCGATTTAGCTATCAATTTCAAATTCTTCTAAGAATTTAAATGAATAAATCGTTTGATCGGACGACTGAAAAAACTATTAATAATTTAATCATATTTATGTAAATGTAACTATTGCATTTACTTGTTTATATTCAAGAAATAATCATAGAAATAGCTGTAAGTAGATTATATATAGTGAAGATGCAAACCAAAAGTATGATACTTAAGGGCGTTTGAAAATGCTAAATTATTGCACTTACTACACAATAAATTACAATATTTCGGAATAATCAAATAAAATAATATAGTATCTAGAATTTTTCTACTTCATGTTTCTTTTTGAATAATTTTAAGCTGGTAACCCATACCATACCTGATGAAGTCACGTTAGCTATCATGCTATATAAATTTTTAACTACTAATACTATGAAAATGATTCTCAAAATAAATTGAATACACACCCAGTATATCTTTTATATGATTTAATTGTATCTTTTATATTTTCATATACATAGATATATTTATATTATTATATGATTATAATTTCGAATTCGAAATTGTATGACAGACACTAGTATCAAAACAACTGATACACTTCGTATAGTATATTTTGAATATACACATTGTTGATTTTCAAACAAAAATATTACAAACAAAAGAAAATTTGTGTGAAAGCAAACAATATGTACATATTTTGTTTTTATTTTTTCAAGTGTTACAACTATAAATTCAAAAAAACCGGCATAATTCGACTTGTATGAAGAAAAAAGCTTTTCAATTTTTCATACTAAAAATGTAATATATGAAAATATTATCATCATGTAGTAATCAATGTTTGTATACGAACAAACATAATATTCTTCTTGTATTTTTATTTATGTTCAAGTACGCTATATTATTCGTAGTGCATACATAAATAATAGTGATACGTATAGGTATAATAATTATCATTATACATAAAGTTTGTTCGAATTTTTCGAAATTACTTTTATTTATTGTCATTTTACATACATATTATTACAATTTTTTTTTTTTAATTAATATTTTTTTTGTTATAGGTAACTGTTAAAAAACAACAAAACAAAGTAATAACATTTTATAGTTTGTTTTTTTTTACTCTACTACTCAAACTCAAGTAAAATAAAATAAAAATATTTAAAAATTTTTCATTGATTCGTTAACTTCGCGGCACATTAGAGGCCTCTTCTTTTTTTATGAGGAGTTCTAAAAAAAAAAAAAACCAAAAAAAAATAAAGATTTTATATACAAATAAAATATCACTTTTCAAATACATAAATATTATAATTTGAAAAATAGTTTTATATAAAATTCATATTGAAAGAATCACCGTTAGTGTATGGACGTATTGTTCAATAGTTTAATACTTGATAAATTTATTTTCTTTTTTTGGAAATAAAAAATTTAAAAAAAAAAACAACTAAGAATAATTTCAAAGAAAATATATTTAAAATAAAGAATTTCTTTTTGTTATAATTTACGGAAAAAATATTTTTGAATTGATTGAATTTTACTGAATTTAAATGTTTGTGGATTGAAACTTTTTTAATATTTTTATTTAATGTCAGTTAATTAAAAAATTAAGAACACAAAAAAAAAAAAAAAAAAAAAACAAATTTTGAGAAGAAAAAAAACAAATATTTTTTTAGTAGTACAGTGTTGTTTGTTCAAACAAAAAGAGAAAAGAAAAACATAAAACAAAATTAATGTGAGTCAGAATTTTATTTTCGATTTTTATATTTAAAAAATAATAACAAAAAAGAAAAATAATAATAATAAAGAAAAACAGATTTATTTTTTTAAATGTGGAAATTTTTTTTTGTTTTTCTTATGGATTACTTGAGCATTAAAAAAATAAACATATAAGGGAAAATATCATGTAAGTATTTTGTTAATATATGTTAATTACCTACATACAATGTAGGTACATACATATGTCTTTATTTTTCTTTCAATTTTTCAAAAAAAAAAAATTTTTAAAAGTCATTCAAATGGTTTTTGTTTTCGTGTGTTTTATTATATGTATTTCGAATTAATTTTAATCTAAATTGCAAAAAGAAAAAAAAAATTAAATAATTAAAAATCATTTTATGTTCATTAAAAAGTCAAAAACAAAAAGTGCAAAATACTTATTTACTTTGAAAGAAATCAAAAAAAAAAAAAACAAAACAGTTTGTTATTCAAAGAAAAATAAAAAAAAATAAAGGATACAAGCAATTACACGTCAGAATAATTATTCATGAAGTCAAAGTTCATGTTAACTATTTAAATCAATTGAATTATTTTAAATTTTAAAATAAGCGAAAAATAAAATAAAAGAAAGAAATAAAATAAAAGAAAGTTAATTTAATTTAATTGAATTTTTTAATGATTTTGGCGACAACATTTAATTAATTTCCAAATTCTGTGGAAACTTTTTAGCAAATTTTTTTTTACTTGAATAACTTTATAGTACGTTGTTTTTTTATATAAAAAATTTAAAAAAAAAATAAATTTATTAAAACTGATAGGGTCAATTGACCAATTTTAAGTATATGACTTTTACACAGGGCTTTTATTTATAAACAGGAAATGTGAACTTTCTAGCAACATGTAATGTATTTTATTTGATTAACCCATTAATGAATAATGCAGTACCTAATAAAAAGATCTAACATCGCATCGAATGTTCAATGAATCTGTTGGAAAATATGATTTAATTATTTCATTAGATAAAATTTGCAATTTCATTCGAAAAAAAAAACATGATTTTAAAATCCACAACTCACACATGAATCACGTGAAAAATGAAAAGTAAAAAACAAAAAAACAAAAAAAAAAATTATTCAGAAAAAATTATTGTAGCGTAAATTTAATAATTTATATAAAACAAAAAAAACACACACACACACTCAATAATAAATGAACAGTATCAAATTTACATAATATTTTTGGTTTTTTTGTTTTTGAAAGGATTACAAAGCACATGTGTAACATGAATTATATATTTTTTTGCCATTTATTTTTTTGTTTTTCTGTATTTTAATTTTTGTTTTTTTCGTGTTTGTGTTTATAGTGAAAATTTTTGTTTAATTTTTTTTTTTTCTTAATTTTTTCATGGCCTGTAATGATGACTAAACTCCTATTACAAGTAAAATTTTAATTATGGAAAAAATAAAATACAATAATTTACTAATATTGTGTATTCGGAGTTCAATAATAATTAATTATTGTAATACAATTGTAATTACGACTTGTAAGAAAGAAAACATAGGAAAAACACAAAAATTAAAACCTTGAAAGATTCTTCGTCAATGATTGTTTTCGTTTTGTTTTGTTGTTTTTTTTTTTTTTTTTTTTCAATTTATTATTTTTGTTACAAGAAAAAATTAATAATAGATACTCCTACTTTTTTTTTTTTTTATTGATGTAGGAAATACAGTATACAATTATAGTACTAACATATGTTAAAACATGTGTTATATTTATTTGTTAAAATTTACACATTAAAAAATTATAAATTACAAAAAAAAAAAAAAAAAAAAAATTTAAATAAAACACGTGATGTTATAAATTTACAACACATTACCTTTGGACCACCAAGTGATTAAGTACGTCTTATAAGTGTTAATTAGAATTTAATGGATCCTGAAAAAAATGAGTTAGATTTTCATTAATACAAATTTTTTGAAATTACATATTGCATTTACTTATTTTATTTTGCAATTGAAAGGTGGGGGAAAAGTAAAGAAAAAGCTTAAAATAATGGATCGGTATGATTTAATTAATTCAAATTAAATTTCCTATTTAAATTCATCAGACTGTCATAAATATGTATGTATGCTTATAAAACTTCTTGTGTAACTTAGTTACTTAATTTTTCATGATTTTTGAAAATGTTACACTTAGGGTAAATGTTCTAGTTTTAGGCCACCTTTCATTTGTTAACCACTACTTCCACTAATCGTCACATCGAAAAAACATTAAAAACTTTCTTAAAATGTATTTTCAAAATAAATGTTTCTGCATAGTGAACTTACAAAAATTTAAGTCATTTTAATAAAAGGTGGAATGCAAACCACTAAGTTCGTTGGTAAAAAACGAAATAATTCGTATGACAGAATTAAAATTTTATACATAATTTCGTTGTTTCAGCCTAAAGATTTTGTTTTTTTTGTTTTTTTTTTTTTTTGTGAATCTCTCATTCAATCGATTTATTGTGACCTCAGTTTTTAATAAAAAAAAAACATAAATTAAAATTTAAGTTAAATTTTTTGTTTTTTTTTCTAATTAAATGTCATTTAATGTGCGTGCGGTAATTGAAAATTTTTAAATTGCTAAATTATATTTTTTGTTCATTTTGTCTCTTCCTATTATTTTCACTCTTTTTTGTTTTCTATTTTGTTTTTTTGCTTTTGTAATTAATTAATTTTAATTTGTTTCTCTTTTGCTTTCTTGTTGCGCTTTTTTTTTTTTGTCTTCATTTTACATCGGTTAACCTTGTCCTTTTTTCCACTGTAATTTATTTCTTCCTATTTTACGTTGATTATAAGTTTTTTTTGCTGTTAAATTTTCTCACTGTTTATTCGATCGTTTTTAATTCACCTTAAATAATTTCCTATTTTATTTTAAATCCTTTTTCCTGTTTTCACTTTTATTGTATTTCTTTGATAATTTTGATTTTCATTTTTTCTTTTTTTTTTTGCACAACTGATTTTTAATTAAATTTTTTGTTTTTGATTTTTAGCTTTTACCTGTTTTGTTCATTCTTATTTCCTGTTTATATTTCTAAAAGCTTTTATTCAAGCACTTATTATTTAAATTTCCTTAATTTTTTTTACAAAATTTATTTTAATTTTTTTTTTCCAAGTTTTTCTCATTTTGTTTTTTTTTTTAAATTCTTTTTTTTTTAATTGTAAAGTCATTCTAAAATTTAAAAAAGAAAAAACATAACATGGAAATTTTTTTTTAAAACAAGGTTACATTAATGTTATTAAAAAGGGGGTGGATTTTTTTGTTAAACAAAATTTCAACAAAATTTGTTAAATACGAAAAAAAAAAACAGTACCTACGCAGTTTCTAGAAACTAGAAAAAATATACATGTACAATGTAGGTTTTTTTTTTGTATAAAAATCATGATTCATTACAGATATACGTGCTTCAATGTAATTTTGATTTTTCTTTTATTTTTAAAGAAAGAAAAAAAATATGAAAAACAAAACAATTTTATATGAAAATTAAATAACAAAATTCATAAATAATTCCGAGTTTTCAGAAAGAATAAAATACAAGTAATAAAAAATCAAAATTAAACAAAAGCATAGCGACAATTACAATTCTCGTTTTCTTTTTAAAATTTTTTTTTTTTCTTTCAGCAATTAAATAATTATCAAAAATTGTGATCAGAATAAGTTTGTCTTTTTGTTGAAGGTTATTACATTTGAAAATTCTAGTTTCTTGATTTAAATAAAATTATAAATCGGAAAAAAAAAATCAGATATCTACCTACTAACTCTAAAATTGTCAACATCAATCAGAAAATGCTTTCAATTTTTTTTTTTTTTTCAATTAACATTCGTAACTTTACCTTCATTCAATTCATTTACATAACTTTAACGATTTACCATCATTGTGTAATAATTTTTATTTTTTTCCCAAGAAATTTTTTTTTTTATTATTTTTTTTTTTCCAATTAAAAGTTGACGTCAGTCACGTTTTGTTTTTTTCGTTTTTATTTTACAATTTTTATTTTGTTCTTATCCAAAAGTTATGTCAAATTTTAAGTGAATTAAATTTGTTTTATTTTTTTTTTTATTTTGGATTAAAATTGTGTTTTTTACTCTTTTTTTTTTTTTGCTATCAAAAAATTATAAAAAATGTATGTAAGTACTCGTATGTACATATTATGTATATACCAGAAGTTCGTGAACAATTTATTGTAAGAATTGCTCAGTATAACATATTTTAGATAAAATCTTATTAAATTTTTTTATGAGCCTGTGATGAGTTTTTCAAAGAAAAAAATACTAGAAAAAAAAAACTAGATAAAAAACCTCAATTTGTAACAATTTCTGCAGTTTTTGTTTTCCTCAAGATTCATGCAATATAATGTATACATATGTGTGTATATATAACGGTTTTAAATTGTACATTACATATTCCTTCCTTCGAATCACTGACCCATTCAACTGATACACATTTCATACCGGTTGTGAATCAACAACAGGTTTTATTTATCCTATATTACCTATAGATACTTTTTTTTTCTTCTCCTCAAGAGTATAAGATTTTACATTTTTCAATTGCAACATTTTTTTGTATACATATGCACATACATATTTTATTCCTTATATATTTGATTAGTAAGTACTCGTATACTACTTTTCATTCTTTCAGTTTTATTTTTCCAGTATTCGTTTAAAAATTTAATGTTGAAAGGTAAAACTAGTTGTAGTTCTTCATAATTTTTTATTTAAATTTATTGAGGAATTTAAAAAGAAAAGAAAGAGCTTTAAAATGAAAAATAACGGTAAAACAAGAAAAAGTAGATATACATAATTATGAAAGTCTTTTTAGTTTTATGATAAAAAATCATTGAATTATTTTTGCAATTAAAAAGGTACAACTTCCAATAAACTGGACGTCCCTTTACTATACTTAATTAACATATCGTTGGCGCATTTAGAATGGTGAAATGTGAAGAAGGTTGTGAGGAAAAGAAAATCCATATTCAGTTTTAGAAAAAAAAAACGAATTAAAAAGCAGTTTTTTTTTCTACGGTAGACTTTCATGAAAATTTCTATATTCAACATTACGATTGACGGATTGAGTTGAGACTTATTTTCACCTACAATGCGAATTATAATGTCGTGAGACTAAGAAAAAGTACTTCTACTTTAATTTACACTTCAACTTATGTCTGCACTGTGAGAGTTATGATGGCGAGGCATAGTGTTATGTTATGGTATTTAAATTTATTCAGTTTTCTAGCAATGAACTTTGAACTTTGAACAAAAAAATTATAAGAATCCAAAGACTAAAATTATTCAAAATTTATTTGGAAAATTACGTAATCGGATTGGATTACCGAAAAGAAAAGTTTTAACATTTTTAGGACAAAGAAATGGTTTCCAGTTAAAACTCTCACCAATCAATTTAGGCCAATTTATCGTACAGAGAAAAGAAAAAAAAAACCTGAACGATAGTTTCTGTATTTTGGATAAAAAATTATTAGAAATGACATAGAAACGATTTACTAATTGGTTTTGAATTTAATTAAATGAATAAAAAAAAAAAAAACAAATTTTGCAAGTAAGTTGTAATATGGGTATTTTTATCTTGAAAAAAGTTGTTGAAACATCCTTGAAAAACATGTAATAATTTTTTTTTCTTCACATGTATCCTGTCAATATTGATAATGATATTGATAAAATCATTTTTCCTGTACAACAGTTTTTTTTTTTTAAATGATAAAGACAATAAAATCTTTTTAGTTCAAGTTTATTTCAAGTTTATTTCAAATTTAACAGTATCAAGCGTTTTTCTTTTTTTTTAAATATTTTTGCACAGATATTTTCAAGCTATTGTGCGATTACATAAGAAACTGCATAACAGCACACACCTTCAAACTAAAAAAAAAAAAAAAAAAAAAAAAAAAAACTAAAGTACCTACCTATGTATCTAAATTTCTTTATTTTTCATAATAGAAGGAGGTTATTGACATTTAATGATCTTGAAAACATGAAAACGTTATATTTTTTTCTTCTTTCAATTTAATTTAATATTTATTTACTCACTTATGATGAAATTTAAAACTTAACATATGTATGTAGTATGTACATACTTGTATGAGCGATGTAAATAATGACTGAAAAAAAAAAATTAACATATTGCGAGAAATTAAAGAAAAATTAACTGGAAATAGCAATAAAAAAAAAAAACATAAAGTGAGATTGATTATTGAGTAAGGTTGTGGTTCATATAAATATTATGTATGTACGTACATATATTCACATACATACATATGTTTAATTATAATGTTCATAAGGAAACTAACAAACCATATCTAATATTAAAAAAGAAGAAGAAAAAAGATTTAAAAAAAAAAAACAAAACAAATTTCTAATTACATTTGTGCATTACCATTATTGCTAATTACATATATCGTCTGTCTGTTGGCTGTATGCAATTAAATCATAGATTTAGGCTATACAAATTTAATTCAAATATAAAATTCAGACTACTATTTATACGAGTATATTTTACTTTAAAATACGAAACTGAAAATAGTAAGCTAATTTAATCTTGATGTATCGATCGAATTAATCTCCAAGAAAATTGATTATAGCTCATTCAGTTCTGTCTTATGTGTTTTTTTTTTTTCATGGTGCAAGTAAAAAAAAAAGATATTGTGACACAATATATATAATTGAGGAATTTTTTAATTATAATTATTATTTTATGTTGTAAAAATGAAATTCAAAAAAAAAATTATTTATTAGAATTAAGTTGAAATTTTATTTGCAAAAAAAAAATGTAAATTTTTCTTTTACCATGCCATGTCAAGATTGCGACATAATATTATGTATTGCAAGAAAAACTGTGGAAATTGTTTCATTATATGAAAAATTTCAAGACTATTTTAATTGATTTTATGAAATAATAAGAGATAGAGAACACGAAATGTAAAAATTTATTTTATAAATAATATTAAGAAACTTTTATCAAGGACTCACAAAAATACTTAGCTATTATTAATTGCTGTGGTTGATTGATTGGTTTACGTAGCGATTATCGGATGCTTCCGAATAATCTTAGGGGCTTAGGGAAATAATGATTAATTTACGAGTACGAGATACATACATAATATGTATTAATTATTCTGTTCCTAATTTCGAACATTTCCATGTGAATTTTTCAAAAGTTTCCTAAAAATTAACTAAAAGTTTTGTTATTTATAATTAATTAAAAATTCCACGAAAATACTTTGTAACAACATTTAAACAAATCATTTGTAATGATTTGTATGTACCTACGTAAAATTCTAATGAAAAATTAAATTGGAAAAAAAAAAAACTGAAATTGAAAACTTTTCAACATTTTTTCAGGAAAGAATTAATCATAAAATTATTAAATTAACCTTTGCCTTAACCCATTGCTTGTATCGGTATTCAATTATTTATTTTACATTTTTTTTTTTTAAATTCAAGTTTCACAACACCTGTAATATTTTAAACTTTTATTTATTTTTATCAATTTTATGACAAATTTGATGAATTACCAATGAATCATTTTACATTTTGTACACTGTGTTTGTTAAAGTGTCTTTTTTTTTTTTGTTATTTTCTTTTATTTTCTCACCGTTTGCGATATTGTTGTGATGTACCATAAAGAATATGATGAATAATCTTTAAATAATGTATCACATGAAAAAAAAAAATATAAAAAAAAAAACAAAAAAAAAAAAAAGGAAAAGAAAAATTAAAAACAAAAAAAGATATTTTAAATTGTTTACAATTATTTTTGTATCTTTTATGTAATTCAATTGTTTTATTTTAATGATTTTATTTTTTTTGTTTTTGTTTTTTTGTTTTTTTTTTTTTTTTTTTGTATAAAATTACCTATTGATAATAATCTAAAGTGCTTTACGATGTAAATACATTAAAAGGGTCAATGAAATATGTATCTTGAAAGTTATTAAAATATATTTTATTTTTTACTGTTGTCATTTATTATTAAATGCACGCTATTTATGATAGAAATTTCTTGAAAATTGTCATCAATCATCATGTAAAAAAATGAATATAAATGACAGTTTATTACTATTCTTGTTTTTGTTTTTGTGATGTACCTAATTAAATAAAAATTGTTTATTTCAAATATAATTTAAATAAAATATTATTATTTGAAAGAATATTTCAACGAAATCATAAAACAAACAACAACAAAAAAAAGTTGAACTTTGTCACCTACCTATCAACCGTTTTTTTTTTTTTTTATTTGTAAAAATATGTAAATATTCTTGGAAAAATTTTTTATTGATCATTTAAAAAAAAAAAAAGTCAATAAAAAGAAGAAGAAAATTGAATTTAATATGGTGGAAAACCTTAAATTGTTATAAAAATTTAAGTTATTATCAATTTTTAATTTGTTTTCTCTTCACTTATATCTTATCAGAAAACATTCGAGAAAAAATGCTTGATAATGGAAATAAAAATTTGTGTAAAAAAAAAAACAAAAAAAAAAACTACAAAATTCAAGGATGAGTTCATGTAAGTTGCAATGACTCTGACAACAGATTATTTCAGTACCAAAAAACACTTACAAGTTTTTAGATAACGATTCCAGTTTGAAAAACGTTTCGATTTAGCTGATTACTTTATTCAACACTCGAGTCATACTTTTTTAAATGTGCCAAAAAGATCTACAAAAATTTCCTTAATATTGATGCGCTTATGTAAAATTTAATAGAGATCGAAGTGTGAAGAATACATTTAAATTTGGCTTTAATATTTTCAGATAAGGAAAATTTTTTTGGAAAACAAAATTCAGATTTTGAAACTGCGTATTATTGTTTTCCTCAAATCATTTTTTTTTTAAATTTTCAAGTTCAAAGCACTTCCTTTTTTCTAGAATACTTTGTTTTGATAAGAACTGTGCAAAAGTCAACTAAATGTACGTGCTAATGTAAATTTTTACCAAAAATATTAAATATTATCTTTTTAAGAAAAACATTTTTTTTTTCACATATTTTCGATAGATAACGGTAATTGTTAACACATTGACGCACAGTGTGTAACGTAGTTTGAAATTGATTACTATAAGAAAGACTTTTTATATTTAATCCTTCAATAAGCAGGTGAATTTTCAAATTTTTTAGTATAAAATCGCAGATTATGTAATATTTAGTCCGGAAAACGGAAATTTGAAATAATTTTCTTTTTTTGTGTAGATATACGAAAAAAGAAACCTGTTACAACAACAAAAACGCATGTGTGTAAGTATCTTTTTCTCTGCGCATGTTTTTCTATTATAATACGAAACCTCAACTTTTATTAATTTACCTATAAAATTGTGTGTCCTGTAGAATCTAACGAAATACAATTTCCATGTTAACTGTACCATTGTACCATTGGATGACTAAATTCAAAAATGTCAAAAATTTCTTAAATGCATGCATGTATGTACGTACATATGACAAAAAAATACTAATGAAAACTCGAGTTACATAATTTAAGTAAGACAAGACAGTGTAGGTCTGTAACGCCATGGAAAAAAGAAGGTAGGAAGAATCATTTAATTAAAGCAAATATCTTTTTAATGATAATGCTACAGAAAAAATTTAAGTTGAACAAAATATTCTAGTGAAATTTCCAATTTATGCAACTTGATTTTTTTAAACACCATGTACAAGATATCCCATAATATTTATCTTCTAATTGGCTTGAAACTTCCGTTCCATTGAAACTTATGTGACTAATTTTTTTCTTTTTCTACATTTTTTAATAATTCATATCTTTTGTACACATTTGTTTTGTTTTTTCTTGTACTATTAAACCCAGAATGATTATGCGTAATAATGTGTATTATCATTGTAGTTGAAGAAAAAATTTTTTTTCTACATACGAGTATACCCATTTAAATATATAGTTAGATACTTAGCTATGTAAGTAAACTGTAATATTATCTCATAATAAATTTTCATAGATGTATCTTTGAACTTTTATTATCTGAAATTATGTATTTTTATTGTTAAAGTTACATTTAATAAGGTACACCATTATACTTTCCATATTTTTGTCACGCCCTCTTAATTATTTATGCTTATCGATGCATGAGGTTTTTTATTTTTATTTTCCTCTTTTTTTCTTCTAAAAGTATATTTTTATGAAAAACTCCTATTTACATGACGTGTACAAAATCATTATACAGTTACAATTTACATATGTATGTATAATATATATTAAAAAATTTCATGGTAGTATTCATCAATATATGATGTTTAAAGTATAAATAAAGTTAGTACGAATTTAATTAAATTTAAAAATTACAATGTTATAAAAACACTTAAATACTTACATACTCACAAATATTTTTATTCAGCATTTAATTTTAAATTAAAAGTTAAATTTGAAATGAATTTTCTATACCAACGAACTTTTTTTTTATGTCAAATATGACATGTGCCATAGATAAACGAAAATGAGAAAGTCGTTTCTGTTAGCCCAGTCTTGATGACTATTACGACCAATTTAAGATTAATCTCCTTGATGAATACCGCCCTTATAATGTTGTAGATTAATTTGAATATGTGTTCAATTTAAAAATAAACTTATTTTTCTTTTGTTGTGATTGTTTTTTTTTTTTAGCTTTTTTGTTCAGAAATAATTTTTATAATTTAAACTTTAGATAATTTCAAAAAACAATAAAAAAACAAAAAAAATGGGAAAAGCAACTGCAATTTCATAATATTTTTTGTTTTATTGTGTGTTTTTTTTTTTTTTTTTTTTTGGTATTTCCAAAATTATGAAAGCGACAATTAATGGTGCTTGAGCATATCAAATTAATCATTTAAATAAAAGTAAAAAGAGGTCGCTGAAAATTTTTGGAAAATTGTAGAAAATTTTGCAAGATTTTGATAATTGAAATTAAATAATGTTTTTTTTTTTTTTTTTTTTTTAGTTTTTTTAAATGTTTTTTCAGCTTATCTTAATACTTATATGATTTTCACAATAAACAAATATAAAAAATTACGTGTTTAAAAAATAATCTACAAAAGTTCTGAAGAAAAAAAATTTACAAATATTATGTGTGATATTTATCGGCAATGACATAATTTAATTTTTAATTGATAGAACTTTGTTCTCTGTACGTTTTTTTGTTTTCTTTTTTTTTTTTTTTTTGTAAATTTCACGTCACTTTTTGTAAATTTTATTAACGTACCATATTGAAAATACGTTCAAGTTCAATTACGTTAGATTGATTTCATGAGAATGACTGATTATTTTTTTTTTGTTTTTTTTTCCTCCAAATCAAAAAATTACGACTTAAACAAAAATTAATTACTATTTAAATATTTTTCATTAGAATTTTTTTTTTTTTAAGATATTTTAAAATGTTACAAATCCACTAAATTACTAATCATCGATACAAATATGTATGTTTATTAAAAGCGCTTCGGGGACTTAAATTAATCACAAACAACCCGATAATTTTTCCTCTTCTTCAAAATTTCTAGCTAACAATTCTATTAGATTCAGAAATATCAGACTTCAAATCAATCTTATAATTTCTTTGTAAATAAATTAAAAACTGTTGAACCGAAGAATGGGCTTGAATTATTTTATCATTGCATCAAGATGCATCAGTGGCATTTGAAAAATTATTGATATAGAAACGTAAAGATTTCTTTAAAAAAAAAAAAATTTAGAAATTCAGAGCGAGGTAAAATGGTTTCCTCATATTATTGTAAAAAAAAATGCAAAAAAAAAATCTTTACATGGGATTAATGTGACAAAACATACAAATTCTATGTTATTGTGAAATAGCTATGGAAAACTACACAATAATTAAAATATTGCAAAATAATTAAAATATAAACACAATCAAATGGCAAAAAAATCTAGAAATATATTTCAACAATATTAAAGAATAGTAGAAATGGTTTTACAAAACTCGAAAATAACTATAAAAAGTTAAAATGATTTTAATTACATGTTTTTTTTTTTTTATTTGAAGAAATTTATTGATTTATTGAATAACATATGTCAAAGTTAATTTTCTCAACAAATTCTTTCGTACCACGGTTGAATAAAATTTTCATTCACTTCAAGATCTACAGATGAATCATCATCGTAAGACATAGATACATTATGACCGACATTCCAAATACCAGCTGGTGTTTTATTATTTTTTAATGTTAAATATTGTGTATCTCCGTCTTTAGTTAAATATTGTTCATTGATTTTAATATAACATTGATCACCTGATAATTCAAATTTAACATTTTCCATTTTACTTTTACCATCAACTGATTGCAAATCTCGTAGATTAGAATTTTTTATATTTGTTGGATTCCAGAAATAAGATGGATCTTTTTGAGGTGATTTACCTTCACAAATACCTTTATGTAAATAATAAAATGTATTTGGATACAATACATTTGAATATGATGAAACTATATAATCGCCATTATCAAAACACAATTCATTTGGTGTAAATAAAATATTTTGAACACATTTTGGAAATATAGAACCAATGAAATTAAAAGAGTTAGATTGGTTATGTTTATATTGAACATAGAATTTATGATATTGCGATGCATATTCGAACATTTTATCTGAATTAAGTAAATCATTATTATCACTCATTACTTCATGTATATACCGCATATTAATTACTTTATCATATAATGTTGGTAATTTATAAATTATTTTAGATATCAAAAAACTTATAGATTCACGTTTATAAAGTGCTTCAATTACGTCTCTTGTCACAGCACTAGCAATTTCTGGTTCTTTGTTATAAAGTTCTGTATACACTGATGATTTAAAATCTTTAGATAAAATTAAATTTTCTGTTGCATAGTCTTGTATAAGTAATCTTATACTGTCAACTACACCGAATTCAACTGAATAAGTTCCACATTTATAATAATTATTTTGTAAATATTCCAAATCATCTAAAATTTTTTTAATCGGTTCTTTATTTTCATGATGTAGATCTTTTGGTATTAAATATTCAATTACTTGTAATTTCATTTCAGTTGTTTCTAAATTTGATAATAAATTTGAAATAACTAATGAATATTCTTTAGTATTTGGTTTTTTATCCTTTAATAACTCTATACCAGCATCAAAGATTTTTTTTTCTCTTGTATAATCGATTTCATTTTCATTTTGTGCATAAATTACATTTAAAGTTAAAAAAAATGTAATTGCCAAATTATAAACAATTCCTAAAGAAAAAAAAATATTAAGATTAATTTGAAAAAAAAAAAAATAAATTGAAATATGAGAAAAATGTGTTTTTCTTACTTTTCATTTTTACACTGAAAAAATTATTTGAAACAAAAAAAAAGAGTTTTAAAACTTCACAGTTCACAACTTGATTGTTTTATAAAATTTCAGATGTTTTAGTTTTATATTTATATCAAAATTCTTTATTTGTTCACTCAATTCAATATCATAACGTAAATAATAAATAAATTAAGAAACGATGAAAAAAACAAAACAATAATATATGACAAATAATTAAAAAACAATGTAGCTATGTATATGTTTTTGAGTTTAAGATAAATGCGTAATGTGTGTACTCATATCGAAAAAAAATTATGTTTTGCTTTTTTCTTAATTAATAATTATTTAATGTTTAGAAAATATGTACCTACATCGTATTTATTTTATTATTCAATACATAATTACTTTTTAAAGGATAACAATCTATGAAAAAAAAAAAAAAACAATAATATTCGGCAAACAAAAAACAAGCATTGTACATGTTTTTGGGTTTAAGATATCTGTTGCTAACACATTTTTTGAATTATTTCAAATTGTCACCAACCAATTTTATTATTACCTTTTTTGGATTATTTGTTCTAGATAAAATTTCTTAAAAAAATTATATGGAAAATTAAATAATTTTTTTTATTCATTCACAAAAGTTCACATTTCACTTTTTTTTGAAAAATTTTATATGTGAAAATTTTGACTTTTAGATTTTCGGCTGTGTTACACAGATTTCAGTCGAATAAGAAGCACTATATCAGAAAACATTTCAATTCAATCGCAGTGGGAATTTATCCAGAATTAGTGGAAAAATAAGGGGAGATGAAGTGGAGGGCGAAAAAATGACGATATTTTGCATTTTCCCTATAATTTTTGACCTAGTGAACGGATTTCTAGTTTCTACCTTTTACTTCAATTTTCTACTCCACCCGGAACATACTTTTTTAAAGGGACGAAAAGGTCTACAAAAATTTCCCAGTTTAAATTTTCTATTTTCACAGAAGCAAATTTTTCTAACTTAAAGAAAATTTTTTTTACAAATGTAGTCATGTATATAGTTATCATTGTTAAAGACAGTTAGAGTGGAAACTTATAATGTAGCCTTATGTGCAATTAAGAGCTGAAGTTTTTGTAATTTTGAAAATGCATCCACCCATTTGTTGTATGTTTTATTGAAATTTGAAAAGCAGTACATAATAAGAGAGAGCTTGCAAGGACTTACTGTCTAATTTCCTCTCATTGCTCATTATTTCTCCAAATAATAGTCAATTGTTTTCTAAACTAACGATACATTTGCGAAGAATACGTTTAAAAAAATTCGGTGAAAAAGTAGAACATAGAGGTAGATCTAGGAAATCAGAAAAAATAATACCTACAATAAACCAATACGCAAATTCATGCAAATTATCATTTAAGAAAAAAAAACATATCACAAAAATTAGGCAAAATAATATTATTTACAGATGGAAAAATTTTATGCGTTAATTAGCATAGAAACACGACCAATTATGAAGTTGTGGAAAGTGATTGTGGAGTTCTGAAAATTGTAATAGGAAGAAGAATTTCTTAAAATTTTTGGCGGATCGTATTAAATAAAAATATATCGTGTAAAAAGAGAATAAAATTATTTTTCTAATACGTGTTGAACAAAATCGTGTAAAAAAAAATTGGAATATAAAATTTAATTTTTATTTTTCTTAAAAATAATGAAATTTTATGTGTTGATATATAAATTTTTTTTAAATTCTAGTGTTAACGTGAAAATGTATAAAATAAGCAAAAAACACACACAAATTGATAACAAACGCGTATTACAAAAACTGTGCATTGTTTTTTTCTAATAGAAGCAAGCAAACATATTTGTTGATTATACAAAATATGTTTTTATGTTTTTTGATATTAGAAAATCAATATTAAGTGTTTTAAAAGTTTAACAATGTAAATGCGTAATATGTGTACTCCAGATGGTAACTCAGTTTAAAAATTGTGATAAATCTAATCAGAATTTTTCTGAAGATTTTTCTATGCATCAAATTAACGAATTGCTGAAAACTGAAGATAAAAATACAGAGGAAGATGAAGGGGATTTAAGTATAGAAATTTCCGAATGTCCTAACAGTCCCGGTAATCAGGATGTTGTAGAATATTATTTAGACAGTATACATATATGATTTTGATATTTTAGAAATGCCAGAAGTTCTACAAGAAGATAATGGTAGCGCTTTGCTTTGTCCAATTTCTGAAACAGCTGAAAATAAAAACGTTGTTGAGAATATTTTTTCAGAATAAGGTATAAATAAATAGAAACGTTTCTGAAAAGTCCAAAAACTCCCGAAAAGAAACATGTTAGGAAAACAAAATCATTTCAATTATTTGTTATAACTTTTGATTCTTGGAAAAAAAATAGAAACAGAAAAACTAGAAATAAAAAGAAGAAATAAAGACATTTCAAAGGACAAAGCTATACAAATATTCAAAAACAACGAAGTTGAAAATATTTCAAAACCGTCAGAAATAAGTGTGTGTAATGTGATATCTGCTGAAAACGATATAAAAATTCTTAATGAAATTCAAAATGAAAATACATTTTCATACATAATTACAATTTTTTTATTTGAATAAATTTATTGATTTATTAAATTACATAAAGTCAAACTTAATTTTCCCAACAATTTTTTCCGTACCACGGCTTGATAACATCCGCGTCATCCACTTCAAGATCTACAGATGAATCGTCATCGTAAGACATAGATACATTATGACCGACATTCCAAATACCAGCTGGTGTTTTATTATTTTTTAATGCTAGATATTGTGTATCTCCGTCTTTAGTTAAATATTGTTCATTGATTTTAATGTAACATTGATCACCTGATAATTCAAATTTAACATTTTCCATTTTACTTTTACCATCAACTGATTGCAAATCTCGTAGATTAGAATTTTTTATATTTGTTGAATTCCAGAAATAAGATGGATCTTTTTTAGGTGATTTACCTTTACAAATACCTGGATATAAATAATAAGATGTATTTGGATTAGATCCATTCGAATATGCTGAAACTATATAATCGTCCTTATCAAAACACAATTCATTTGGTGTGATTAAAACATGTTTAACACATTTTGGAAACATAGAATTAAGAAGGTTAGATTGGTTGCGTTTATGTTGAACATAGAATTTATGATATTGCGATGCATACTCGAACATTTTATCTGAATTAAGTAAATCTTCATTATCACTCATTACTTCATATATATACCACAAATTTGATAGTTGATCATCTAATGTTGGTAATTTATAAATTATTTTAGATATCAAAAAACTTATAGATTCACGTTTATAAAGTGCTTCAATTACGTCTCTTGTCACAGCACTAGCAATTTCTGGTTCTTTGTTATAAAGTTCTGTATACAATGATAATTCAAAATCTTTAGATAAAATTAAATTTTCTGTTGCATAGTCTTGTATAAGTGATCTCATACTTTCAATTACATCGAATTCAACTGAATAAGTTTCACATTTATAATAATTATTTTGTAAATATTCCAAATCATCTAACATTCTTTTAATCGGTTCTTTATTTTCATGATGTAGATCTTTTGGTATTAAATATTCAATTACTTCTAATTTTATTTCACTTATTTGTAACTTTAAAAATAAATCAAAAATAACATTTGAATATTCTTCAGTATTTGGCTTTTTATCCTTTAATAATTCTTTAAGAGATATGTTTACACTATCTCTAATAACATCATAGCTTACTTTTTCTTTTGTATAATTGTTTTTATTTTGATTTTGTGCATGAATTACATTTAAAGTTAAAAAAAATGTAATTGCCAAATTATAAACAATTCCTAAAGAAAAGAAAAATATTAACATTAATTTGAAAAAGAAAAAAATTAAATTGAAATATGAGAAAAATGTGTTTTTCTTACTTTTCATTTTTACACTGAAAAAATTATTTGAAACAAAATAAAAATAGAGTTCTTAAACTTCACAGTTCACAACTTGATTGTTTTATAAAATTTTAGATGTTTTAGTTTTATATTTATATCAAAATTCTTTATTTGTTCACTAAATTCAATATCATAACGTAAATAGTGAATTAATAGGAATCGATGAAAAAAAAAAAACAATAGTATTCGACAAACAAAAACAAAGCATGTACATGTTTTTGGAGTTAAAATATCTGTTGCTAACAAAGTTTCTGAATTATTTCAAATTGCCACTATCAATTTCATTATTATTTTTTTTTTAAATAATTTTTCTAGATAAAAGTAGAAATAATATAAAAATTTTAGGAGGAAAACTTAATGGTGTCGAAAAAAAGCTAATAAGAAAAAGATTTTTAAATTATTTTTATTTAATTAAACTTTACAATTTTGAACGCTTATGCGTGTGAAGTTTTGGATGACCTTTTATTGTAATTCGTGGATGATCCTTAAAGTGACAGAGAAAGAAGAAAAAAATAGAATTTTTTTAGTATTTTGTGAAGCAGATTCGATATCTGTTCAATTTTATTTTAATTCTTTTTCAATTAACGTAAAAGTGTATAAAATAAGCAAGAAACACACACAAATTGATAACAAACGCTTATAACAACAGCTTTCATTGTTTTTTTTTTCTAATAGAAGCAAGCAAACATATTTGTTGATTATACAAAATATGTTTTTATGTTTTTTGATATTAGAAAATGAATATTAAGTTTTTTTAAAGTTAAACAATGTAAATGCGTAATGTGTTAAGTGTGTACTCATATCGAAGAAAATTATCCGGGTGTTTAGCGTTCGATTATAAAACTGGCACTCTTTAACGATCGGCATTAATGTGTCTGAACTTTGCTCAGAGTTCAAAATAATATTAATATGTTTTTACCCAAACACTACTAGAATCATTCAACCTGCTAATGTATCAGCATTCAAACCAAATAAACGTTTGCTGATGGAAAAAAGCAGTTTTAGAGTCGCGAAGAAAAAATCCTTACTGTTTAATGATGAAAGCGTATGCAGCATCAATATTTAAAATTGTGGTTGATTCAATAGAAAGAAAGACAATAGCTAGTGGATTTCGTTCAACTGGATTGTTTCCTTTCAATGTGAATGCGTTTGATTTTTCAAAATGTCTTGGGAAAAATAGTGATACTTTAGGCGACTCTGTAAATTTTAAAAAAGACAAGAAGAAGAAGAAGCATTGATTTATGTAAAATTTAAGAATATATTCGGTAAAGAAAAGTTAACTCAGCTTAAAAATTGTGATAAATCTAATCAGAATTTTTCTGAAAATTTTTCTATACATCAATTTAGCGAATTGCTGAAAACTGAAGATAAAAATACAGAGGAAGATGAAGGGGATTTAAGTATAGAAATTTCCGAATGTCCTAACAGTCCCGATAATCAGGATGTTGTAGAATATTATTTAGACAGTATACATATATGATTTTGATATTTTAGAAATGCCAGAAGTTCTACAAGAAGATAATGGTAGCGCTTTGCTTTGTCCAATTTCTGAAATAGCTGAAACGTTGTTAAGAATATTTTTTCTGAAGAAGGTATATAAACATAAAAACGTTTCTGAAAAGTCCAAAAACTCCCGAAAAAAAAATAAGAAAATAAGAAAAAAACAGCGGGTGGAAAAGAAGCACATTAAGGATGAGAAAGATATTTTAAAGGACAAAGCTATACAAATACTTAAAAACTTTTTATAAAAAGTAAGAAAAGAAAATAAAAAAGAAGATTTTAAGCTCAAAAATATCGAAGTTGAGAATATTTTAAAACCGTCAGAAATAAGTGTGTGTAATGTGATATCTGCTGAAAACGATATAAAAATTCTTAATGAAATTCAAAATGAAAATTCATTTTCAGAATAATTAATTTAAACATCAATGACATTAATAGACATTCCACTTCTAAAGAATTTTAGTGAAATAAGTGATGAAACTTTAAATAAGCTTGACAAAAATTAATATATAAAATTTAAATTGATGAATATCAAAAAACCTATTTTAGCCGTGAAGTTATTTGTTATAGTTGAACTTTTTGTTATTATTTTTTAAATTGTTTAGTATGCAAAATTGTGTAGAATATTGTTTTTTTTAATATGTTTGGTTACCTTTTTATTATTATAATAAAAATGAATTTTTTCCAGTTAAAAATCTGTTATTTTGTTTTCGATAACTGAAATTTATATGTGCTGATCACTAAAATTATGGTGCCAATCATTGAAAAAAGTAGTATGTACATCAAAATTTTTTCATATATTATATTTAACTTAAATAAATATATTAAAACCAACCGGTGAGTAAATTGTGAAGGAGAACATTTCACTTAATCACATTTGGTAATTTTTCAACATTCTGGAATATTATAATCTTCAGTAAAATAATCTGAAATGGAAAATTTTCTTACGAGTGGCGTTCACTAGGTAATCCAACGTATATATTGTAAAAAAAAACAAATAAAATCTTTCAATAAGGTAAAAGTTACATCAAATACATAGATACAAATTTAAAGTTATTCTGAAGTAGCTACATACATATTATGTATGTAAAACTTTTGTAAAATACCTGCAAAAAGTTAAAATAATGATTTTACATAATTACATGTTTTTTTTTTTTATTTAAAGAATATTATTGATTTATTAAATTACATAATTTCAAACTCAATTTTCTCTACAATTTTTTCCGTACCACGGCTTGATTGCATCCTCGGCATCCACTTGACGATCTACAGATAAATCATCATCGTAAGACATAGATACATTATGACCGACATTCCAAATACCAGCTGGTGTTTTATTATTTTTTAATGCTAGATATTGTGTATCTCCGTCTTTAGTTAAATATTGTTCATTGATTTTAATGTAACATTGATCACCTGATAATTCAAATTTAACATTTTCCATTTTACTTTTACCATCAACTGATTGCAAATCTCGTAGATTAGAATTTTTTATATTTGTTGGATTCCAGAAATAAGATGGATCTTTTTGAGGTGATTTACCTTCACAAATACCTTTATGTAAATAATAAAATGTATTTGGATTATATCCATTCGAATATGATGAAACTACATAATCGCCATTATCAAAACACAATTCATTTGGTGTAAATAAAATATTTTGAACACATTTTGGAAATATAGAACCCATAAAATTAAGAGAGTTAGATTGGTTACGTTTATCTTGAACATAGAATTTATGATATTGCGATGCATATTCGAATATTTTATCTGAATTAAGTAAATCATTATTATCACTAATTACATCATATAGTATATATTGCATATTTGATAGTTGATCATATAATGTTGGTAATTTATTAATTATTTTAGATATCAAAAAACTTATAGATTCACGTTTATAAAGTGCTTCAATTACGTCTCTTGTCACAGCACTAGCAATTTTTGGTTCTTTGTTATAAAGTTCCGTATACAATGATGATTCAAAATCTTTAGATAAATTTAAATTTTCCGTTGCATATTCTTGTATAAGTGATCTCATACTTTCAATTACATCGAATTCAACTGAAAAAGTTCCACATTTATAAAAATTATTTTGTAAATACTCCAAATCATCTAACATTCTTTTAATCGGTTCTTTATTTTCATGATGTAGATTTTTTGGTATTAAATATTCAATTACTTCTAATTTTATTTCACTTATTTTTAACTTTAAAAATAAATCGAAAATAACACTCGAATATTCTTCAGTATTTGGATTTTCATCCTTTAATAACTCTATACCATCATCAAAGATTTTTCTTTCTTTAGTATAATCGTTTTTATTTTGATTTTCTGCATGAATTACATTTAAAGTTAAAAAAAATGTAATTGCCAAATTATAAACAATTTCTAAAGAGAAAAAAATATTAACATTAATTTGAAAAAAAAAAATAAATTGAAATTGAGAAAAATGTATTTTTCTTACTTTTCATTTTTACACTGAAAAAATTGTTTGAAACAAAATAAAAATAGAGTTCTTAAACTTCACAGTTCACAACTTGATTGTTTTATAAAATTTCAAATTGTTTAAAATATGTATATTTATATCAAAATTCTTTATTTGTTCACTTAACTCAATATTATCATGCAAATAATAATTACTAATATGAATCGATGAGAAAAAAAATAATATTCGACAAACAAAAAACAAGCATTGCACATGTTTTTGGAGTTAAAATATCTGTTGCTAACAAAGTTTCTAAATTATTTCAAATTGCCACCATCAATTTCATTATTACTTTTTTTTTGATTATTTGTTCTACTCAGATAAAAGTAGAAATAATATAAAAATTTTAGGAGGAAAACTTAATGGTGTCGAAAAAAAGCTAATAAGAAAAAGATTTTTAAATTATTTTTATTTAATTAAACTTTACAATTTTGAACGCTTATGCGTGTGAAGTTTTGGATGACCTTTTATTGTAATTCGTGGATGATCCTTAAAGTGACAGAGAAAGAAAAAAAATAGAATTTTTTTAGTATTTTGTGAAGCAGATTCGATATCTGTTCAATTTTATTTTAATTCTTTTTCAATTAACGTAAAAGTGTATAAAATAAGCAAGAAACACACACAAATTGATTACAAACGCTTATAACAACAACTGTGCATTGTTTTTTTTTTCTAATAGAAGCAAGCAAACATATTTGTTGATTATACAAAATATGTTTTTATGTTTTTTGATATTAGAAAATGAATATTAAGTTTTTTTAAAGTTAAACAATGTAAATGCGTAATGTGTTAAGTGTGTACTCATATCGAAGAAAATTATGTTTTGCTTTTTTGTTTTTTAATGAAAAATTAATAATGAAACAATGTTTTGCATATACATCGTATATTTATTTTATTATTTAACACATAATTACAATTTGTTTCAATTTTTGCGGTTGAACAATAAAAAAAATAAAAGGAATTCATATCCATATGAAAATCCATTGTTTTTTAATGTCTACTTTTGAAATTTTACTCACCATAGAATAGATATTTTGCGGAATGTAGATATAATTAATAAAAATAAATTTAAAATTTCTGATTAACAATAAAATTCCTAATTAAAATTTTTTAAAAAAAGGAAACCTAATTTGTAACAATAATATCTGTTTTTTTATACGTTTTTTCTTTCTTCTATAAATCTGATAACTATAAAAATAAAAGAAATTAAGAAAAAAAAGCTAAATTATATCTATGTAGATTGTTATTTTAGATACAGGTGTTTTTTTTTTTTTTTAATAAATAAAATGTCATAAAAATGAAAATAAAAAATAATCATAAAAATAAAAACTAAGATAAGAATTTAAAAAAAAAAACTATAACACATGCCTAAAATAAAACAATATTAATTTTATTTTCTTACTTTTAGTACCTGATGTAAATAAATTTAGAACCAAAAACTTCAGAAATGGTTAATTATTTGTGTTGCTACCAAAAGAAGATTTGATCTCTATTCGGGTAGTAACAATTATTTAATTATGTACATACATATATATTTTTTTTCGAAGAGAGTTCAGCGGTTAACACAACCGAAAAAAAAATTTCCATTACATGAATATTCCTTGAATTTTTCATCTTAAAAGTTACATAAATAATCATGTTTTTTAAATCAAAGAACACAATTAGACAGTTATTACTTTTAGGCGACTCTATGGGCGACAAAATATAATTTTATTCGATTCATATGTGACCATATTCTATTATGTTTAAAAATATCTTCGTTTTTATTTTTTTATTTTTTTTTTGAACAAAAAAAATACTTAAAAATAAAATAATTCACAATTATCCTTTCATTTTTATAAAATTTGAATAGAAATTAAATTATAAAGAAACAAAAAAAAACATAAAAAAAAAAAAAAAAAAACATAAAAAATGTCTACCACATAAAAATACAAGTTATTTAATTTTATATAAAATTCTCATAAATTTCTTCTCACATAAAATAAAAAAAAGGGTTGTTTTAATTAAGCACGTGTAAAACAAGGTCAAAAACCACTTGAATTCGTAATTAATTACCTACAAAAATTATTTTTATTTTTACAAAATCTATCTTTTTATCAATCGCAAAAATAAAACACTTAATAATTAAAAACCCAAATAATAATAAAACCTTCAAATCGATTTTGTTCTAATTTAAAAAAAATAATAATAATAACCTGTTTTTATCTGATTTTTTTGTTTTCACAAATTTTAAAATTTCTACAAATTTTTGTTTTTAGTCAAAAAAAAAAACAAAACTTTATTAATATTTTTGTTTTGAATCATTTTTTTTTTTTACTTTTGAATTTTTGAAATTTTTTCTGATCAAATACACGTGATACATAGTATTGATTTTTTGTATTATATATGTACATAGAATTTACGATTTTTATTGTAAATCACGTTTTGCGGGGTTTTTTTTTTTTTCGTTATTGTTTTATTTACGTTTTCTTAGGTTAGCCTAGAGTTAAAAAAAAAAAAAGTATGAATTGACATACATACTAGCTGAGATACATTGAAGTAAAATCAATAGAATTCATGTTAAACGATTTCTTTAAATCGCAATAATGACTTTGATAATGATTTCAACTGTCAATGAAAATGTCGATTAAAGATTATTTTCTCTTATTTTTTAACTTCCCAGTTTTTTCTATCGTTTTCAAATGACAAAGCAAATATCCGATATTAGAAACTATCAATGAAAAATGGAAGTTGTTTAACGAAATCAATTGAAATCGTGTATTTTTAAGACTATTCCATAGAACTGAAATCATTTTGAAAGAAAAAAAAAAAATACGTACTTTTAGACACGAATTCATATTTAAATGACAATTTTTCTGCAGTGTGTCTTCACTATAAGTTTATTTTTAAATGATTAAAATCCAAAGAAGAAAAAAAAAAACTAAATTTTAGCTTGTTTTAATTTTATTTTCCAGTTAATTAGAAGTTAACAATATTCATCACAATTCAAGAAATTTTTCTATTTATGTAATTTTTTAGAAATCCCAATATTAATTTATAAATTCACAAGTTTAAAATTAGATTTGACTAAATGCGTATTCATTTTCAAAATAGGTATTTTCTCAGAATTTCTAAGCAGAATTTCCATATTATTGTTTTTGTTTTACTTTTCCAGAATAGCAGGCAATTATCCTGTCTTTCTTATTTTTATTCCAGCATTATGTCTGATAATTCAATTATTTGTTATTTACATAACAGTACAAATATGTATGTTATCATTAGTAAAGTATTTGCTTAATATTTTGTATAAAAAAAATTACAGATTAAAGTTCTGTCACACTCGAAAAGTTTATCGTCGAAAATAGATGAATGATTTAACTGATATGTTTTTTTATAGAATCTTGGTTGAATTAATTTATACACGTATCTTTTTTTTTTATTATTTGAAAATCTTTTATCTTTTTTTCTTGTTTTTCATTACATAATTTTAAAAATCTAAAAATTAAAAATATATTTTTTTAAGATTTAATTTCCAATATATTTTTTTCACATATATTTATTTTTTTTTTTTCATTTATTTTTCAGATTATTTAAATCGTATAAATAATAAAAAGAATTAAAAATTCAATAACACTAAATAATTATCATTCTTTTCTTTTAAAAATAAAAACAAATAAACAATTCAATCAAAACAACTGAAAATATAAATAAAAATTATTAAACGATAACTGTTTTCTTATCAAGAAAATAATTAATACGAATTTTTGGTGAAGTCATACTTTTTTTTCAAATTATAAAAAAAAAAAAACACATTTAATTTTGACATTGAAAATTTGATAACAAAAAAAAAAAAAACAACATAGATTGTGAATTTAGAACAAAAATAAGGAAAAAGTGAAACAATAAAGAATGATAAAAATGCAATCAAGCGGTGAGAACAGTAATCGCAGTAGCACCTGCGGTTCAAATAATAATTACTTACAACAAAATCGAAGTAGTTACAATTCAAGTGATTTAAATGATATTTGTATCGATTACAAGGATTACAAAAAACAATCACATACTGGATTAAAATATTTACCACATTGGCCACCAGTTAATTTAGAATTTCAAGATGTTGTTTATTCAGTACCAGATCTCAAGAAAGGTAAGAATTTTTCATATTTCTTTTAAATTATTATTTTTTTTTTTTAAATTAATTTTTAGGATTTATCTCTAATTTACAACATTCCACAGTGGTCCCAAACTCCAAAAAAGTGGCCAAAATTATAAAAATTAAAAACAATTGACAGTTATTTTGAAAAATGATAAATATGAATAAAAAAACAAAATTCGTCTTAAAAAAAAACTTATATAAATTTTTTTTTTAAATACAGGGTGTTTCAACAAATTTGTACATCTGTTTTTTTGCACTTTTTTCAGAAAATGCCCTATAACTTTCGAAGGGTACATTATGTGCCCTTGACTTTTTAAAATAAAGTGGAGAAAACCTTTTGCCCTGTATTAGCTCCGTATCTTTTACGGTTCAGAAGTTATAAGTGTGCAAATGCAAAAGTAGTACTGCATACTTGAAACGATATGTTTCTGAAAAAGAATATTTTTTAAACGGGCAGCTAAAATAAAAACGGTCTTCTAGAAGACCTCAAGCCCAACCAAAAATAAAAAATTCAAAGGTGACAAATCAGGGCTTTTTTTTTTAAAGTCTAGTCAAACTGCATCATATGGAAAATTACTGCTACAAAAGACCCTTTTACAAAGATTGTAACAATAAGATATTTTCTAGTGCATATATACATAACTCTAAAAATACATACCTAAATTATCAATTTCCATTTTTAATCACTTCACTTTATAAAACTTTTTTTAATAAAAAAAAATTGTTAAAATCACGAGTACTCTTAACACAACACAAACCAAATAATGAATAATTACAAAACTGCAAGTTTAAGTACTTGTATGTATGTTGAAAACAGGATATTGCAGATACAAATTATGATGGATTTTTCCAATTTTAGGATGTTTACCTCTAAATAGATGAAATAAACTCATTTAGAACATATAGGAAAATTCAATTTTGGCCACTTTTTTTGAGTTTGGGACCACTGTGCATTCTGAAAAAAATTAAAACCGCCATATAAAAATAGGAATTACCGGAAATATTATAAAGCTTCTTTTTTTTCCGAAAGATATGAATTTTTCCAAGTCAAATTGTGGTAAAAAAAAATGAAAGGAGATGAGTTTTTGGTACATTTTCCAGTTTTTCCTTTGAATAAATGACTTTATCTTTCTTACAAAGCTTATAAATACGAGTATATTCCTTATTTTTCTCAAAATTAAAATTTATTTCTCTGTTATTTTTCTTAGAATTTATATTAATTTCACAGTTTTTTAAAAAAAAAAATGTATATTTTTCTTATTTCTACAGAAATACAATTGCACGTTTTCTTAAATCATTCTTTATAATTGAAATGATCTTCACAATTAACAATTTAACACATTGAAGAAGAAAAAAAAAAAAACAACAAATCAATATGTTCTTCATTAAACTTTATAATTTATTTTGACTTATTAAAAAAAAAGCAAAAGTTTTAATTCATTTCATTTAATTGAATAACAAAATGCAGCATGTATCTAATTATTTTTTTCTTAAATGCCGTTTTATAATTCTTGTTCTTTCAAAACGTGATTATCATTTAAAAAAAAAATAATAATAATAAAAAAAATAAACAAATAAAAAAAATAATAATGTGCAAAATTCTAACGTCATCAGATTATCTACACTTTTTCTTATTTTAGTATTTTTTTTTTTTTTTTTTTTTCATTTAATTCTTTGAAAATATTAATGTAATTGTTGATTTATAATTAAACTGTAAATTTACATAATATAATTTCAAGGTGTATTAGTGACCTGAAAAAATTTAATTTAAATAATATTTAAAAAAAAAAAAACAATACTCATTTTCATTCTTTGTTGACTTTCACTATTTTTTCGACTTTATAAAATACAAACAAAAAATTCTAAAAAGAATTCTAATTATTTTTCTTATACATATTATGCGGCTAATTAAAGTTTAATATTTTAATTTGGAACGTTCATGAAATATTTATTTAATTTTTTTTTTTATTTTTAATTCTTAACTAATTTATCATGTCATCATTATTATTATTATTTTTTTTTTAAATTAAATAAAAATAAATTGATATTTAATTGTTCAATGATAAATAGTTCGAAAAATACAAGTATTCATCGGACATTGATCAGACAGAGTTTATAATTTATTTATACAGTGAAATTGAAAGTTTTTTTTTTTTTTAGAAATAAACAGAAGAAAAAAAAAGATACTAAAATCTTGTAGGATTTAACACGTTAACATATTTGACGGCAATAGCCATTCATCATTCATAAAAAAATTAGTAAAATATATAAAATAGTCCAATTTTGTAAATATGATATTTTGAATTTTAAATTTAATAATTGAATTTAACTTGAACAGGATTTAGCATATTTTAAATTTTAACCCTATATCCAAAAGGAGAATTATCCAAGTAGAACATTATGATGGCTAATTTTGTTAATTAAAGTATTAATTTACAATTAATTATGAAAAAAAAAAAGATTCATTCAGAGAAAAGTAATAAAATTCACTTTTGTTTGTTTTGTCAAAATTAAATTCAACTTTTTCTCCTCCAATTTTTAAAAGCCATCTTTATATTTAGTTAAATGTCCTTAAAAAAATTAATTAATTTTGATAGAAAAACAAAATTAATTTAATTATTTTCAATGTCACTAAATCTTAAGGACAGAATTTTAAAAAAATTCTAAAAGCTAACTATTCTAAAATTAGTTCAGAATATTCTAGTATCACAATATGACCGGTATCTACTACATATTTGAAGGATTACATCAGATTTAATTAACTTAAAATTTTTCAGTATTTTTTTTTTTTTTCAATAATTAACTAGAAAAAATATATATTTTTTTAAATTAATTTGTTATCATCACAATTTACTTACACGTTTTCAACGGTAATTTTCAATCAGGATCGATTACACGCTCCATTGCAAATGCAAGATAAATTAGTTGCAACACAACAATGTTGTTTTTGAAATTTTACACTTTGTTGATGATTTGATGTTGCGTTGCAAAATCAAAACGTGATTTAAATTCAAGGCCAAAATTATAATTAATATGTAGGTAAAACAAAAAGATTATAATTATGACAATCAGCTTCTAATGAAATACAACACCTCATCAGGTGGTTGTGATGTAATCTAATAAATCATTTTTTATAGATTATAATCTGAATATCATTTATATTTTTTTTCTTAAATTGCTGTTTTAATAAAATCATAATTAGACGTATCTAACAAATTTTCTACAGTTAATTACTAGGAATAATTATTAATATTATTATTTTTACGTGGTTAAAACTGATTAGCTAGTTTTTTTTTTTTTTTTAAATTATTCAAATTATATATGTAGATTGTAGGTTCATTTCAAACTTAGAGAGCTTAGACTTAGTTGATACTATTTTCGGACTATCTAAAATCAGTGAGTACTTTTTATAGCACTACATTGTCATTGTTAGTAGATTCCACTATAACTTTCTTTCACAATGATAACTACGCTGATTTTTACATGACTACATTTGTAAAAAAAATTTTCTTTAAGTTAGAAAAATTTGCTTCTGTGAAAATAGAAAATTTAAACTTGGAAATTTTTGTAGACCTTTTCGTCCCTTTAAAAAAGTATGTTCCGGGTGGAGTAGAAAATTGAAGTAAAAGGTAGAAACTAGAAATCCGTAGACTAGGACAAAAATTATAGGGAAAATGAAAAAAATCATCATTTTTTTGTAAAAGGAGCACCAACGTTTTCGCCCTCCACTCCATCTTCCCTTATTTTTCCACTAATTCTGGATAAATTGCCATTGCGATTGAACTGAAGTGTTTTCTGATGTAGTGCCTCTTATATATGATTTACATCAGTGCAACAGAGCGCGAGATATGAACGTCCAAAGTTGATGTCCCAATTTTTCCATATAAAATTTTTCAAAAAAAAAGTGATATGTGAATTTTTGTGAATGAATGAACAGAATTATTTTCAATTTTCCACATATTTAATTTTTTAAAAATTTTATCCAGAAAAAATAACCTAAAAAAGATGATGAAATTGGTTGGTGGCAATTTGAAATAATATGAAAACTTTGTTAGCAACAGATATATGTATGTATCTTAAATCCAAAAACATGTACAATTGCTTCTACTTTGTTTTCCGAATATTATTGTTTTCTTTTATCGATTCTTATCCTTTAAAAGGTAATTATGTATGTATTGAATAATAAAATAAATACGTTGAAGGTACATATTTGCAAAACTATGAAAAAACAAAAAAAATAAAAGATAATTGTTTTCGATATAATACATTACGCATTTACGTATTTATCTTAAACCCAAAAACACGTACATACTTATTGTTTTTCAATGGTTTATCAAATATTATTGTTGTTTTTTTTTCCATCGTTTTCTATTAATTAACTAAGTATTTACATGATGGTATTGAATTGAGTGAACAAATAAAGAATGTTGATATAAATATAAAACTAAAACATCTGAAATTTTATAAAACAATCAAGTTGTGAACTGTGAAGTTTTGAAACTCTTTTTTTCTTTTGTTTCAAATAATTTTTTCAGTGTAAAAATGAAAAGTAAGAAAAACACATTTTTCTCATATTTCAATTTATTTATTTTTTTCAAATTAATGTAAATAAGTTTTTTTTCTTTAGAAATTGTTTATAATTTGGCAATTACATTTTTTTTAATTTTAAATGTAATTCATGCACAAAATGAAATCGATCATAAAAGAGAAAAAAAAATCTTTGATGCTGGTATAGAATTATTAAAGGGTGAAAATCGATATTCTGAAGAATATTCCTATATTATTTTCTACATATTTTTAAAGTCAAAAATAAGTGAAAAAAAATTAGAAGTAATTGAAAATTTAATACCAAAAGATCTACATTATGAAAATAAAGAACCGATTAAAAGAATGTTAGATGATTTGGAATATTTACAAAATAAATATTCAAACGAAAATAAATTATTCTATCGTGTAAATGACGGAATGGAATCACTTATAAAAGAATATGCAACGAAAAATTTAACTTTATCTAAAGATTTTGAATCATCGGTGTATACGGAACTTTATAACAGAAAACCAGAAATTGCTATTGCTGTGACAAAAGACGTTATTGAAGAACTTTATAAACGTGAATCTATAAGTTTTTTGATATCTAAAATAATTAATAAATTACCAACATTATATGATAAAGTAATTATTATGCGGTATATACATCTTGTAATGAGAATGAATAATGATTTATTCAATTCAGATAAAATGTTCGAATATGCAACAGAATTTCATAAATTCAATGTTCAGTATGAAAATGACAAATTGAACTCTGTTTATTTCATGAATACTATATTTCCAACATGTGTTAAACATGTTGTTTTCACACCAAATGAATTGTGTTTTGATAATGACGATTATATAGTTTCAGCATATTCGAATGGATCTAATCCGAATACATCTTATTATTTATATCCAGGTATTTGTGAAGGTAAATCACCTCAAAAAGATCCATCTTATTTCTGGAATACAACAAATATAAAAAATTATAATTTACGAGATTTGGAATCAGTAGATGGTAAAAGAAAAATGGAAAATGTCAAATTTGAAATATACCCTTCACGTGGTTATAGTTATCAATGTTACATTAAAATCAATGAACAATATTTAACTAAAGACGGAGATACACATGATTTAACATTAAAAATTAATAAAACACCAGCTGGTATTTGGAATGTCGGTCATAATGAATCTATGTCTTACGATCATTATCGTGATTTAAATGTCAATTAAAGAATATGTTGTGTTCACTTGATGAGCTATATTTTAATTAAAGTTTTGATTTTTCTTTAAAATATAAAATACACTTGATTTCTTTGACTCACAAATTTTTTTTAATAAATTTACGACACTTTTCAATTTTACATTATCTTCAGGTTTAATAAATATTTTAACAATTTTTCCTTATTTGTATCCTTATTCTAAAACTATTGCGATAGTTTTAAAAAGAAGTGGCGAATTTAAGGGCAGAGTAATTTCATTTAATACATTTTTATTGTTTCTTATGGCCCGTCTAATTTCTACACATTCTAAGTAATGTAGTTTTTTTCCTTTGTTTATATTTTTTGGAAGAAATGAATACACTTGGTTTTTTTGACTCACAAATTTTCTCTAATAAATTTACGACGCTAATCGATTTTACATCATCTTCAGGTTTTATAAATATTAAAACAAATTTTCCTTATTTTCATCCTTATTCTAAAACTATTGCGATAGAGATATAAGAAGTGGAGAATGAAAGGGCAGGGTAGTTTCATTAATTAAATTATCATTGTTTTTTATGGGTGCCCAATTTCTACACATTCTAAATAATTTAGTTTTTTTTCTATGTTTATTTTTTGGAAAATATTAAAAGTAAGAAAAAGGATTATTTTTTCTTTTATTATTAAATAATAATTTTTTTAAGTTGATTCTGGTCAAATGTATGAATTTTACGTCGGAATGGTGTTTTAAATATTTTGTTAACCTATTACTTATATGACCCATATAATTTAATTTCCTCCATGATATTTTGTTATGTTTCTGCCTATGGTATGTATATTTCTTTTATACAAAGTTTTTTTTTTTTTTCAAGAGGTTAGAAATGACTTTATTCGGGTATCCTTTATTTTCTGCTAAATTTTTTATAACAGATTTTTTTTCAAAATTGTGTTTTCATATTATATTTTTCACTCTCTACATGTAAATTTAATATTGTTGTTAATGTTAAAGTTGCTTAAGAGCCAAATTTAGTAAAAAAATTTTTCGAAAACAACAATAACTTCGTCTGAAATGTATTTGTGTCTGCACCAACACAAGCAAATAAATTTCGTCTAAGTGTTGGTGTATATGATTAGTTTTTGGTCTACGGGATGCTGAGATATCGTTTTTTGAAAAAAAAATTTTCAAAATTTCCATATAAAATGTATGGTATACATTTGTATACGCACCGTCAAATTTGTGTTTTTGCATAAAAAAGAATATTTTGTTTTACCGATTTTGAGCTAGGACTTTGAAAATTGGGGTGTATAGTAAGGATCCTCCAATGGAGGAATTGGTGAAATTTCAAGGTCCTAGCTCGAAAGGATCATATTTGAATTAAGACTCAAAGTCCGAATGTATACATTTATATACGATCAGGCAATCCTAGGGTTAAAAAAAAGTAGTATTCAAAAATACTGAAATTTTAGTAAAATATTAGATTTATCACCAAATAATCACTGAAATCTAAATTCTACGTAACACTATAATTTTTCTAATATTCAGAATATAAAAAATTATCACTAAAACCCAAAATACACTTGCTTCAATCCAACAACAGTTAGTAAAATATGCTTTTATGCGTAGTATATATGTACATAATGTATGTACATATCATGCTAATTCTATTATTTCATATTCATCATCACCAATCACCATTTCCATACAAAATGTGTTGCTAATATATCTATACTCTGTTCACAAAGTTTTTTCAGTACAGGTCTTATGGAAGAGTTCATTTTTATCTATACTCTGTTCACAAAGTTTTTTCAGTACAGGTCTTATGGAAGAGTTCATTTTTATCCAGTGTCGTTACATTTAATAGGAGTATACTGAACTACTCATACCCCAATCTATTATATCTATATGTGCAACGAGACGCTGGAAAACAGAAAAAAATAATAACAGCCATCCCTTTGTTGTCGCTAGTAAGTAGTAACACAGTTGTACTGCGACTGATTATTTTTCTTGTATTTCAATTCTCTGGATGAACAAAAATTAACAAAATGAATTATGAAGAAAGATAAAAATGATGAAAAAATTCATGCGCACACACGCTGATAAGCTAAAAGTTGGTTGATTGATAATCGAGATGTGTGTATAAAAAGTAGAATGAATAAAAAATAATCTCAAATTAGTGTTGCTGTGTAATAATTATACTACTTAATAGTAGAACCGTTCCTAACAATAAAAAATTAAATTTTATTATTATAATTTACTGCATTTACAAGTATGCATATGATAAGATGTAACATATAAAAACAATAAATTATGTTTTATTTGAAAAAATGTTTTTTACATATTTTTTTACATATTATTATAAATTGATACAATTGTATACACATATTCCTTTGCAATAGAAGTGCATTTTGTAATAAATACTCACTCTATAGAAAAGAGGAATTTTTCTGATGGTTTTTGATAAAAATTTTAATGTATTTCAAAATGTATATAATTGATACTTTTATATTTTGTACATAATGGTAATTCTTTTCTTAAAATGTGTAAAAAGAATCGCACGATACCCTAATATTACAGCACAAAAATTTTTCTTAAAAATTCTGCAAAGTGTTGGGTAATTTTAAAATTCTTATGATCAACAAATTTAATTAAAAAAACAATGGAATATATACATTAGTATTGGTATTTGGTACTGATAAGGATAATGTAAATTATCTTTTCATTCATACGATCAGCTATAAAACAAAAAAGTAAAACCCGTAATCCCTTTCACTTTCAGTTACCTATTTGTAGGATATACATACATATGTGCATACAATGTTTTTGGGTTTTTACATTTTCTTATTTCATAGAAATAATTTGAATGTAATATTACACATTCATAACATTTTCTATTTAATAAATAAAAAAAATTAATTTTTAATAATAATTAAATTTAAAAAAAAAATAAATATGTATTATTTTTCTTTATTGGGAAACAATTTTTACAAAGTATAAAATTTTATAAAATTTGAAAACAAATTTATAATCGGCAACACTTATCAAAAAGTTCATCTGATTTTAGATACAAAATATAAACTAAAGGGTAACACTGTCGGTGATGAAAATAAGAAACACATTTATGTAATTACTCAGAGAAGAAACAAGACAAAATATGTCCATAAGACCTGTAGTGACAAAACTTTGTGAACAGAGTATAGCTATGTGCAGCTTAACTATACATAACTTTCATATGCTGTTTACGTTACTTAATCATCACACATACTACAAAAATTGCAATTTTCTTTGCATCGAGTTTATAGAGTTTATACTATCTGTGTAGTTCTTATTTAAACCCATAAGTATGCAAAAAAATTTATGTGAAATGAAAAATTAGTAATGAAATTTTATGAAAATTAACAATTTGTTTTATTGATAATAATTAAACTACGTAACCAATTTCCCTGAATTTTTTTTTAAACTTTTTGGAAAAGGTTATATTTAAATCTTATAAGAAGAAATCATAGTATCTAAACGTTTTAATACATGAAAAAAGTGTGAAAAGTTTAGTGAATTTTTTTTTATCTGTACCTTCGAAAACCGAATATAAAAAAATTTAAGGACCAAAATTTAAAAATGTGTTCCACTTAAGGACCACAATTCCCTTCCACTTATCTATATTCAAAATTTCATGAAAATTGGCTAGAAATTGTAAGCTGTAGGTGGTCAGGCCCAAAATCACGAAACAGCCACACTTTGAATCCTTGTATTTTTGAAATAAAGGACTTTTTCAAAAATGTGTTCCACTTAAGGACCACAATTCCCTTCCACCTATCTATATTCGAAATTTCATAAAAATCGGTTGAAAAATGTAGGCTGTAGGTGGTCACTTTGCAGGCCATTTTACTAAATTGGGCTCTTAACACTCCGATCCATGTTTAATTTTACATACGCAGAAATTTTTGTAGACCTTTTCGTCTCTTTAAAAAAGTATGTTCCGGGTGGAGTAGAAAGTTGAAGTAAAACGTAAAATGCAAAAAATCGACATTTTTGAAATAGGAACATCAATGTTTTGGCCCTCCACTCCATCTCCCCTTATTTATGCACTAATTCGACTGAAATCTGTCTACCAGAGCCCGATATCTAAGAGTCTAAATTTAAGAGGTCCAAATTTTCCCATATTAAAATTTTTCAAAAAAAAAGTGAAATGTGAATTTTTGAAATTGAAATTTTCAAAATTATATCAAGAAAAAATAACCTAAAAACGATAATAATGAAATTGGTTGGTGGCAATTTGAAATAATTTGAAAACTTTGTTAGCAACAGATATGTATCTTAAACCCAAAAACATGTACAATGCTTGTTTTTTATTTGTCGAATATTATTGTTTTATTATATCGATTCTTATCCCTTAAAAAGTAACTATATGTAATGAATAATAAAATAAATACGTTGTAGGTACATATTTGCAAAACATTGAACAAAAAAAAATTAAAAAATAATTGTTTTCGATATAAGTACATACATTACGCATTTACACGTTCTTATTGTTTTTTAATGGTTTATCAAATATTATAGTTTTTTTCCATCGTTTCTTATTAATTCACTATTTACATGATGGTATTGAATTGAGTGAACAAATAAAGAATTTTGATATGAATATACATATATGTATTATATTAAACAATTTGGAATTTTATAAAACAGTCAAGTTGTGAACACTGAAGTTTTAGAACTCTCTTTTTTTTGTTTCAAATAATTTTTTCAGTGTAAAAATGAAAAGTAAGAAAAACACATTTTTCTCAATTTCAATTTATTTTTTTTTTCAAATTAATCTAAATAAGTTTTTTTTCTTTAGGAATTTTTTATAATTTGGCAATTACATTTTTTTTAACTTTAAATGTAATTCATGCAGAAAATCAAAATAAAAACGATTATACTAAAGAAAAAAAAATCTATGATGCTGGTATAGAGTTATTAAAGGATGAAAATCCAAATACTGAAGAATATTCCTATATTAATTTCCACTTATCTTTAACGTATAAAATAAGTGAAACAAAATTAGAAGAAAATGAAAATTTAATACCAAAAGATCTACATCAAGAAAATAAAGAACCGATTATGAGAATTTTAGATGCACAAAATGAAAATAAAAATGATTATACTAAAGAAAGAAAAATCTATGATACTGGTATAAAGTTATTAAAGGATAAAAATCCAAATACTGAAGAATATTTAAATGTTATTTTCGATTTATTTTTAAAGTTAAAAATATGTGAATTAAAATTAGAAGTAATTGAAAATTTAATACCAAAAGATCTACATCATGAAAATAAAGAACCGATTAAAAGAATGTTTGATGATTTGGAATATTTACAAAATAAATATTCAAACGAACATAAATTATTCTATCGTGTAAATGGCAGTATGGAATCACTTATACAAGAATATGCAACGAAAAATTTAATTTTATCTAAAGATTTTGAATCTACATTGTATACGGAACTTTATAACAGAAAACCAGAAATTGCTATTGCTGTGACAAAAGACGTTATTGAAGAACTTTATAAACGTGAATCTATAAGTTTTTTGATATCTAAAATAATTAATAAATTACCAACATTATATGATAAAGTAATTATTATGCGGTATATACATCTTGTAATGAGAATGAATAATGATGTATTCAATTCAGATAAAATTTTCGAGTATGCCACACAATTTCATAAATTCAATGTTCAGTATGAAAATGACGAATTGAGCTCTGTTTATTTAATGAATACTATATTTCCAACATGTGTTAAACATGTTGTTTTCACACCAAATGAATTGTGTTTTGATAATGACGATTATACAGTTTCAGCATATTCGAATGGATCTAATCCGAATACATTTTATTATTTATATCCAGGTATTTGTGAAGGTAAATCACCTCAAAAAGATCCATCTTATTTCTGGAATACAACAAATATAAAAAATTATAATTTACGAGATTTGGAATCAGTAGATGGTAAAAGTAAAATGGAAAATGTTAAATTTGAATTATCAGGTGATCAATGTTACATTAAAATCAATGAACAATATTTAACTAAAGACGGAGATACACAATATTTAGCATTAAAAAATAATAAAACACCAGCTGGTATTTGGAATGTCGGTCATAATGAATCTATGTCTTACGATTATGATCGTGATTCAAATATGAATTAAAGAATATTTTGTGTTCACTTGATGAGATAGATTTTAATTAAAGTTTTGATTTTTCTTTAAAAAATAAAATACACTTGATTTCTTTGACTCACAAATTTTCTAATTTCTACAAATTCTAAATAATCTAGTTTTTTTCCTTTGTTTATTTTTTGGAAGATATTAAAAGTAAGAAAAAGGATCATTTTTTCTTTTATTATTAAATAATAATTTTTTTAAGTTGATTCTGGTCAAATGTATGAATTTTACGTCGGAATGGTGTTTTAAATATTTTGTTAACCTATTATACTTATATGACCAACATAATTGAATTTTATCCATGATATTTTGTTATGTTTCTGCATATGGTATATTTCTTTTATGGTTTGTATAGTCTTTGTATTTGTTTTAAGAGGATAGAGAATGACTTTATTGGGATATTCATTATTTTCTGCAAAATTTTTTATAACAGATAATTTTTTTTTTTTCAAAATTATCTTTAGAAAGTGGAACATTTAATGCATGGAGTGAAAGGAAACAATTTCAATATTTAATGGGCGGATTAAGTTGTAAGGGATTTTTTCAGTTAAATTTCCAAATTCTTTTAAAAATTAAAGTTTTTTTTTATTTATTTTTTTTTTTCAAACAAAATTAAAGATATGGAAGAGTTTATAATGTAAAGAAAATTAAACAATTAAAAATTAATTTTTTCAAAAACAAAAATGGCTCATGTTCACAAGAAAAAATGATTCATTATGAAAAATAATTTATATTAATTTTTTTTTATTAATTTTTTTTTATTTTTTAATAATTTATAATAGATAATTTTATTAATACTATGTAATATAATATTAATACATACATTTTCACAAATAAATCAGCAATCAACTATCGACAAACAAACATCAATTGATCTTAATCTCAATATTCGTACACATTAAAAGTCATCGAATTTTAATTCGATCAAATCGAAAAGAATCGAACTTCAAAAACTTACATAATACTATTTTCGAAAATCGAACTTCGATCGATCGAATTATGATATTCATAATAGCTTATAGGCTATAGCACCCAAAATTCATTTAAATCAAACTAGTTACTACTTTATATTTTTTCTCCTTATATGGAGATAGGAATTTCATTAGCATAACGAGAAATTTAAATAACTTGTTCTTGTTCTTTTTTTAATTATACCAGAAAATCTCGTTATGAATGTATGTATCATGAAGATACACTTTTAAAATATAATTGTGAGTGCGTTTTGTTTTGTTTATTATTCTAGAATTGAAAAGTCATCTCTATGTAATTCAACATGATAAGAGAATTCATTTTTATTTTTTTATTTTTTTCAATTTGACCTTTTTTTGTTCGACATTAAAACTATAGAATAATTAAAAATTATATTATTAGATCATTATCAATAATGATCTATAAAATGTGTATGACTCAAATCTCTTATATTATAGAAATTGAGAAAGTTGAACATGTATATATTATGTATGTTAGAAAAAAACAAAAAGTGAAATAATGAATTTTTCATGAGTTGACAAATATTAAAAAACCAAAAAAAAAAAAAAAAACAAATAAAAAAAATTAAAAATAATTACATATGAACACACATAGGAAACTAGTTATATTACAATTAAATTATTCACAACAACAATAATAACAAAAATGAAAAAAAAAAATTATTAATTTACATAATTTTATGATTATTGAAAACACATATTAAATTTTAATACTTGATTTTTTACAGCTAATCTCGAATTAAAAACAAAATAAAAAAAATATTTAAATAATAATGAGAGCAATACACTTTTATCGAACTTTTCAAATTATTTAAAAAAAAAAAATCCTTTTTGAATTTAAATTGAGTTAATTTTTAATTGTACGAAAATTTTTGCTTAAAGGCTAACAATGCTCATAACGAACTTGCCAGCTTATATTTTGCCTTTAAATTGTAGATTTAAATTTTTCTTTTTTTTCAATATGAAGCTGCTGCTTGCGCCTTTCCAGGGCCAACTATTTTTACTTTCTCGGTTTCATACAAAAACAAATACCTATATACCTACATACATACATATACCTACTAAATTCTTCACTGTTTTTATTGTCGGCCATTACCAGATTTAAAGATAATTAGTCTTTTAAAGAACTTGAGCCCTGCCTGAGCCTGAGCTCATTTACAGCTCATATGTCACTTACTTTACGATCCTGACCTTCACACAGATCTCTCATGACTTATTTGTTTTCACTATATAGAATTAACCCATTAGTATTAACATTACTCGTTTGTTCCTGACCCAGTTACTTCGAAGTTTTTACTCTAGAACCTTAAGGGACCAGAGTCGATTCAGATTTTTCTTTTCTAATGACAAAATATTTAGAACACTACTGTATTTTAAAATTATACTTCTTTACTTCGTCATATACAAATTTTATAAACTTTGATCAACTAACGAATCTAAAAAACTTTTTTCAAAAGGACTCATTACTATTCTCGTTACCCTATATAAAGATATTTCTCAGAAAATCAACATGATTTTTACATCAAAATTTAATTTAAACAAAAAAAAAAACAATAAAAACACAAAAAATATTAATTTTTAAAAAAAATTTATTACAAAATATTTTGAATTCATAATTGTTTCAATTCAATTTTATAACAAAGAAATTTTATTTATTTACATTGTTAAATGGTAATAATAGAATAATTATTTAAAACATTCGAAGTTAAAAATGTATTTCACTGTCGAGACGTAATTTTTCATAATCAAATGGCTAATACAATTAATTTTCAATGGACTTTGAATAAAAGAATTTTAAATAAAATGAAAAGAATTTATTTTTCCAGTTTCTGTAATTATTTTTAGAATTTTTTCCTATAATGTTGAGGTTAAGGTTAAAATTTAAGTAATTACGATATAAGTTAAATACATAAATAAAAATATAGGAGTGGAGGATTTTAGAAAGTTCTACCTGCGTTTCTTTTTTTTTTTTTTTTTTTTTTTTTTGACAAAACCAAAAAACTATTAAAAATGGAATTTCATCATAAAATAAACTTTAAATTCACTTTCTTCTTTAAAGACCGAAGAATATAAGATGCTTTTCCCACAGATGTGTTTTTCCACAATTCAAATCGAAGCTCACGCTTTCTCAAATTTATTTGAATATTTTGGACCATTTTTAAATTAATACCCAATTGAAAATAAAATAAATTTTTTATATACGTATATAACTTTACATACTTAATGTCGTCTAACTGTTTTCAATTTTTCTTTTCTTTACAGGTAAAAAAATGATTATTCGCGGAATAAGTGGAAAATTTCGTTCAGGTGAATTAACAGCAATAATGGGCCCATCAGGATCAGGAAAAACAACACTTCTTAATATTTTAGCTGGTTATAAGTATGTTTTCCTAATTTAGTTTTTTTTTTTTTTTTTTAAATATTTATTTACTAAAATTTATGTTTGTAAAATTTTCGAAATTGTAGATCAACTTCAGCAACTGGTCAAATAAATGTTAATGGAAAACCACGACAAATGAAAATATTTCGTAAAATGTCACGTTATATTATGCAAAATGAAGTTTTAGATCCATTTTTAACTGTACGAGAGGCAATGATGGTTTCAGCTAATTTAAAACTTGGCAATGATTTAACAGTAGAACAAAAGAATGAAATGGTAAATATCAAATTTTTTATATACTTTTTTTTTTTTAAATAAAGAAAAAAGATTTTAATTAGATTTTTCATTTTTTTGTTGTTGTTGTTGTTGTTGTTGTTCAAGATTGATGAAATTTTAGATACATTGCGTTTAAAGAAAGCACAAAATACAATTGAAACCAAATTATCTGGAGGTGAAAAAAAAAGACTATCAATTGCACTAGAATTAGTTAATAATCCACCAATTATATTTTTAGATGAACCAACCACGTAAGTGTATCTATCTTTTTTTTTGTTTTAATTACACAAGCAAAAAAAAAAACAAAGATTAAATTCATAACAAAAAGTATTTATTATTTGTTTATTTATTTTGTCTATTTTTTTTTTTTTTTTTTTTTGGTTTTAGCGGTTTAGATGATTTATCAAGTTCACAATGTATTTCATTACTTCGACGTGTTGCACATGGTGGACGTACAATAATATGTTCAATTCATACACCATCAGCTAAATTATTTGAAATGTTTGATAATATTTATGTAGTTGCTGATGGTCAATGCGTTTATCAAGGTTCAAATTCATGTATTGTACCATATGTACAATCATTAGGATTAAATTGTCCACTTACATATAATCCAGCTGATTTTAGTAAGTATTATATTTTTCCTATGTACCTACATACATACATATTTATGTATATCTTTTTTTTTTTAATTAATACATTTTTCACATTTTTTTTTTTTTTAAATTTTTTCTACGTAATTTCAATTAATGCGATTTCACATTGTCATTAAAAATTGTATGTACATATCTGTCTGATAATGACCTTAACCGTGAATAACATTATTCGAATACATTAAATTAATTGTTTTTTTTTTTATTATTTTTTTTTCTTACTTTTAATCAATGAAAAAAAAAAAAAAAGCAATTTAGTAAAATAGCATGTTTTTTTATTGTCTGTTTTATTTTTATGAATTTTAATGTCTATTTGTTTAAATTAAAAAAAAAACGTAGGTATCTACAATAAAATTTTTTTATATTCGAAATTTTATGTACATCTATATATTTTTTTTTAAATAAATTTTTATACCTATACAATTTACATATATTCAATATTTTATGTGTTTTCGTGTGATTAGATATATTTTAAATAATTATGTAATTAATGTGTCATATCTAGTTTGTCGACTTTTTATTAACAAAGAAAAAAAAAAAAAATAGAAAAACAAACACTTTAACTGGTTAATAAAGTGTTCGTTAAAAAAATAAACAAATATAATTTTTTTTTTTTCGGTTTTACGATTTTTTGATCGTTAAACACTTTTAGAAATATCTAATAAAAAAAAAAAAATGAAAATATATTATGTATCTTTCTATCTTAATATGTAACACGATTAAATATGTCAATGATTTATTTACATAAAAAAAAAAAAAAAAAAAAAAATCGCATACCTAATTAATGTGTGTTTATTTTGTAAAGTAAGCAAAATTTAACGGAATGTAAAAATGCATTTTTTGAACATTTGTCTGTCTAGAATGGTTTTACAAACAATTTTTTAATTGATATTATTTTTTTTTTTTGTATCTTTTTTTCATGTTTTCATTTCTTATCTTTCAAAAAAAAATTAATCTTAGACTTTGCCAATTTAAAAAACAACTGCAATAAAAATATACATAGCTATATATGTATGTATATATTTTTTGATTAATTATTTTATCTATTTGTGTTTTTTTTTTTCTTTCTTGTTTTTCAGCTTCCTTATTATTTTTTTTTTCTTTCATACAGTCAAAACAATTTTGAACTTGAACTTTCTTTTGTTTCAGTATTATATTATATTCTTGTATTATTCAATATGAATTTTTTATTTAATTTGTAATTGTATGTAGGTATATAACTGGACTATTACCGCTGTTGGCACATCTTTGTAGATGAAGCAAATTCAAAAGGGAATTCTTTGAAAAAATTGGTAAATTATTGGGGAAGTTCGAAAATTGATCGTGGTAGCTACCATAATAACCAAAAGAAAATCTACCATATTCAATAATTCACCAGTTACCAAAAGTAAACAGTTACCATATTCGAATATTTACCTTTTCGGTAAATGTTATTTTACCACAGTAATCAAATTTTTTCAATGGTTGATTTGGTTACTTATTCGTTAACTTACCATATGGTAGCAGCACAAAAATTTCTGGCAAAAATAAAAGTGCTTCCATTAGGACATAATATGTATGCATTTGTACCTATGTACATCTTTTTTGGTTCTATTGATAAAAAATTTATCATATTTCAGTGTATTATCCAAGGGTGGCTCCAGATACGAAATCTAGTTTGAATTAAAGCAGTTCAAAGAGTCTTAAAAATTATAATTAAGATTGTTTTGAAATTTGAATTCCATTAAATCGAATTCCTTTTTTAATATCACATTTTGTTACAATTATCTGTGTTTTTCAATAAGGTCTACAACTAGAAATCAACTAGAAATATATTTTTTAAATTTTAAATAATTGAAATTTCCCCTAAACAAGAATAAAACTGGAAGTCCAAGTACCTAAACTTAAATTACTGTTGCACATATGAAAAGTAGCAACGAATGTTATGTAATGGTGTCATAAACTACTAAAATATTTTTTCCTATACAAACTTTTGTAAGCTAATCGATTTGATCCTCTATTATGGTTCCACTTAAAAAACTATATCTTTGTTTTCACAATTTTTCATGTTTATGAATTAAAATACTTCTTTGCACTAAAAAAATAAACCATTTCTAATATCTAGATTTTTTTTCTCTCAAAGATTATTTCCAAATAATCAATAAATTATTACAATCGATCAATTTTTTTAAAATTCATTGACTTCAAATTAGGTGATTATATGTATCTTGTGTAGTATCTTTTTCTATCGTTTTACAATTTTTTGTTTTGTTTTTATTTTTGTTAAATTCTATTTTACAGACATTTGTGTGGAAGTTTACTAATATTTGACCTTTTTTGTTTTTTCATATAAAATCCAAACTATGACTAATATTTAAAAAAAGTAGGTATCTAGCACGTTTGTAAATACATTTTATTTTTAATTTATTTTAATCATTTTGCTATCTTTAAATATGAGAAGAAGAAAAAAATTACCATATGGTTTATATTGGATAGAAAAAAAACAAGATAAATAATTAACACGTTTCTGATATGTATATATGTAAAGTATTTTTCTTTTAAAGAAAAACAAACTTTGAGAGAAAAAAACAAAATAAAGACAGAAAAAAATACAGATACTGTATTTTTCTATATACCTATGTATATACATAATATGTATATGTATGTATATTCAACTTGAACTTGAATATTAATAATCTCAATGAACTTAAACCAATCGAAAAAAAATATATACATACATATATACATATAAGAGTATATAATTTTATTGTGAGATTTTTTCTTCTGAAATATTAAATTTTACAGTAATAAATTGATCTTCGGTGAATTTTACACTAAAAAGAGAAAGAAATTTTATTTAAAAAACAAATGAAATGTCACGTTTGAAAAAAAAAAATGAATTTTTATTGACGTTCAACTTTTTTTTTTTATGTACTTGTATAATGACACAGTTTTTTTCTTAAAAAAAAAAAGATTTTTTTTAATCGACTTTTACACTTTACATAGTTTAATAAAAATGAGATTTAAAAATAAAATAATGTCTCTTTGGACATTAAAACTGCAACAAATTAATATTTTAATCTTTTAAATTATTAATTTACATTCGTATTGCAGTAAGTATAGACATGTTGTTTTTGTTGAATTTATAAAAAATATTATGAATGAGAAAAAGTAATAAAAAGCTTGTTAAAAATTGTTTAGAAAAGTTATCTTTTTTATTTTTTATTTTTTTTGTCGAATTCTTAAAGATTCTCGAGAGTCCTTTGAAACAGATTTATATTTTTTTGATCCTTTTCAACTCTTTTTCTAGAGTAATCGTAGTGGAGTGTCATAGTTGAAATCCTTATTTCGAAGTTCCGAGTGACCCCAAGCATTTGCTTGAAGGGTAACAATTTCATCAAAAACCAATTACAGTAGCTCTTTCTTTTTGACAATGCTGTATAATGATACTGAATGTGTTCTTCAGCTTGTATTTTTTCAAATTATTTGTTTTTTCAATTATTCTGAAATGACAATGCCAGTTTCGATTTTACACTTTCCGCTAGTCGCCAAACATGGCTTCAATGAGCCCATAGCGAATCGCATACGATGCCTTTACTATTGAAATTTCGTAGCTATTCTGCATCCTTACTATACAAATTACTAGAATTTTGTAAAAAAAAAATTTAGAAGTAAAAAAAAATTGATGGAAGTGCTGAAGTCGTCTCTACATTATTACCATAACAAAGTAATCCAAAAAAAGTGACCTTTGTTTTTAAATTCTAAGAACGAATACTATTGTATTTGAAACCTGTAAAATTGAAATTCTTTTGGAGATCTCTTATAATAACCTTTAAATTCCATAATTCTAATTCTTATTATTCATAAAATTACTATTTTTGCGCTGAACAACAAGCTTCAAACACATTTTAAAAGCAAAAAAAAAAATAAAATAAAATTTAAAAAAAATAATATTACACAACTACCACATTAGTCATTCATTATCTTGAAAAAAAATAAATAAATAAAGTCACGTGTAATCTCCTTCATGATAATTATTTATTCATCTGGATAATTATTAAAGAAAAAAAACAAGCAAAAGAATTTTAATTATTTTGTTTTTTTTTTCTTTCTAAATTCCTAGTACATATAGTGTGCAAAAAAAGCTCAAAAGCTCAAAGATTAAAAAACAAAAAAATTAAATTTAAATTATAAATTATTCATAGTTCTAGATTTAAGTTTTTTTTTTATCCTCTTACCCTGGTAAGACGTACACATGAACACATTAATTCTGAATGTTGAGCGTTGTTTCACAATCGTCAAATTCTTTGTTTATTATAGGTTGTTAATAAATTTTACAATACTACAGAAGGTATGTTTTTCATGTTTTAAGATTTTCTTGGCTTCTTTGAAAAATCTGAATTTTTCATCATTTGGTGGTCCCATCCTGCTCATACGATAGATAAGTGGAGAGAGAGGACACAGCGCCCAGTTAGAAGACCTGTGATAATTTTTGGCTTATTTCTGTTGATGTTTAGTATGTTTTCAGCAATGTTAAATTAATGCTTAATGGTTCACTTGTAGATTTTCAGGAGCTTCTTCCTAGAGGGAGATGTAGCAACCACATAACCTTAGATTTTTAGTAAAAATAACTTTTGCTTTTACTTTTGTGAGTTTTGTTACCAATAGAAAGAAAAAATTACTAAAATGTTAAATGATAACGATGCTGATTCATCAGAGATTGAAGAAACAGAAATAAAAATTTTCAAATAATTCTTGATAAAGTCCAAAATAATCATATATTTTCTGAATTTCTCTAAAAATTTCATATGAAGATGACTCAAATGTTCTAATAAGAGCAGAGATCCTTTCATAAAACTAAGAAATGATATTTTTACGCATTTGAAAAATACTATTATCCTATTACTAATTGTATTCTTTGACATTATGATTTTATGTCAAATTAAGCTTTTTACACAGGTGCAAAATATTGAGAAAAAAAATTCTAATTTGTCAACCATGTTGTTTCAGGTTGTTAGAGGTTATTCAGATTATCTCGAATCTAGTACTTTTAATAACTAATAAAATAATTTATTATTATATTAGCACGTGTGGTGTTGTAAAACAAAAACTTATTCAATTAGTTTTTATTTTATTTTTTTACAACTTGAAATTCTATGTCGATTATAGATACTCTCAGTAGAAAAAAATAAAACGGCGAAAATTTTCTAATTCGAATTTTTTTCATTCTTTTTTAATTATAAATATTTTTTCTACATTTAATAAATTTTTTTTGTTTTTCTTTTGTTTTTTGTAGTAATTGAATTAGCTGGTGGAGAATATGGCAATGAATATCATGATAAAATGGTGACAGCTGTTGATAACGGCCGTGTCACAACTTGGATACCATATGAAGAATTGAATCATTCACGTTCTGGTTTAAATAATTATGAAATTAATTCAAAAGAACAATTAATACCGCAATTTGAAGAAGAAATTAACCCAAAACATTTAAAATCACGATCATCATGGTTTCAACAGTTTACAATTTTATTACGTAGAATGTTATTGACAATGTGGCGTGATACGGTAAGAAAAATTTAAAAGAAAGAAAGAAAAAGAAAAAACAATACATATTACAGAATTTTCTTTTGCTTTTGTGTGTTCTTACAGTTCTACATTAAATTAAAATTCTTTATGACTATTCTACTTGGTCTAATTGTTGGTGGAATTTATCAAGGAGTTGGTAATGATGCTACAAAAGCTCTTTTCAATTTTGGATTCGCTTTTACAATTGTTATTGCTTATTTGTATTTACCATTGATGCCAATCCTTTTACAATGTAAGTTGAAAAATTACCAAAAAAATGTAGGTACTAAAAATTTAATTAATGTTTTTTTCTTTTTTTTTTAAAAAATTTTTAGTTCCCACTGAAGTTCGATTACTTAAACGAGAGTATTTTAATCAATGGTATCGTCTAAGTTCCTATTATGCTGCAATGACAATTTCAAAAATGCCTTTAATGATTGGATTAGCATTAATTTATTTGACAATGATTTATCTTATGTCAAGTCAACCGCTTGAATTGAAACGTTTTCTCATGTTATTTTTTATATCAGTTTTAATTGGAATGACTTCAGATAGCCTTGGAGTTCTTATCTCATCAAGACTGAGTATTGTGGTAAGTTGATTTTTCCTCTATTTTTGATTTTTCTAATTCAAATTCTGGAAAAATTTCATTAAATCTCGATTTCTTTGTATCATTTTTGTTTGTATCCTTTATAAATCATTTTTTATGATCAGTATTACCAACTGAAAAAGATAAAAATTATTTTTCGAGACTACTGAATTTTTGTAAAAATTCTTTGCAATGAAAAAAACTAATACAAAAATTTACAAATTTTTCAGAATGCAATGTTTGTTGGTCCAGTTACATCAGTTCCATTATTTTTACTGTCAGCTTATGGTGTCGGTTATGGTAAACATGTTTTTATTCCATCATATATGAAATTTATTATGTCATTGAGTTATCTTCGACATGGACTTGAAGGTCTTGTTGCTGCATTATATGGAGATAATAGAGGTGATACAATGTGTCCTGAAACAGAAATATATTGTATGTTTAAAAAATCTGAATTTCTAATGGATATTATTGGTTTTCAAAATGTTGATTATTTATCATCAACAATAGCATTAATCATAAATTATATTGTTTTTACAACTATTGCATTTATAATGATTAAAAAACGTTTATCATTTACAACATCAAATTATGTTGCTGTTCAATATATTGGACAATTTGTAAAAACACATTTAAATTTTTCAGCTTATAAATATTGAAAAAAAAAAAAAAAAACAAAACAACAAAATTAGGAGAAAAACAATTGATACTATTTCTATTTTTTAAATTTAAAAAAAAACATTAGAATTTATTTAATTCAAATGATTAGATAATAGAAAAGAGAAGAAAAAAATTTCACTACGAACACATCACACATATCCTCGAGAAAAAAAACAAACAAACAACAAACAAGGAAGTTTTTTATTCCAAAAAAAATTATCATTGTGTCTTAGAAAAACCAATTTGTTTTTTTTTTTTTCGTTAGAAATTAGAAATTATTTATCATAAAAATCGATTGTTGCCTTTAAAAAAAATACATACATATTTACACAATTATTTACATTTTAGATATATACAAGAATAGATTATTTTAGAATATTATAATATACAAAATATGTAAATTTTCTTTGTCGTTCTTAAGTATTTATGGGTGGCTTAGTGCCTTAATTAGAAATACAAATGGTTGAAAAGTGATATAGGATTAGGAGTTTGAAAAAAAAAGAAAAATAATAATAATAATAATAGTTAATTATGAAATTTTTTTTATATTCATTTATCTGTAAATTTAATGAAAACAAAAAGATAGTTTTAAGAATTATATACACGTTTGCAAAATACAGGATTGATTAAAAATGAAAATTTTGAAGAAAATAAAAAAAAAACAAGTCAGCAGCAGAATGTCCTTTATAATGAAAAAAAAAATATTATATACATAGGTATATATTAATTGCAATAGAATTTTAGTTTCTGTGAAGGGAAATATGTTTTGATAATATTCCTCTTACATAAAAAAATAAATATTTGTAAGGAAAAAAAAAAAGTTATTTGTATGATAAAAATTTACATAATAAATTTTTAAATTATAATAAAAAATACTCCCATGTTTTATTTACATCTATGAGACAACTTGTTATTATTAAAACATATACCTATGTATGTGACTTATTTCAATATTCTTTTATTTACTAAAATTCATTTTTCAATTTTTTATTTTATTGCATTCTTGCAGCACAGAGCAGATACATATAGAATATATTGTCATTGCTTGCAGTTTCAAAGCATTCAATATTTTCTGAATACTTGATAAACATTTTTTTGAATGGGGTAATGACCATGAAAATTAAATTTGTTTTACTTTTTAAATGAAACGGAAACAAAGAGAAAATTGGAGTCATTGTCTATTGTTGTATCTTCGTTTCACTATTTGCAAGCAATGAAAGGTATTTTCAAAGAGGTAGCTAATTGCGCTTATATTTTTCTGTTATTTTTTTTCAATATTAGGAAAAATTAAATTTTTTTTATTTTAGATCACAAATAAAGCCGTATTTGATTCATGCAGTGATTCAGATTCAGAAGATGAAAAACAATTTGTAGAAGCAGTAATTACATCAAAATTCAAATTTAAAGCAAATCGAATAAAAAGTTTTATTTAGAACTACTTTATTCTCTTCTCGTTCTTCTTTTTTTTCCTCATCCTTTTGTCTTCTATATTCTTTTCTATCCTCATGAATTTCATGTAAGTAAGACATGAAACTCTCAGAATCTGTTCTCCTTCTTTTATGTCTAATGTCTATTTGACGTCAAATCAATTTCTTCCAAATCGGATGTTGATGTTAAATTTCCTGATGCTGGCGATGAAGGAGACGGTATTGGAAGAGAAACAGTAATTGGTTGAACAGATGATGATTCTGCATATGAAATGAGAGCAATATCATAGTCGCGTGCAAACAATTCCTCGAACGATTCCATATACTTAAAGCGAGCTGGAGCAGCTCCTGTTCTATTATCGTTGTCTTTTGCTCTTTTATACACTTTTTTCAAATTGTTCATTTTGTTTTTAATTTGAACACTTGATTTAACTACACCATGTGCTTCCATTTCCATTTCAATTGTCTTCCATATATTATCAGTTTTAACTGAGTTGTTATCAAATAGCTGTTTTTTTGTTTTAAATATAACAAGCAAACATTTTACGTCATCATCCTATAACAACGTTTTATGCGGATACCTCAGTCGTTCCAGGGTCAAGTTTTACGTCGTTAAAGTTGTGAATAATAACAACTTTTCTTTATAATAACAAAAATTCAATATTTTATTAAATAAAATAAATCCTTAAAACTAACAATTCAATCAGTTCTTAAAATTAACAGTTCAATAAGTTCTTAAAACTAACAATTCTAAAATTTGGGAAGTTAAAAATATATATGTATATTAATTAAAAATTATAAGTAAAAAGGATATAAGTGTGTAAATTGTAAGTCTCGAAAATAGCTATCTGGACGCAATACTAGTTTCTACCAACTTTCAGCTATACTGAGTGGACGTAGAAACGTTCTGCCTACTGTTAACTATTTCAAAGGAAACATAGCTAAAGTATTAAAATATTTACCTGTACCTGACTTTTATTTCACTTTTTACTTTGTACTTTGACTATTTCAGAAGCAGAAACTGTAATGAATTTAATATGAAAATCGGTTCTATATTTATACTGTTTTTGAATTACGCGTTTTTAAAAAATTATAACTTTAATTTTTTTTTAGAATTTTCTATGACAGTTACTTTTCCAACTTATTTCCGGTTATCGTTTTTAACTGAAAGTTTTAAAATAGAAAAGCTTTCTGCGCAGTTTGAAAATAGATGTCGCACATATATTCATATTTTATATATACAGTGATGGTAACATGTAACTTCGTTACAATCCGACCAATATTCTCTCGAAGATGTTGCTGCTATTGAAGCTGTTGATTCTATTGATGCTGCTGATGTTGCTGGTGCTAATTGAAGCGAACCTGAAAATTAAATTATAGAAAATCAAGCAACAATTAAGTAATACAAAATTTTTGTACATAACGCCGGCTGAGTACTTGAATGTTTAATAGCCAGCGATAAAAAGAAAAATGTTTTTGCCTAGATTATTTCAAATCTCTTACCATTTTCCCTTTCTATATCTCCTGCGGTATTTTCACCATTATTATTTTCCATTGTGTTATATTTTCTAAATTTACGTTATTTTTTAAAAAATTTTCAATTTTATTCAAGAAATTCACTTTTTACTTCATATACGGCTGTCGCTTAATAAATGAGTCAACTGATAACAGATGGTTGGAAATTAATCATACTATGGGTGTTTTTGAACGCTTGAAAGTTATGTTAGTGATTATGTTTCACTATACCACGACCTTTCTAGACGGTTCAAAGTCACCATAGTTAACTATAGTTAACCATAGTAACGTTTCTGAACGCACTCTTGGTCGATTCATATGACATTTTACACACTTGTAATATAGCTACATTTGCTACTCTGAAAGACTGAAAATTCATTTGTAATTTCACAGGATAATTTTTTCACATTCCCTTCATCATAAAAACTTTTGCAAAATATTAAAAGATATGTACATATGTACTGTAGATAGTAAATACAAAGAGAATACCTACATATTATACAAATAAATTGTATTTTCTTCGTATTTCATCAACCTAAAGCTTTTAATTTAAAAAACAATTTACCTTAACTTAACGAAAACAGTTGAATAGTTTTTGTCTTGATTTTTCAAGCTTTTTAGCTTTGTTGTTTCGGTATATTTTTCAAAAACCAATGTGAATCTTTTTTGAAAATTCTCATGTCTCTGCTTTTCTTTTCCAGACTGATAAAGTTTGGAACATAATTTAAGAAAATTTTTCTTCAACTGAAATTTTATTTGGTTTCTGTGGAATTGTCCAAAGAATTAATTTGTTTTAAAAATTTAACTTATTTTGTTATTATTTTTAAATGAAAATTATTTTAATTTTAAAAAGCAGCACGTGTAAAAGTAAACATAATAATTCGAAGTTAAAGTGTTAAAAGACATTGACAAAATCGAAATTCGAAACTGGACACAAAACTCTAATAATACGGACTAATGAAAATATGGAGGCAAATTCTCTTAGGAGCTAAGGGCCTTTTCAGCACTGGAATGTCCTAGAACAAGCTAAAAAAAAAAATCGATTGTCATGTAATAAATTGGCAGTCATAATGAATATCAATTCACATAACTAGCTCACAATGGCGTCTCTTTATGCTTTTTGCTATTTGGCCGTACATGAACCATATTGATCAAGTAATTTGTAACGCTTAATATTTTTCAAAACACAAAAAATATTATAATATGAATTTTTTCTATTTTTATGTACCTAATCTTATCATATTAAATAAAGTGAAACGTACAGTCACAGGTATGAAATAAGAACCAAAAAACTTTTAAACTGTTGAAAAACAAAGATACACTGAAAAACCACATAAAAAGTCCATCTATTTCGAATTTTAATTCGTGTATGACTGCGCAGAATTAAACTTGTCTAATTCTAAAATCATTAGGCTATGCTTTTCTTATTTAATACTTATCGTTACTAACCAAACAAAAAAACAAAAAACTTTTTTTAAGAAGCACCTTATTTTAAAAATAATCCTGCTATTGTTTTTAAGAAAAATCAATCATTCAATCGGTTATTCTACATAAAATTTATTTATTTACATAAAAAATCATTATCCTTAAAAGCATTTAATTAAATTACATAACAAACATAAAAATTAGTTAATAATTTTCTTTAAACATCAGAAATTTCCAAAATCTATCTTTACACTTTGTTTAATTTTGGAATTAAAAACAATACTTGATCACACCTAAATTTTCTTAATAAGTAGAGTGTTTGTGTATGTGTGATGAATCAATTTATTTGATTAAGTTAATCTAGAAAAAAACATTACAATTTTGCCTATAAAATACATTCATACCATGTTTTTACATTATCTCAATATTCGTATGTGTAAACAAACGTATATTAACTTCTTGTATAAGTATATGTATGTATGTTTGTTTATTTACCCTAAATAACTTAATAAAATCAGGATAATGTTTTTTTTTCTCGTTTTTTTTTTCCTTATCAGTTATTGACCTTTTTTTCTTCTTTAACATAATCTACAATACACTTAATCAAGTTAAAAAGAAAAACAATACGAAAATTTTAACTCAAGTTAAAAAAATGAACCAAAAATATAGAAAAAACCAAATAGCTAAAAAATATCAACGTTGATAAGGATTAACAAAAAAAAAAAAAATAAGGATGATTGGTAATAATTCTTTTTTAAAACCGTGAAAGAGATGATTTTTAGATGATTGTAATTTTTTCACGAAACATAAATTGTGAAAAACAACAACCAAAAAAGGAGTTTATTATCGTTTAAATTTTTGTTAAAAAGGATATACAAAATTTACGATATAAAAATAAATATCCTTGTATATAATTTTTTTTTTTTTTTTTAATTCGATGAAAGCAAAAAACATCGATGTGTTATATATTGCAGTACACATACACACATACAATACATCATCATCAATTTTTATAATCACACAACAATCACTGTTTGCACATTAGGTGGTTAAACCGGTTATTTTGCGCTGATTGTAACAATAATAGTATAATTTTTTCCAACTTCGTATAATAAGAATCATCCAAAATAATTTTAGCTTCACGGTTGTATAGTCAGAATTTTAAAAGTTGAGGTTTCGTATTATACTAGAAAAACATGCGCAGAAAAAAAGATACTTACACACATGCGTTTTTGTTGTTGTAACACGTTTCTTCTTTTCTTTCGTATATTTACACAAAAAAGATCACGAAGCCATGTAAAACATGCGCGAAAAAACCTCAACTTTTAAAATTCAGATTATAATACACTTATTCTCTCGTTACAACTGGTCGTGCCACCTTCAGATGTAGTTTGAGCAGTTGTAAAAACAGGTTTGCGTTCGTTGTTACAACAACCTAATGTGTTCATGCCCAATAATGGTTACCTAGTAATAACTTGAATGGAATAAAAAAAAAATCAAGGAAATTATTTTTTTTTTTTGAATGGAACAATTTGTTGGGTAATTTTTTTTTTTCTTTAGAAAAAAGAGGAAAAAAAAGATATATTATTTTCTGAAGTGTTTATTTTGTTACGTTGGAGGTGAAATTACGTGACTATTATAATACAAAACACGTATTTAAAACAAAATTTGGTGTTTTTTGTTTTTTTTAAAAAAAGAATAAAATAAACTCAATGAACATCCATTATTTCGAATTATACTCAGAATAAATATTTATAAGTAAGAAAAGGAGAACAAAAAGAAAAAGGTACATTTTTATTTTGAATTATTTTTATTTTTTTTTTTTATTGGAAATTATATATGTGGTAAATTTTATATTAGATATTTTGCGAATTTAAAAACAAAAATAAATTGATCATTAAAATCAGTTTAGAGAATGAGAATACACAAAATCAGCATAAAATTTTATTGAATTGGAAAAAAAATGGTACAAAAAATGAATAGCTAAACCGAAAAAAAAAAGTTTTTTGTTTGTGTAATTTGATACATACTTGGAATATTTTGGTTCCTTTCAATATTTCATATGTTTTCACATATGTAGTTGCTTTTGTATAGAGAAAATCAAAATAATCATGTACCTAATATTCGAAATTTTATTATAAAAACAATTTGGAAAACAAACGAGTGTAGCCAACTTACAACCATTACTACAGGGCTGCTTTTTATATTTTCGATAACTCGAGGGAGTATCGCAATTTTTCATCAGTGTAATTCGAAAAAAAAATATATATACATATATAGTACATATATATACATATATACTTACATTATATGTATAACTGAAGTACCGTGCAACTCGAGTTAGAGTCAATATTTTTTGACAACGACAACACAGATTTATAGAATCTTGAACATCTTTATGACATCGAAAGTCGTCGAATAAATTCAAAATTAATGATCCCCTATGAAAATCACTGACAAATTTCGATAATATGCCCTTAGAATTACCGTCATTAGTTCTCAAACTTGTTTTTAATTTTACTAAATGTCACTGATTTTTGAAAATTATTTACATGTAATGAATTTAATTACACTATTACAGGATTTTGCACATTTACATGTGTGTTAACGCAAGTAATGATGAAATATTGAAAAAGACCTTCATTTAAAAGATTTTTGCAATATTTTTATTTTAATTTTCATATTATATTCTCTCTAGTTATAGCATAGACAATACCTAGATTTGTCACTTCTAACAAAATTTTTCATGTATAAACGAATTTAAAATCATAACACCCAAGTTTGAATCATAACACCCGAGCTTTACACACACTACTATAAATCAGTAAGCTTTCAGTACTTTTGAACTTTTAAAGCTTTTTCTAAAAGCAGTCATATGTTGTGTGTATACTATGGGCATACATGCGCTTGCGTCGTTTTTTTTTTAATTATTTGTTTGTGCTGTCAGTGGCAACGATCTTCGATCTTCGCTCTTCACTCTTCATCAAAAAAATTTTTATGTAAAAATTCAAAAATATTGAATTTTTTTTTTTTAATTTTTATTTGGAATTTTTATGTTGTGTGTATACTATGGCCATACATGCGCTTGCGTCGTTTTTTTTTATTATTCGTTTCTGCTGTCAGTGTCAACGATCTTCGATCTTCACTCTTCACTCTTCAACAAAAAAATTTTTTATGTAAAAATTCAAAAATATTGAATTTTTTTTATTTTTAATTTTTATGTGGAGAGTGAAGAGTGAAGATCGAAGATCGTTGACACTGACAGCACAAACGAATAATAAAAAAAAACGACGCAAGCGCATGTATGCCCATAGTATACACACAACATAAAAATTCCAAATAAAAATTAAAAAAAAAAAATTCAATATTTTTGAATTTTTACATAAAAAATTTTTTGATGAAGAGTGAAGAGTGAAAATCGAAGATCGTTGCCACTGACAGCACAAACAAATAATTTAAAAAAAACGACGCAAGCGCATGTATGCCCATAGTATACACAAAACATATGACTGCTTTTAGAAAAAGCTTTAAAAGTTCAAAAGTTTTTAAAGCTTACTGATTTATAGTAGTGTGTGTAAAGCTCGGGTGTTATTGTCGGGTGTTATTATGTACATTTCTACTGAAATTTTTATAGGAGCCTGATTCATCTAGGTAGTGTCTATGGTTATAGGTAATTTGCAAACAAATGTTTGAAAAAATATTTTACAAAATGTTATTTATTTTCATTTCCAAAAAATTGTATTACAAAGAATTTTCTTTTATTTCTATGAATTTCTCAAGAAAGCAAAAAAAAAAAAACTAAACAAATTGACCTATTTTACGTAATTTTTTTTATATTTGTTTTTTTTTTAATTATCTTAAGTTTTTTATCTCGCAAAAGATTCTCATATCCGTCAAATTATTTTATTTTCAAATCTTTGTTGAAATTTTATGTTTTCTTTTTCTTCTAATATTCACCATTCTTAAAAAAAAAATTGCTGTTTTCATTTAGTTTATTTATTTATTTATTTTTTTTTTTTGAATTATCAATTTAAATTGTATAATAAATTCTAAAATAATTTATTTTTAAAGCATTTTCAGAAGGAAAAAAGGAAAAATTAGAAATGAAAGCTATAACAACCACACAAAGGAATTTCATTTGATTATTTGTTTTTTTTTTTTCTAAAGAAATTTAAAAAAAGTTTTTCTCAAATTCAGTTTGACATGGTTGCTTAGGATCTAGAAAGAAAAAAATTATGAACAAATAATTTTGAAGCTTTGAAATCTTATTGTAGTATGTTTAGAAGATTTTTCCGTATAGGAAGGGAAATTTTTTAATGGACTTTTAATTTAATCTAAAAAATTAATATCTTTATGCATCTTTTAAGTCTGATTTTGTGTGATTTTTTTGTTTTGTTCTTTAATATAAATGTGTTCATTGTAATTAGATTTTTATATGGCATCAATAATGAAATCATAAATTAAAAATTTTCTTTTATTTATGAATCCTTAGAGGAATTAAAAATAAGAGAAAAATAACATTTATTTTTTTCTAAAATTATTATTAATAATTTTCAATTTTTTGTGGGTGGATTTAAGAAATAAAAACAGGATAAATATGATGAAATTTTAATGTCAATATTATTCCAATATTTCACTTTCATGTAAACTCTATAATTTGTATGCTGATAAAAAAAAAAACTGTTTTGAAAAAAATTTTAATATACCTACTTTACCTCAACAAAAAGTTTTAAAGTATTAGGTATCTTAACTTTTTTTTTACATAGTCAATATATTCGATAAACTAATGTCTTTTTGAGACTATTAAAGTTACTGTAAATGTGAAAGTTGACATGTGAAATAAAACTAAACAAAATTGAAAGGAGGAAAAATTTTTAGCTCAATTTTGGAAGATAAAGTTTACAGTTCATTAAAATTTAAAGAGTGTGGAGGATTGCTGATGATAACATGATATGAACTGAAATATGTATGTATGTTTTTTAGACAACTTGAATGTATTACAAGGATTAGAATTAACTAAAAATAATGAATCCTTATCCTAAGGATGAACTATAAACTTCACTTTTAAAAAATTAAAACAATTATAAAAGTCTAAAATTAGTTGACTATTTGAATTGAGTAATAAAAGTTTGACAATTTCACACTTAGGCCAGGCCAGAAAGCACATGTGAAATATATTCTAGAAATTATTTCCGTTTCACACATTCTTTTTCTCTAATAGCCAACGTGAGTGAGGCAAAGATGTGTGAAATTTAGAAAATTAAATTCTTAACCTGTAATTTCCACTAAAAATTTAGAGTTTTCTATCTCTATCGTAAAAAAAATTTATTAAAAAGTCCTTTATGCCTAAACTTAAAATAGTAAACTTTCTATGAAAAAAAAAACCTAAACAAAGTTTGTAGAAAATTAACTAAAACAATCAAAGTACAAAAGTTTATTTTTTTTCTTCTTTTTAAAAATTTCCCACAAAAATCAACCAATACAAAAGGTTAGGTGCATTATACACAAAGTCACAAAGAAAATCATTTATACTTAATGTTTATTTTCATTTTTTTAGTTTCTTTAAATCACTGCAAGATATTTATTTTGTTGTTGTTGTTGTTGTTGGAAAATTATAACCTGAAAACGTCATCTTTATTTTTACCACACAATCATAAGTATTTTTTGTTCTTTTTTTTTCCCCTTCATTTTCATTTTGAAATTTAATTATAATTTTCTTTAAGGATTTTACTGAAGAAAACAACATAAATAAACAACAGAAAAAAGAGTCAGAAAAAAAAATTTACCATTATCTGAAGGAGAGGAGTAACAGTAAAATGTTAAACTACAAAAACAAAATAACTGTGATTACCGTTTTTTTTTTTGACCCATAATCTTTAGAAAAATGACATTTTTTTCTGTGAAGAAAAAAGAAAGGATCTAAGAAAAAAAATTGTGTAAAATATTTTAAATCTGCAATAACAACAAATGGAATTTATTTACTCGAATAATCTTACTTAAAAAGAAAAGTAAAATAGAAAACAAAACAATAAATAAATATGAAACTTAAAAGACAGAAAAAAAAAGAAAGGATTTAATTGACAATATTTTCTTGTACTAGCGGGATTAAATGGATCTCACATTACAGTACAGAAAACATAATTTAAACTTTTTATAGAATTTCTAACGTTTTTTTTTTTTCTTAAATTTTTTCTTCTTGTTGTTTTGGAATGAAATTTATGATACTCAATCTTCTTTAAGTGTCCTATTGCAACAGTACCTGTAAAATGAATATAAAAAAAAAAATAGTAAAAGGAAATAATGCACATATTCACACACACACACACAGTCGAATATGTACAATATTTTTTGATTTATAAAGAATTTTATACCAAGTCCTTATTTATATCCTTTGAACGTAATAAACAATGATTTTTTTTTTTTTTTTTAGAAATACTCGTATATTGTTTCAAGTTTCTGAAGAAGAAAAAAAAAGATAATAAAAATCTTAAGGTCACAAATGCTAACTCTAAAATCTGTATGTGTGTGTGTGTACTTTTAAAGATGACAACTTAATAAACTTTTCAAATGAATTTTTTTTCTGCTATTCATCTTTTCTTTTGAACGAGAAAAAATAAATAGTGATGTAAAATAAAAAGAAAAAAAAAAAAAGAAGTATTTAATTGTTTCCAAGCAAGATATTGTGTTTTATTTTTGTCTTGTCACTTTGAAAACAATATAAAAAACTTTCAAAGTACAAAAATGTAATTGTCAACACAGAATAAAAATTGTCTTATCATTTTGTAGAAAAATAAAGAATAAAGAAAATTAAAGAAGAAGAAAAAACCTTTGGGAAATTTTTTAGGCATGATAAAAGATATTGTATATATTTAATTTTTAAGATTTTAATTATTAAGGTGTTCTTTCACTTACAAAATATTTTTATTTATTTATTTTTTAAATAATCCTTTAATATCTCAATTTTTAAAAATTTTCACAAAAATAAAAAATGAAAAACTTTAATTTTAAAGTTCTTATATGTATATTTAAAAATCACTAATATTTACCACAAAAGAATTTCGTGATAAGCACTATTTTGTTACGTTAATTTTATTTTTTCAAATAGTTTCACATAAATCTTTTAAAAAAAAAAAATAAGAAGAAGAAAAATAAAAAAAAATATATGTAAAAAAAATGTTATTATTATTTTGAAACATTTAACAAAATTCTTAAGTACAAAATATTTATCGTCTTTTTTTTTCTTCATGTATTTTCTATTTTTTTTTTATTTTATCATCTTTTTAATTCTTAAACATTTACTTTTCATTTTCTTGTTCCTTCGAAAAATGAAGTAGCAATGAAGCAAAAATAAAAATAAAAATTGGAAAGTAGTAGAAAATAAAAATTTGTTTTTCTTGACCTAATTGTTGTTTTGAGAAAGTTGCTATATGCTTTCTGTAAAATGTTTATTTTATGTTTTTTCTTTCATTTTTTCTTTCTTCTTTTTTATAGTTTTTTTTTTTTTTTTTTCATTTTGTACCCTTTTTGTAAATAAATAAAAACTTTTTTGGAACCATTATATACAGTATACACAATATGTACATGTATACACAATAAGAAGACGTTTTTACAATACAAATTGTAGTGGGGTATTATTATATGTAGATACATATGTATTATTAACCAGATTTATATTCTACAAAATATTTAGGTAAATTTTTTCATTTTATGTGTATTTTTCATTTGTCCTTTTTTTATACATTAAAAAAAAAAATTTGTTTTTTTTTTTTTCATAAAATATTTAATCAAATTTTTTAAATGAAAACAATACATTAAAAAAAAATGTATTGATTTTATTATTCATAATTGAAAAAAAAAAAAAATTTGTATTGAAATTTAAAGTATAATACCGAGTTCATGTAATAAAAATGCCGAATCATCGAGTGCAGCCAAAGATATTTGATGGAACAGTGAAAGGTAAAAGGTAAAAAAGGACGACCATCTAATAAATAAAAATATATCAGAGAGAATAATTTAAGGTGGTTTTTTGCTTTCTTTTTAAAATACATGTTTAAAAAAAAAAGAACTGAATCCGCATCAACGGAAAACAAATTTCAAATACTAATATTACAATTTGCTAACAAGTGGATTTTTGAAAAGTAGAGATATTTTTCGGAATTCTTGAAAACAAAATAAATATTTAAACGATTATTTCCGTTTAGCTATATTGCCAACAAATTTATAAACAAATCATGAAATACCAATAAAATGAAATAATGTGACATGAAGCAAACAAATTTCAAATATTTATTTCAGTTTCTACATTATTTATTCCAAATATTTCTACATAATTCTACACCAAATTTTTCCCATTTGTAAACACATAGTAGAATCACAGAGCAGATACAAATACATAGAAAAGAGAATATATTTTAAAAAAATAAGAAATTAGGAAAAAACTTTGAGAATAAGAAAGAGCTTAAACAGCTTTTAGATTGGAGGCCAAACGTTGAGATTGGAGGTCAACTGGTTCTGACTATTTCAATATACTAGAATAATTAGTCTGTTATAGAATACATTGTCATTGGTAGAATTGTGTGTATCTAGTACAAGGTGTGTATATCGGAATTCCTTAGACAGGGTTTATACGCTAACATTTTTACCCTATGTAGAACGTAAAAACCGGTTTTATATGGAAAAGAAGTAGGAAGTATGCGGTGGGAAGTCACTCACAGGTTAATCAATCTTTTTCTTCGATCACGGCTGTTCCTTTTTGTGCTATATTCGTTACTTTGATATTTTTTCTCATATTATCGCAATTTCTTCAGTTAACCATATGAGTATATAACCTTATTACCATACCAATTACCAAGCAAGAAATAAGTATAAAAGAGAATGAAGAGAATTTTAGATAGGGTAAAAAAGTGACCATGTAAACGTACGTACGTCATTTTCGTAATTTATCAAAGCGTAATGGATGATAAGGTCGTGCAAAAAACCGTACGTATAAACCCGGTCTTATGAGCTGAGTACTATGCTTTACATACATAAATATTTACACATTAAAAAAAAAGGATATTATTTGTTTATAATGAAATCAATAAAAAAAAACAACACGTGAAAACATGAAAATTTATTTGTAAAAGCAATAAAAATGAAAAAAGAAATCAAAAAAATATGAATCCTTTTTGATGACATGAACTTTTAATTACAAAAATATATTTCGATACGTTATTACGTTTATCGAAAAAAAAAAAAAAAAACATTGTTGAAAATTACAATTTTTTTTTTCATTTGCAATATTTTTTGTATTTTTGCATTAAAAAAAATATAAAAAAAAAAAAAAAGAACTTAAAAGCAAAAATTATGAAATCAAGAAATATATGAAATACGAATTTTAAAACGTTCAAAAATATTTTAACAACTATCGTATCCTGACTGGATGATAAATTCAGTTTTTCTATTTTTTTTTTTCTTCTCTGCTATGAAAAATTTTCATTTAAAAGTTTTCCTATATAATTGTGATTTTTTGACTTTTTTAATCTTTGACTTTTTTTTCCCCCATTTTGTAGATTTCATCAAATCCTATTCATAACTTATTCATTTGAAATTGAAATATTATTTTTTTTTTTATTTGAATGTCTTCTTTATTTATTTATTTTTTTTTAATTGATGTAACATACAATATAAATTTTTATTTTTTAATCGTATTTTTTTGTTGAAATTACTGTGTGATTTTCACTTTGGGGATTAAAAAACTTTTGTTTTTTTTTTTTTTTTTTTTAAAGAGAAAAAATACTAAAAATAGAAAAAGATGAACATTTTTCAAAAAATGAAACTTTTCAATTAAAAATGTTACGGAAAAAGATTTTTCTTTTTTTTTTTTTTTGTAAATTTTTGTTTTGAAATCTATGTCCTGTATGTTGAATCATCATAAATTTTCATCACAAAAGGGATATTCAAGAGTAAATTTCTAATTTATATAAAACACGCTGTAGTATATTTTTTGTGTTGATAATAGGATTATATAATTATATAAAAGTGAAAAAGTTAAATAATGAAAATTAATATAAAAAATAAAAGTATTTTTTTATATTTTTGGATTATTCGAAAAATATCTTGTTAAAAGGTGAAATTTATAAATAACAGTTGGTTTTTTTTTTTATGTTTGAAGAAAATTAAATAAAATGGAAAAGTTTTTAATTTTAATTTATTTTTTTACTCCTCTTTAGAAGGAAATAAAAATTTTTTTTTAAATTAATTAAAGGAAGTAAAATTTAATTTGAACTAAATTTTAGCATTGAAATTGTATACGTTTTTATTTAAAAAACGAAATTTATAATAAATAAATTTAATAATTTATGAAAAATAATGTGACAGGAATACACCTTTATATAATCCTTTTTATTCTTTAGCAAGAATAGACTGATTAAATAGTGTAAAAGGTGTGTTCGCATTATATAACAAAAAAATCAAAAGAAGTAAAAAGCTGTAATAAAATAATTAGAATAGAATTTAATTGAAATTAAATTTGAAAAACTTTTTATTTTGGTTCTGTTTTATACTTTTGGATTTTCGATTTCAAATAAATTTCATACAAAGCACAGGAAAATTTAATTCATCAGTAGATATTTTATCAAAGCAACAAAATTCAACATTTATATATGTATATCTCAATTTTAGTGAATTGCTAATTTTCAATTTGATACTCAATACGAATATCTATCTGAATTTTTCAATATTCAAATGTATATAAAAAGTTCATATAGCATTTTACAAAGTGTAATACACAAATTTTTAGATTCAATAATAAGATAAAATAAAAATAGATTTTTATATTGAAATTGATACAAAACATATAAAATAATAGTAAAGAAAAATAAAATAATAAAACATTAAAACAAAATACTAATTCAATATTATTGCTTTAAGGTGTAACTTTTTAATGAAATTTTTAAGAGAAAACAAATTACTATTCTGTACTATAAAATTAAAAAAAAAATAAATGAGATAAGAAGGATCTTTCTTATAAGTTATAATTAAAATTCTTTGAAAAGATACAAATTTTATTTCGATATACAAAAAAAAAAAAATTATATAAAAAGTAACAATTAAAGGAGGTAGATGTAAAAAGATATAATAAGAAAAATTTTAGAAGTTAGTATTTGGAAAATCATAAAACTATTTGAAAATTGAAAATCTTCAGATACTATTATAAAGAAAATATGGATTTTATTAATTTGAAATTCTGTAAAATATTGTTTGACACATGCCACAGAGGAACTCAAAAAGTCTTTCTATAAAATAATCGTACAATAATTGTTATTATCAGGAGGTCAAGGCTCAAGCTAAGGGTGTAGTACCATAGAAGAAGAAGAAGACTATAAATTTTACACTAGAATATCCTAGGAAACAAAGTACATTTTCAAAAGTACCTTCACATACTTATTTTCATGCTATAGCATCAGATAGGTTTTGGTTTTTTCCAATGCATGTATATTGATGAAACAAACAAAATGTTTTTTGTTTGTGATTATTTGATAAAATTTGAAGGGTTGAATCATTGCTAAAACGATGGCCTATTAGTAGTTCATTCACGTAAAAAGGAACACAGTTAACTTTTGTAATTATGGTTTTAAAAATTATGTATACATTATTATTCATTAAATAGAAAATACAAAAAAAAAATAAATAAATAAATTCAATAATATAATGTACCAATGAACAATTTTTGTTTGTTTTTGAAATTCAAAACCTTTTAGTTTTAATTTTTATTCAACACACAAAAGACCACAAATAATACAAAATATAATTTAATTTATGTAATCTACTTTGATTTTTAATTGTTTTATAATGAAATAAAATAATTCTATAAATGACTTTTATTATAAGATATAGATACATTTGAAATTTCTAAAATTTTTCCAGTATCTATTATATTTCCAATATCAAACTAATTTTATTACCGATACATAAAATCACAGTACAATATTTCCAAAAATTACATTAAAATATTTATTTCATTTAAAATATGGTGAACGAAACTATAAATACTTTGATTTTCAATAATAAAAACAAAAAAAAAACAACATTTCTAGCCGAAAAAAAATATTGAAAGCATCCTAGTGAGCATTACATGTTTTTTTTTCTCCTATCAATTGTAAAAATTAAAAAAATTAACATTTGTTTTCATTAATTGTACTATTTTCAATAATATTTTTCATTTAATTTAACCCATTCACTGCCAACCATAAGTATATTTGTAATTTGAAGTGTGTTCTTCCTTATCAACACGAATACACTCATGGTAAAGCTTCTACGAGGATTTTGTTACAGAAAAATTTCAAAAAACAAAATACTATAGATTATATTTATGGTATGTATAATATCCTGTGCATTTTTTTTTCTAAGAGACTGATGTAATCTCTTTAGTTGTCTATTTAAAACCATCAGTGAAAAACTATATTCTGTGTCCTGTTTTATTGCAATTTTGATAGACTGGAATCCTGTGATATTCTTATTGCACAGCTACTAATAAACTCGTGTTTGATTTTATGCATGTAAACAAAATATGTAAGCTCACAGCAAAGGAATATCATTCAAAGCAGATTCAGCAATACGAAGAAAACTACATAATTTGGGCTTGATAGCACCGAATAGATTAGTGCCAATGATGGATAAATACTAATTTAAATTTTGCTATGGTAAAACGAAAAAAAAGTTACAATATTTTGTTTAATATGAATTTTCTGTCCTTTTTTTTTTTATTTAAAACTTCGTAAAATTGTTACATAAGACCATGCTCCCATCACGATCTTTGAAAAAAAAAAAAGGAAAATTTATTAATTTATTTTTCTTAATTTTAAAATTTCAAAAAATTTTGAAACTGGGAAGTTTTGAAACTTCCACTTCACATATTATGGAAATCAAATTTCCCAGCCAAAATATTACAAAAAAAAAACTGTCGTATTTCAAAAAGCAAATAAACCTTAAGGCCCCTTTACACTACATCGCCACGTATTTGTTTTCGCTTTTGTGTTTGTTTTTGTTTTCGCTATTGTACTGGATATTTCGCGCAATTGAGTCTGATTACGATATCTGACGTTTACACTATTGTCGTGACACATTTGTATATAAATTTTTTGATTCAGTGCTGAATTAAGTAAAAATTTTGAAATGGATACAAATAATAACGAATTAATAACTGCTGCAATATTATTATTGGTATGTATATATAGTGTGTTATTTAATTTTTACATCTATAATTAATATGTATTTTAAAAAAAAGTAATTTACTTACCATCGCAGTAAGCCAAGTAAATTTCTAAACACAACACAATTAAGCAAATGTCAGTTTTTACAACAACAAAATACATGCGATACAATTGTGTGAATAGAACCAAATCGATAATTTAAAAACTTGTTTGCTTTAACAATTGCCAAAACAATATCGTAATTTCCACTTCTTTACAATGCTTGTGTGATACAAAAACAAACACAAAAGCGAAAACAAATGCGTGGCGATAGTAGTGTAAAGGGGCCTTTAGATTATACTTACTTTGGATGGATTAAGATACTTACATTTCGAAAACGATCCATATCCATAATATACATTTTTACTGCAGTTAATTTTAATGGTTGCTGGCAATTTTCTAAAATAATTATAATTTCATTTTTTATTGATTTCATATTTAAATACCAATGTGATTTCATTAGATTTTCATGTATTTTTGAACTTTGATATTTTAATACTTCACCAAAATATGCATATAAATAAAAATCTAAAAGTGTTAAAATTGTATATTGTACAAGACTAATACCACGTAAAATTGAAAATTCAGTCTATAAAAAAAACCAAAACAACAACGACAAAAAATTAAAAAAAAAAAAAAATAAGTCAATAAATAATTTTATTTAAAAAAAAAAAAATTTTCATTTGAGGACCATCATTTCAAAAATCCTGTCCAGTTTTGTATCTTCTCTTTTTTTCTTATTTTTTTATTTTCTTTCTTTTATTTTTGCATTCTTGTTTGATTTAAATTCGTTTTTCTAAGCTTAAATGTTCTAGTAAAAAATTTCTGAAAGATAAAAATCAATAAATCTCTATTGTCTGACTTTAGCTTAATAGTTTTTATGCTGCAGAACTATAGTGAGTTGTATTGTAATGACATAATATCAGAAATGGTAGAAAAAATAGTCTATAGAACCCAAATTAACTTGAGTAGACCTTAGTTCACATCGAGCTGTTGTAGCGATAATTAATCTCGTTTTGAAATGATGGTTCTCAATTATACAATGATATATTTGTACTTACACTCATAGCAACAAAAATTAACATGCAAAGTTGTATAGTTGTTTGTCCAGATTTTATTAAACAAAATGGATTATAAAATTCTTCAAATAATCTATAAGATTTTATTATGAATTGATGATGTTTAATGCAATCATTTAAATTTTTTTTCAATTCTTTTATAAAATTTTTATTATTATAATCGATAATTGGCTTTGATTTTAAATTTTTATCTTTTTTCTGTTCATCAAAAAAATTCATTTTACGTTCCTTACTGTATAAATATTGTTTTGATTCAATTTGATTTTGTTCTTCACACAATTCAAATGATCTGTGAAATAATAACAAACAATTAATAAAATTATATTGATTTGTCAAATAAAAATTTAATTTTTTCTTGTTTTGAAAAAATTAACATGATAAAATATAATTTAATTAAATTATTTCGACGATAAATCTTATTGAATAGAGTGTTCAACATAAATCAAACTTTCAATATAAAAATTACAATTTTATTTATATACACAATATAAAAAGCGCTCTAGGCTAATGGACTTCGGAAATGTTTGTCATATGCATACTAACAAAAAAAAAGCTAAAAATTATACAAATATGCATTTCATGTCTTATTAAAGATCATTTTGTCACATGATTTTTTTTTTTTTTTTAAAAAAAGTCTACATGAATTTCCTTGTTTTTGATTTGAGATATTTGTCTATTTTTTTTTTAATTTGGCTTTTAATTATTCACGAACTTTTTTGAAGTCAGTCACGTTTTTCATCTTTTTAAAAAATCTGTGTTTTTGACTAATTTTTCAATATTTTTAAAATAGCTTTAGGTAATTTTTTGTCAAACAGGTATATTGAAGTTTTTGTTTAAAATAAAATTATTTACATACATATATCGTTGTCATAAATCAGATTGGGTGGTATTAAATCTGACCAGCAAATGGGTTTAACACTTTCATTTTTGAATTTTCATTGTAAAGTTTTCCCTTTAGAAAAAAGAAGAAAAGACTATTATGTTATAGTCTAAAAAATTAAAAATTAACTTTAACTCTACCTCACAAGCAAAAAATAATTATAATTGATAATAATTGCAGTTGTATGCAATTTCCTAGAAAAAATTATTTCTAAATTTTGACAAACGATTTTGTGGTCGGTAGTCAAGTTTTCACATCATACAGACCGTGAAAATTAAAAAAAAAAAAACATAAATAAATTTATATGTGAAATTTGACTTAATTATTGGCATTACATTAGAATCTATTTTCAATTATCTTAAACAAAACTTACCTTATTTGCTCAATATTTGCACCGAGATTAATTAACGTTGTAATATGGATATTTTTCAAACTACAAAATAATATATCAAATTGCCCACATATCAACATAACAAATGAAAATAATATCAAACCACTTCCTGTATATGTTAATGAAGTCTGCACTTGAACTAAAAGTTGTATAGCATACAACACTTCATAAACAATTGGTTGCTTGTTAAATTGGAGATGAAAAAAATTTAAAAAAAAAAAAAGTAAAAAGTAAAATTTAAATTTAAATTATTCATCTTTAAAACAAAAAATACTCTTAAAATAAATTTTTTAACACTTTAGCTACTGGCAGTCTACCACTAATTTTTTTTTATCATCATACAAATTTTTCAACGGCACGCTATTGATCTGTTTTAACAAATAATTTTCAAAATCACGAAAAAGTTACAAAGCTCGTATTAATCATAAAATTAACACTCCATATTAATCCAGTAGGTAAATTGTTAATTCACTTGTTTTTCTTTTTTTTTTTTTTCTTTTTGAAAATTACCGATACATCAAACGGATACCAATACGTTAAAGGTAGAACTCTTGTACCAGTTATTAATGGTACTAATGCCCAAAGTATGGTTCCAATTAAAGAACATGGAACCCAGAAAATCGAACAATATTTTGCAAGTTTATAAGAATCATAGGCTTCAATGTATGTTAAACCTATAAAATAATGATTATTTTGTAGTTTATATTTTTATTTTATAATTTGAAAAAAAAAACCAAATTTTGATTAAATATGGAATCACCTTTAATCGATACATTTCGATAATTATCATTCATAAAATTCATCAATTCCAATAATGTATGATGATTTAATACAAAATACAATGTTGTAAAAAATGAATACATTGCAATAACTGTTGATATTAAAGAATCTGTTATACTTTCTAAATTTTTTGCTTTTAATGTATCATATGTCATTTTTAATGAACATAAAAATGCATGAAACATTATTGTTAACCAAAATATATTTATAAATTTTTCAATATATTTTCTCATAAATTGATATGATTTTGGTAATAAATTTTCATTTGTATTCCATGTACACATTGCACCCATTTGTAAAATACGTTTTTGTGCATCAAATAAATCTTTAATATTATTTTTTGTTGAATTAATCTTTTTGAAAAATGATAATGATAATGACAATGAAGTTGGATTAATTTTTGAATTCATTTTTAATTTCTTCAAAATATTTTTCAATTGAAAAAAAAAAAATAAAAAATAACAAATTTAATAAGCACTGAATATGAACTGATCTCAACTAAAAAGGAAATTTTAAAACTAGAAAAAATTTTGAAAATTTCACATTTTATACTCTTTTATTTTTTAACAAAAAAAAAAAAAAAAAAAATTTTAAATGTGTAAATAAATTTCATACAATTTTAATAAGATACTCGTACTTACTACTTTTTTTAATAATGGCTAAAAATGTACAGTTTATATCTACATTTTAACTTTGAAAGTTTTTTATACGTTCAAAAGGTATATAATGAAGACATGAAAATGTGGTTTTTATGCGGTTTTTCTTGTAAATGGGTACATAATTCCTTTTTGTGAAAATTGAAAAACTTCTACAAAAGGCATTCTTAGAATAACAAAAAAAAAAAAAAAAAAAAATAGTCAACACACCTTTAATTTCACATGAAATAATTAAAAACAAATAAGAAATGACATTGGTAATTTAATTTGAAAAACAAAAAAATTAGTAATATAATAAAATTTAAAGTCAAGGTCAGAAAAATGTCCTTTTATTTTATCGATCGATATCCTTGAATTAAGATTAGGATCTGACGATACTTGACTTTGTGTTGAAAATTTTGTTAGATGGATTCTCAACTTTGGAAGACTCCACCATTTAAGCTGAAGCAAGACCTGATTAGAAGCCAAAAAAGGAACTAAAAACCTGCATTTCGAAATTTGAAATTAAGAAATTATTAGGAATTTTTTTATTGGCATTTTAAATTGATCCTTTTGCTATTACGTTAGAAATAGGTTCTGTGTTTTCCAACAGTGCTTATAGTGCTTCACATTATTTTTCTTATTGTAGATTTGATGATACACATCTCTTTTTGTCAAAAAATTCCTTAAATAATATCCTTTTCAAGAATTTCTGACTGAGATTTTGTATAGAATAAAACAATTTGTTTGGTATTTATATCAGAATTTAATTGAGCTTTGAACAAATCTTTCCAAAATATAAAAGGACAAAAGAACATAAGAAATTTCAGTTTTTAAACAATAAATGAATTTATTTCTTGAATTCAATTAGAAAGAAAAAAATCCTTATTGTTCCTTTTTATTCATTTTACAATCAATTAAATTCTGATTGTTCAAAATCAATTAACGATTTGTATCTTTAATAATGGATACAAAATACTTACTTGTTAATAAGATACTACCTAGATAATTTAATATAAATATTCTTTGTACAAATTTTTATTAAATTTCAATTACTTAAACGTGTAGGTAAACTGGTATAACAACTGAACCAGAATTTGTTTTCGATTTCATTTTTTCAATCAATAAAAAAAAAAATAATAATACCAGTCAATTATCAAAAAGTAAAAAATCTTTAGTATATTTCCTTAAATGCAGTCAACCGCATTAAATGAACTTTCGTATGATTTGGTTTCAAAATACCAAAAAAAAACAAAAAAAAACACAAAAAAAATTCAATTTATTTTTACATTAAAGCATACCGTACACGATCAATTAAATTTACGTTTTTAATTGACATCGAAAATTGAAGAGAAGGACGAAATGAACTTAAGTATACTTAATAAGAAATTGATAACACATATTTTGAAACGAGTACTTTTTTAAAATCTTTCTAAATTTTGATCTGCAAATGTCTTTTAAGGACATTTTGGCTTATTAACTAAAATTTAAAATATTTTCCATAAAATAATTGGTCACATAGTTGAATTCTTCACCTTTTTTTTTTTTGCATTTTAAAATTAATTACAAAAACGCTAGCGTTATTTAAATTATTTCAAACATTAAATTAACATATATAACAGTGCAAGGAGAATTGAAATTAATAATAAAATCATTTCTGTCCTAGTTTAAAAAAATAGGTGTACTTTTTTACATACTCAAAGTTCGTAATTTCCATTTTTGATCTACATACATTTTTGTCTTCATTTTAATTGATTGTACGCGGATTTAAGGACAACAAAAATTCGTCTCTTTGATTTCACACAGAGGTTAACAAGGATTTATTCTTCAAATTTCTTCTTCACATTAAAAATTTTATTTATGTAATTGTGCATGGCTCTCTTTAAACCATCAACAACAAAACAAAAAACCAAAACAAGAAAACAAAAATGATATTTTTGTTATTTTTCCTCGATATATTGTGAACATTCAATTTAACAGAGTTTTAAATTTCATGTTATTTAAGTATTTGTAGCAAAATACAATATTACCTTTCACTCTCAATCGTTTCAAATAAAACCAGTTCAACTTGCTTTCAAAGTAAATTTAAAAGATACTTTTGCTATCAAAAAACATATATATGTATATACATATGTACATATTTTACATGTGCATTTTACCTACACAAAATTTAAAATTTACTATAATTCTGAGCATTAAACTATTAATACAAAAATTTTATTTTAAGTTTTCTTTTTATTTGTTTTTTTTTTCTATTGAATGAAGTAAAAATTATAAAACATTTTAAAAGAATGAACCTAACTGCAACAAATTAAAGTATCTGTGTATAATATAAAAATAATGTAAACAGGCTATATATAATGCAGTTAAACTTTCCTTTTATATCAAATGAACAAATTCAATTTAACATTTTTGACTTCCTAATAAAACTTTTACATTGTTAGGAAATTTATTTAAAATATGAGAAATAGAGAATATAACCCTTATGAACTTTTTATGAAAATCTATATAGTTCAGAATTCGGATTAAGTGATTGAAAATGATAATTTGGGATGTCCTGAATCCAGTTCTGCAAAGGACTCTGCTGTGCGACTTTTAATTTTCAAGATACAGCTTTTCAAAGTTTGCAAAAAATGAGATTTTTCAATTTCATTTTTTTGAAAATCATGGAAAATATTTTTTAATCCTACATAATACTCCGTGTCATTTTTTAAATAATTATATACTAGGGTAGAAAGTACAGATCCTGTTCTTTATTGACTCAAAAATCGAGAAAAACCAAAGGTATATTATATATACATAACTACACATGTATAGATAATAGATACATAATATGATATATCTTTTCCTAATTTCAGATTTTATCAGATAGAAATTTTGTTTGTTTTTCTCTGTGATAATGAAAAGTGGACTGCTTTTGTTAAATTAATTCGAAAGTTAGATTAATTTTTTGAAAATTTATATTTAGCCCTCTGACCGCGAAGATACATACATATGTACTTTTTCAGTACATTTAATAATATATGGTATGTATATAATTAGGGATCAACCTTCGTCCTCCAAATATTTTAAACTGATATGACAAAGATCTTTTTTGAAAATTAAGCCAGTTTACCCTAGTGATTAAAATCATCGATTGGCATAGGAGTGTTGTAATGAGAGATTTGCTTTCCGTTTTTTTTTTATTATTGAGCCACAAATCTCCCTTTCCATTATGCAAACAGAACAACTTTGATAATGAGGAGATGGGAAAAAATTGTGTTGTTTTGGATATACCTACATATATAAATTTCCAAATTCGAATTAGACTGAATTATTGAAAAATTAAAAGTGTTCAATCTTTATTTTCCACCACACCCGAAAATTACAAAATTTCTGATTCGTAATTTTTTTTTCATTTCCGAAAAAAATCCAACTTTTCTCCATACAATTAAAGACAAAAACCCATTTATTAATAATGTCAATATTAATACACTTAGACCAAAGTTATACAAGATTTAAACTTCTGTGGATATGGGTTATTCTGCTTCCATTGGGTCGGAATTGTTGCAAGTGTTAAAAATTGGGTTATTGTTTTATGTGACTTCACAGTGGTGAAATGGATTTTTTTTTTCCCCACATAAGACTTTAAATATGTTTCTGCACAATTTTAAAATTTTAATGATCTTTGAGTTAGGCTACATTTAATATAAAATTAAAAATAACTCCAAAGAACAAATCTTCTTTAAACAAAGTGATGTTGTATCTTGATTTACTTATTCTGGTGTAAAAAGTAAAAAAATAAAGAATTCAAACGGAAATGCTATTAAAACAAAAATCTCTTGATTAAGAATTTATTCTTACTCATATCACATGAAAAAAAAAAACATTATTTTATTTTATCTTTTACTTTTTTTCTTCTTCTTTTATTTCAGAGTTCTTTTTAACACAAATGTTTATCATTTATTCGTGTGTATATTTTTAGGTACAATCTTTTGTACATACTATAATATCGCCATATCCACTCACAACGGAACTCATTCTTCATTAATGAAAGAGATGAAATTATTTCAAGTGGAAAAAGTTTTTTTTTTTTTACATATGTACATACTTACATATGCTACTGAAAATGTATAAATATGTATGTACCACATACCACTCATTGTTTTTTTTTTCTCCCCTTTTATCTGAGATTATCGTTACGGCACATTAATTAGTCTTACCTCAATATAATAAAAGCTTATCAGTTTGTATTATGACATTATTATTTACTAACATACTATACAGTTAATGGAATCTCTATGTGGTACGGGTACATGTACATACTTTTGTATACTATATATACATATATGTGAGATATTTCTTAATTTTTCTCAATGAACAAGCACATGTAAACATAATAATAATAATATATAGTTATATACATATGTACGTATAATACAGGTGATGCATTAACATTTTCATATACATTAATCTAATGTATCTGTATCTATTGTATATAGATAGTTTTTTATTGTATTGTTCATATTAATATGTATGTATGTATATAGTAACATAATGTTAACATATGAATGAACAATGATGTACATTTATGATGACAGAAATGAAATTGAGAAATTTTCTTTTATGAAAATGCTATACATACATATTATGTTTAATTAATGAGTACATAATTTTGCAATAATAGAAGAATTTCATGCAAAATATATATTTTGAATACAATGCGGTATAACATTATTCTAATAATATCATAAAATCGAAATAAAAGAAGTGAAAAAATCTTTTATTATTCTGATTTTAACTGCTTTTGTTAGCTTTAAATCTTTTTTTTTTAGAAGACAATAAAAAAAAATATTTTTTCGACGACGTTGCCTATCGCTCGTAATCGTAAGTCTACTTTAAGTTTAAGTAAATTAAAAGAATTAGGATTCTAAGTTAAAAATTTCATTTAATTTGATTAAAACTTTTGAGAATACATATGTAAATCAATTGAAGTTGACATGGAAATTCATCAAAGTGGAGCAAAACAAATTTCCGAAAAGAAATTTCCAAGACGAATATTGGTTCCATTTCAAGAAAATAATCAATAATGGAGAATCAAATACAACCAGGAGTTTTATGCAATGTATAAGGATGGTAATAGGAGCAATAAAAAAGGATAAAATTGAATAGATTGAGATGGGCAGGACATGTAGTGAGAATGAACAATATAGTTTAATCAAAAGAATATTACTGTTGGAACCCGATGGCTAAAGAAATCAAAGATGGCCAACAACTAATTGGCTAGACATGATCGAAGGAGACATAAAAGATACAGATACCAGCAATTTGAATAGAAAAGATTGGAGAGTAAAATTGGAGAAAGCCAAGATCCGAACCGAACTGTTCACCCAATGATGATGAAATCAACTGAAGCTCGTATTTCCGTTCAGCAGAATACAGAAAATAATTTGCTATTTTTCAAGATTAAGCCATATATTGTATATTTTCTTTTTGTATGTATTTTAAAAATAAAACTATGAAAATAGGCGTGTAAAAATTTAGTAATTTTGTTTTTCTCATTTAATACTCTGCTAATCAAATAAAATTCAATCGAGAAGAAAAATCTTTACAGAAATTAATTAAATTTTTTTTTTTCACAATACATTTAGAAAATCTTTAGATTTAAATTCACATAAATTTTAATTCACATGATTATGATGGAATGACGTGTATATATTATTCTTAACACGCAATACAATTATGACTAAAAATATAATCTTTCAGATTAGACAACACAAAAACTGTTTATAGAAATTATGCACAATTATTGTAGGTCACGATATTTGAAAGAAGAAAAAATAAATGAAGAAAAAAAAAAAAATCAATGAATGACTTGGGAAAGAACATGCTTTAATATACTTTGTACATTGTACAACAGAATAAATCTTAACCTAATAAATTTCTATGCTACGTTGAATGAACGACCTTAACAAGGTGAACAACTTACCCATTCTACAAATTATATATTATAATATTTTCAAAGAATGTATTTATAACTTTCTTCATGTTTGTTAAATTTACACACTTCATTACAGGTGTACATATGTATGTATGTATATACAAAAATACAAAAGTGAGAATATGCTTTTATGTACTTTCAAATTGATTTATATTTGATTACATTGTAAAAAAGAGGAAGTGAAGGAAAAAATATATATGTATACACAGGTACATATAATAAATTTTTCATTAATAACAAACTTTTGAATTTTCAATCATACATAAATATTTTTTTTAATAAAGTGTATTTGTTTGTGCATACCTTTCACTTGTATTTTTCTTTGTTTATATCACATGATAGGCATATGAGATTACTAAAAGTGAATTTATTAAATTGTTGTGATTTGAATTTGGAATTCATTTGAATTGAATTATAAAAATATTGTTATCTGTTATCTGGGATTTCATTTCGTTGAAATATTTGTTTGCATTACGGAAAATAGAATACTTTTATTTAATTTAATTATCTCTGTCATAGTTCCTATTTGTCCTTTGTTCTTTAGATCCTTTATCAATGATCATTTCTATCATGTTCATTTTTTTAAAACGTTATTGAATTTCAACAAGAGCATCATTAAAAGTTTATAAACTCCAATATTTAGAAAACATGAAAAACTCAAAGATCATTGATGAAAGAATATAATCATTTTGGACAATGATAATGTTCCAAATTTATAGCTTTCCGCATAATTTTTCATGTTTTTTCAAAGACTTTCGATTTAAATTTGCTTCATACAAAAAAAAAAATGCCAGTGGTAGTAGTCAAATTATAGCCTTCCAAAGAGTTAAAGCAACAAAAGAATTATAGATGTATGTATGTACATACTTTACAAAATCATGATAGCAAACACCATACCTGTATCTTTACCTGTTTTTAATTTCGACCCCACAAGATATACGAACTATATAATGACATTTTTACATCTTAAAAACCATTTAACATTTTCCTTTAAACTTTTTTTTTTTTTTTTCGTTTTTAATCTTTAAGATAAAATCAATAATCAATATAGATTCACGTATAGGTGCTATGTACTAGTAAATATATGTAATCATTTTCAAATTCAAAAATCACTCTCATTTATTTATGTCATCTAAATGAAATGCCATTTAGCTATAAAATCACATAAGTTTTTTCTTTTCTTCTTTTCCATAACAAAAAATTTACTTTATTACTTTCAATTTCTAAAGTATCTATAAAACCCTTTTTTTTTTTCTTGAAGATGTTTTTTTTTTTTCCATAACCTACACTTGAATGATTTTTCAAAATGATATTTTACTTTTTTTTAAGTTTTTTTTTTTTTCAGTAGTCTTTTTTTCTTAGTAACATTTTATATAGTCGATTTTAATGAAAGTGAAATCTTTATTGTAATATTCGGTTGTAATGATGATGATGTTCAAAAAAAAAAAAAATTTTCGATTTAACAATTTTGTAAATTTACATAAATATACATAAGTATATATGTACCTACATAGGAAAAAAAAAGTGGAAAAATAAAAATTATAACATATGTATAGTAAAAATTACATAAGAGAGAGCACATTGTTTATAAGGAAAAAAAAACAACAAAAATGACCCACTTTAAATGATACTAAAAATGCTGATATTTTGAACGAATTAACATTGGTGCTGCATATACATACTATAAATGATTATCGTTCGATACTCATTTATTAAATTCATCATTTAATAGAGATCTTAATTGAGTTATAAATTTTAAATTCGATTTAAAAATTCCTTTTTTTTTGTTCGTAGATATTACAAAAATTTGGAATTGAATTCATCAATTCAATAGTATTAAGTAGAATTGGAAAAACAAAAAACAACAAAAAATGATTATTCATGATTTTATTTTTTTCGTATATTTATTTTTCTTTTCATGGATTTACAAAAGAAAAAAAAATGGAAATATTGCAAAAAAAATTTAAATTATATGTATAATTCTCATAATAGTTTTTTTTATTGTATGAATGCAATTCAAAAGCAATAATCGATCTATCATACTTTAAAAAAAAAAATAGAATAAATAAATAAAATACAAAAACAAAACTTTTAAAAGATATAATATTTTCGAAAGGTTGTAATTTTATGACATTTTAATATTTCTAAGTAAAACGATATACCTTAGACCCTATATGAAAATTAATATGAATTCATTTTAGTGCACTATACAAACAGAGGGAGATCAAAAAGTAAAACGTTTTGAAAAAACGAATCAAATTGTGAACTATATCACTGAATTTTCCAAAAAAAACACTCAATTCATTTTGAACAGTACAGTGTCGAAATAATGTGGAATTGTTCAAAATAAAAATCCATAAGATAAGCAGAAATTCAGATATGTACACACTTATATACATAAGTATACATACTTCCATTCAAGTTATTAGAAAAGAAATATTTAATACAATAAATAAGTATTAAAACAAAAACAAAAAAACAAAAAAAGTCAATAGTAATATTTATCACCTAACTTTTTAGCTTTTTATCTGGAAAAACAAAAAAACAAAATTTTACTCCCATTGTAATTTGTACACAATATTAATCAGATATTAACGTTTATTCAACATTTATTTTCTAATGTAAAAAATTTTGTAATTCCAGTCAAAAAAATGAGGAAAAAAAAAATAAAATAATTGTAATTTGGTAACCTAGGCGATTTAATGTAATATAATAAATTTTTACAAATCTTTTACGATACAAAGAATTTCTTTTATTTTGTGAAAAAAAAAAAAAATATGAAAAGGAAATACTAAATAAGAATAAGAAATCAAATTAACTGTACAAATAGTGCCTCGTTATATTTTTTGAGATGTTATCGTAATTTACATAGCTAAAAACAATGTGTATTGAAAAAAATAAGTAGTACCTATGATAAATACAATAAGGAAAAGTGGCGTGTTAAGGAAGAAAGCTCATTGAAAATATAAATTTTAAAACGTATAGGGTTACCCTTATATATAGAAGGAACCATCAAGGATGAAAAGATCATAGAGAACATTTTGTTTGAGCTTTCATAGACCACAAGAAGGAAGGTACACTGGTAGATATACATGGACGGGAGAGTAAGCGGCATTAATTTTTTTTTTAGTCAAACAAAATCTCATTGACAAAAAATCTTTAAATTTTAAACTAAATGATAATTAATCAATTTGAAAAACAAAAGTAACAAAACAAAACAAAAAAAAAATTATTTTAAGCAATTAATTAAATCTTTCATCATTATGGACATTTTTATTTTTCATTAAAATTTTCTTGAATTTTCTATTTAAATATTTTTTTTTCTTTCCATTTTCTATCAATCAAATTCAAATTCAATTAAATCAATCAAAGTGTACCCAAAAAAAAAAAAAAAAAAAGGAATTCATATATCAATTATTCTTGATGTCTTTTCAAAGTAAAATTAATTCGTTTTTTTGAATTTAAATTTAAATCATGGGACATTTCCATTAAAAAAAAAAAGATTCAAATAAAAATTAAAATGGTTTCATCTTAAAAAAGCATAAAAAAGTCGAGAGAGAAAGAGAGAGAGACAGAGAAACATAATAAAATACGTCAATGAATAGAAAAATAAAATGGATCTTTCTTCATATTTTATTCATTCATTCAATTTTTTTTTATTTTATTTTTTGTTCACAAAATGAAAACACACATTTATCCAGAAAGGTCAAAAACTAGGACAAAAAAAAAACAACAAGAGAATAGGAAAGAAAAAATTGAATGCATTATTACAGAAGTGTAAAATGGAATGGATCATCTCTAACCAAAAAAAAAAAAAAATGAAAAACGTAGATGAATGAAAAGAAGAAATAACGTGAAATTACCATTTTCTTTTCTTTCTTTTTTTTAACAAAAGAACAAAGTGAAAATGAAAATAATAATAGGAAAATGACATACGGACATTGAGAAAATTTATTTTTAACATTTCATGTCATTTGCAAAGACAACAACACAAAAAAAAGTAGAAAAGTTTCATCACATCATTACAACGACGCTTATCGTTTATATCTCGTATGAGTTTTTCACTTTAACTTTTCAACTCTCATTTCAATTTTTTTTCTTCTTCATTTTCTTTTCGCCAAAAGATTCTCATTATGTGTGTGTGTTTTTTTTTTTATCTGTTCTTTTGTCATTTAATATATGTAGGTATTATGTTTTTGTCCTTTGTATAATTTAAGGATAACATTAATATAATCTTCTTCACATATGTTTCATAAGCGTTTTCATTTTATACAATTGCCTTCGTTCACTTCATTTTTTATTCTTTTTTTTTTTTTTTTTATCTGAACACATACACACAAAAACGATAACATTTTAACTGTATAGCATCATCATAAATCAGTATTGTTACACTTTCACATAATTGTTACCACATACATCTTGTTAATTTGTGAAAAAAAAAAATAGTATGCTTTTTACAGACCATTAATGTCATTTTTGTTTCATCCCAATGGATCCCCACCATATCAATTTAAAAAGCAATTCATGTCCTGATAATATACATGAACTTCATATACATATGGGGATATTAATTTTTTTTTTTACATATAAAGTAACATTAAATGGAATAAACCTTAGGGGGTTCATAGTTTTATCAAAGAAATCAATTTTGTTAGCTTATAATCCACTATATACATATACATTCATATCCTTTCTCTCTGTAGGAGTTGTTTCAGTTATCATTATCTTATATGTTTGAATTATTGAATCATTTCTTAAATTAAATTTACTAACGTCATGTGAAAGTTGATATAATGTACATATGTTGTTGGTGTTTATATAAAAGGAAACATTTGTCTTGACTTTAATGACCAAAAAAGGACATTTATGTTTTCGTGAATTGTTAGAAGTTATGTAAAAAGGTAAAAAAGAATTAATGGAATTTTTTGTTTATGAAAGGGATCCCAATGATTTAATTAGGTAATTTCAGAATTCTAGTTCTTGTTTTTTATTAATAAATTAGAGGTAAAACAAAAAGACAGCATGATTTTTCTTCTTCATGGTTCATGGTTTTATCATTTCTTTTAGATGCAGAGAGTAAAGAAGCACTCCATTATCCTATGAGTGTGTGTCCAATTAATTAATTTGGAATTGTCTTCTTAGTCCTCCTAGGGCGTGAAGAATTCCTGAGCAATGAGAAAGCAGATTCTCTTGCCAGAAAAGTTCATCCACTCCGCTTATTGCCCCAAATAATACATCCAAAAAACATAATCTAAGCACATAAAACATCTATAAGCACAAGTTTTCTATTATTGCTGACCTCAAGTCTCTAGCTACTAAAACAAAAATAAAAAAACCGTTTAGAATAGAGAATAGTCAAAATTAATAAGAACCCTATATACTTCTTGCTGTCCAATTTGTTTTGAACATTGTAACACTTTAACATCATCTGATATGTTTGGATGGAAAAATAAACATAAAACTCAAGAATAAGCAATAATATCTTAATTATCTAAAAAAAAAAAAAAAAAAAAAAAACATATTTTACTCATTTCTCAGATTTCCGATCTTTAAAAATATCTTTCGAATGCTTTGAATGGATTAATTTTTCCAATCAAATATAATTTTCATTTCTATAGTAATTTCACATAGTAATCTCGAATATTATTATTATTATGTATTTTCAATTTCAATTAAGAAATTATGAAATGATATTTAATAAAATTATATATAATTAAAAATTCGTTACATAAATTATGTAAGATAAAAACATAATAGGAATCTGATAGTTAATAAGTTAACCACAAAAACAGAAAAACCTTGACCGAATATTTAATTACTTTGACCACAATTTCAGTATTCAATTACAAAAAAAAAAAAAAAAATCAAATTAAATATGAATGAAGATAATATATTGAATTTTTTTTTTCTTTAAAGAATCTTCAATTTCAATAAAAAAAAAAATTTTATTGCGGATAATAAAAAATTATGACTAATTCTTTTCATTTTTATTATTTTTCTTTTTGAATGTGGTTTTATTTGAAAAGAAATAATACTCAATATTAATATTGAATATGTGGAATTTATTTCCGTTGCTTTATTTGTTTGTTTTTTTTTTTTCTTTCCTACATTTGATTTACGCATTCATCTCTATTTCTTTGTGATTTTCAGCTACATTCCTAGTTTTTATTTTTTAATGGAAAATTTGAGTTGGAGTTTTGAAAATGAAAAAAAATGTATGTAGTTAAGGTATTTGTCATTGTGTGTAAACAAAAGGAATATGCTTATTAAATGTATAATGTTCAGTTGAAACACATATAAAAAGAGATAATAAAGATTTTTTTCCTGCGGATTAATAAATTGAAGAATTCAAAAATTATATTCAATTTGTTGTATAATTTCGTTTTAATTGAAAACATTTTCTTCTACTTTTCCGAATACATAAAAGCTTTTTGACGGAATTTTCTCATATCGTCGGCCACACTCGCAAACTAACTAAGTCCAAAAATACAATTTTTCAGGAGACACTAAAAACAATATTAAACTTGAACTATTGCGCTGAATATTAAAATTTTTCTTGAGATCATAAATGGTGAAATTATGCACATATGTAGGATTCTATGAATGTAGAAACACAGCCTAATGCATATTCTATCGATTGGTACAATAATCTCAATTTTGAAAAAAATGGACTTATCCAATTTGCGAATGTGGCCGACGATCCATCGTAGCCTTTCGATCTTTATTGCGTCTATTATTTTCGTGTCATTACAAGATTGATACAATTCATTCATGATTGTATCTCGATCTCTTGTTGTTCCCAAAAGTATTTAACATATCTTCATCTCTTTTTACTAAAGTCCAGGTCTCTGAGCCATTCATGAGAATTGATCTTATGATGATGCCGTATAGTCCAAAACAAATTAGCCAACTTACTGAATTATCCAACAAAGAATCACAATTTTTAAAAAATTTTTGATTTGTCTACTCTTTTTCTCGGAAAAACTTGAGATTAATATAAGTTCACCATAAGAACAACTGAAATCTCAATGGTGTTTATAAGCATTAAAATCATTTTTTATTATGTTTTTTTTTCTTGGAAATTACTTTTTTTTTTTTTTAATACTTATTTGAAATACCATTAGGATTTTTTGAATAAAATATTCTTGAAAATCAAGAAAATAATAAGAAATTCTTTGCATAACTTTTATAATGGCATGAAGACATAAATTTTCATTAAATTCATTTCTGATACCATTTAGAAAAAAAAAAAGAAGAAATAAATAAATAAAAATAAACAAATTTTTAACAAAAAATATTGCCTGTACAACAAAACTCATGAATCTTTTTGTTTTTTCTTTCCAATATTAAATTCTTTTATTTTTTTTATGTTTCGTTTGTATGCGAAGTTTTCCTTTTTTATTGTTTCTTTTCTCATTTTTAGCTACTTTTTTTTTTCGAAGATCCCTCGTGTATATGTATCGATATATGTCCTAGTACATACACAATTTACAATTTGCCTTTCTAGTGTTTATCATAAACCAATTCATTTCGATTTTAAATATTCAAAAATCAATTTAACTTGTGCTAATGATATTATGGCTGTATTTCAAAAAAATTCACCCAAAATTTTTTATTTAGCTTATATAAACACTTTAATAATGCGAAAAAATTGGAAAAGTTTTTCATTTTCATTTTCTTTATGGCCATCGTTAATTTAATTTATGTTTTTATTTTTTTTTTTTTTGCGCTTTGTTTTATTTATGTTTTTTTTTTCGTTGTTGCTGAGAATCGTATGTAGAAAAAGTTTCTCTAGCAAATGTTATCGAGAAGTAAAAAAAAAAAATAAAAAATTCGAAAAAAGACGAATTGACCTTTTTCCAATTTTACATTATAAATTGAAAAGTTTTGAAAAAAGCAATTAATTTTAATTTAATTTATCTTAATATAATTTTTTTCGTTACTTTTTTTTTGTAATGATAATTTATTATAGGTACATAATGATTTTTACATTTTGTATTTAGACTTAAGGGGTCATTCTGGTTTAACGCGTCTTAAATTGGTATATGTGTATGCATAAGAAAAAATTGACAAAAAAATGTTTCCCAAAAATTCCAGATACGTCAGGATTGACAAAAAAAAATTATTGTTAATCAAAAAATGTGCCAATGTTGTCTGGACAAAAACATAAAATTTATTTTTCTTTGAAAAAAGTTAACAAAATGGCAGTCATGTGAATTCAACATATAACATTTGATCATTTTTTTTCAAAGGTAGTAACTTTTTATGGTTCAGACGATAGCTATGAGACATATAATAACGTGAAAAATATTAGCTCAGTTGGATGGTTAGTTTTTATTTATGAATTACGAGAAAATTGCCTTAAATATGTTTTATGACTAGAATAATATATTAAAATTTCCCTCATCCGACCACTAGCACGAATTATGCCGGGTCCTTGACACATGTGCTCTAAATTGAGCATCTTCGCTTACAAAAGGTGATAACTGAAGATCTACGAGTATGGAGAATCTTAACTTCAATTTTTGACATCAGTTTCAAAATTTCATACCAGAATGACCCCTTAAAATACATCATTTGTAAATTAGAACAAAAATAAATGAAATTTGATTTGTTTTAAATTATCTTAAATGTGTTTTTTATTTTATTTTCTTTTGATTTTAAAATTAAACAATTTTTGTTGTTGTTTTTCTTTATGTTTTTTTTTTTTGTTTTTTCTTTTGTGTTGTAAAACTTTCAACTATAAGCAAAAAGATGGTAAAAGTCTCATTATTTATTTAAAGTTGAAGTTGCTTTAAGCAATTTTGAAAAACAAAAAAACAAAGTAAATAAATGAATGTTTTGTTAATCATATTTCAGAAAGTTAATTTAAATTTAATTTAACATGTTGACAAGTTATAATGACAAATTGTATGTAATAAAATATTTCTTGAAATTCTATGTGCATTTATGGTTGTACTGTATTCCAAAGTTAATGACATTTATTGTATTTTGCTGCTGCAGAATAACAGAATTTTCCACAATATATTTATAAATTATGGAAATTATTATAAATTAAAGTTTATATACGTTGAAAGAAGTAATCTTACCATTACCATTATTACATGCTCTGATGATTTAAAGTTCGATGTGAATGAATCTGTAATTTATTTATAAATAATTATGTACAGGATAATCAAAAAGTTTTACAATTTTATAAGGATTATTCTAGGGAATCTAGGGCCAGGAGAAGAAGAAGAAGAAGAAGAAGAAGAAGAAGAGAGAGCAAGTGTTGATGAACGATCCACTTGAATTTATGTGGATTACAAAGAGGTGGGAGAGCGTTCCGTTCCATAATTAAGAAGAACTGCCACGTCAACCAACCAACCAACCAACATAAATTTTCATGAATGTCATTATTTTGCAAAAACCGGATTGTAAATCTAAATTTTATTGATTTTCTTAATGTTGAATTTGTTTATGTTATGTAATGTTTGAAAATGTTGAAACATTTAAAAAATCCTAATTTTCAAACACTCTTTATCAATTTTTTATTATTTTTTCTGCAAATGATATTACGAGTTATTAAAACACAAGACAGCTGTTGGTACCGTTTATTTAATTGAAAAATTAGGTAATGCGTGCTTATTTTTCATCAAACTTCAGTTTTTTTTTTTGCTTTTCTGTTTTTTTTTTTTTTTTTTCATATAAAACACACAAAAATTACTACAACAACAAACTGAGTAGCCGAACTGGAATTTGACAAAAAATTGAATCGCAAATAAAATTCAGAAACAAAAATACACGAAATAATTAAAAACGTTGCTGAATTCTCAATACATCTAATTTGAATACGATCAACTTTACTCAAGAAGTTTATTTTGTAATTTAGCTAATTTCTATTAGTTTTTACAAAAAAAAAAACAAAAAAAAAAGAAACTGTTAGAAAAATAAAATTTTTCTTCTAACGTATTTTCTTTTTAAATTACAAAAACATAATTTTTTAAATGCATTCCCATAAACGTTTTCAATTTTCCTTATTAAAATTTCAAATATTTCTTGAATTTCTTGATATGTTCTTAAACATATGTATGTAATTATTATCATTTATCAAATTTTCCTTTTAAGCTTTCTTCTTAATTACAATTACATTTGAATACTAATTATTTATCATTTACATATATTTCAAAAGTCATAACTTTTGCATTCATTTAGTATTTAAATGTTGTTTCCTTTTTATGAATAATTATCTCCTATCTGCATTTCATCAAAATATGACATTGGAAGTCAAAACGATAAAAAAAAATGTAATTTTTTTAAAAAATAATTTTTCTTTTACTGTCCAACATCAATCATAATTTGTATTGTAACTTTACAACATGACTTTTATGGAAATTATTTTGACATAAAAAAAAAAAATTATTTTCAAATATTTTTCTTCATTTATTTGTAGTTAAAAGTAGATATACACTTAATTTATATTTTCATAAAATTAAAAATGTGACTTTTTTAAAATTTCTTTGCTATTCCAGACGTTAATAAATTTAAAAAACGGAAAAACAAATGAACAAACAATTTAAATTTAATTACCTCATAATTTTAGATTTTTTTGATATTTTTTTTTTTTAGACATAAAAAAAGAGTTGGGGTAAGTTTTAAAAAGCATAAAAATGGGTTGTGATTCGATACTAATACACTTTCTATGCAAAATGTGATGGTTACTCTGATGCATGGAATCAAAGATATTGTACATACAGTCAGGACAAAAAATAAGTGAACACTTTAAATTTATAGTTTAAAAAATTTATTTATAAAAAGAACGAACAAAGTAAAAAAACTAAACATAATATGTAAAATAAAGTTTTGTTTGTTTTCAAGAAAGCAATAAAAATTCAGCGTAAAAGAATTCAAAATAATAAAATTATAACGAAATTATTGAAAACTACATGACGCATCAGGGGCAAAAAACTATAGCGAATACAAAGAAATAATTAATAAAAGGACTCTTTCAAGTTTCATGGTTGATTGGTTCCGTGTAAGTCGAGAAATGAACCATTTGTACCTGGAATATTAACAGATAAAAAGTGGAAGGAAATGTCATAACTTTACTTTTCTTTGACATTTATGCATCAAAAACAAAAATTCATGACGCGTAAACGATGCATTTAAAATGCATTTTAAAAATCTAGACATTACTATTGTTTTAAGTACCTACATTTTAAAACTCTTGACTTTCCATCAATTTTTCACACTTCTTTCTTGTTAAAATGTTAATTTTCACACAATCAAAACAAAATAACTAAACGCATACTTCTTTTCAAAAATTTTTCCATATTTATTATTTATTTTTTATGCTCTAAATTCACAATTGTAGGGTAATACTCGCGTATAAGAGTTAATAAATATATATTTTGTTTTAATTTTTTTTTATTTTTCCCTCTGTATGCACAAAATAATTTTTCTTTTATCTTATGCATGAATATGCATCCTCTTATGAAATGTTTTTATTCTGTATGCTTTGCAAATTAATCTTGAATATTGAAAATACATATATGTATAATAATAAAACAGTCTACACGAGTATGTTATATGTGTATTAGCAACATTATATAGGCAGTATATGTATACTTTATTTTTTTTATTATTATTAAAAATTCAAAATAATACACTTTTAAGCTGTAAATTACATAATATGCCATAAATTTACTGTTAAAAATGGTTAAAATGCAAAAAGAAAAAAGAAAAAAAAACAGCGCAGTAAGAGAGATTTATTAAATATAAATTATAAAAGACTGTTAGGCTGTTAGCGTACATGTACACGTACATGTAATTTGTCTGAAAACGAACATGTAATACAAATTTAATTCAATGCAGACAATATTTGAAGTGAGTGATTTTTTGTAATATATCATGAATTCCACAGAGGGTTTTTTATAGGAAATTTGTTCATTTTGAGTTCACTTAATAAAAAAAAGAATATTTTATTCCAGCCGAAAAAAAAAAAAAGATTCTTTTGACATACAAACTTAGTAAAAATAATTGAAAAATAATCAAATTTTGATTTCAAAGCGAAAAAAAAATATTCCAAATTGTTGAAATGCAACAAAGTAAACAATTTTACATTGGAATTTTGAAAGGTTTTAAAGGTTTGCAAAATATTATTCACCGAGATTAGCAATAAAAGGAAAAAAAAACAACATAAAATTGATCATTTTTTAAAGCACTTCTTCTACGTAAAAAAAAATATCTAGAAATAGTATCTTTGACCCTTTAACCTTTTGGGTTATGATTGTTTATCCGAAAACATTACCAAAAATAAATACTTACCTTTCAGAAATATATGTATGTATGAAATAAACGCTCTTAACAAAAAAATTAGGTTTAATGAATCCTTAGGTTTTCTTCCCTATTTCTAAATTCAGGGGTTGACGTACATGTTCACAGTCAAAAATGTAAATTTTTGGAGAATTAAAATTGAGGTTTATCGATTACCAAAAAATCAAATTCAAAAAGTGACGTTACCCAATTTTTCGGCATCTGCATTTTTCGGATTTGCAGAAGATCCAAAACCTTCCAAAAGAGTCAAATTTAATTAGTGATTTTTCAAATATGCTTTTTCAAAAAAATTTGAACTACTTTTAGTCGTACATCAAAGTTGAAACAATCTAATTTACGAAATCTAAAAGTTTCACTTTGATTTACGTTATTCACTTTTAATCACATTTTAAAAAAAAAGATTAAAAATTCCATAGATACTTTATTATAATTTAATTTCTTTTTTACTCCATCACAACTCATTAAAAGCAATTTAATATGCACACATTTTTAAATCTTCTCTTATTTTTATTTTATTTTTTATTTTTTGCATATTTATCTCATTTAAGATGCTATCATGTGTTTATACACCTGTAAAATTCGGATTATGTTATGAAAATTAACAAAAATTAATTGAAAAAAAAAAAGAAGAAAAAAAAAACGTTATATGAATATTTACGCTTTTTATAGATCAAGTAAATACTTTAATGAGAAAAGTTTAAAAAAAAAAAAAACGATTATCATTTTTCTTTCTATATATGTACATATGTATAATATCTTAGAAGACAATAGAGGGACTTAGATACAAAAAAAAAAAACAAAAAAACAAAATACGATTAAAATTTTCATAAGATAAAAATAAACTCATAAATATATACCAAAAAATGTAAATAATTTCATTTTTATTATAAGAAAAAACTCTTTATAATAATTTTCATCATCTTCGTTTTTTTTTTTTTTCTTTTATGTTTTATAACTTTGATTTTATCAATTTTTTTCTTTTTTTTTTTTTTTGTTATATGATTTTTTTTTTTTTCTTATTGAATTATAATTTTTCATAATTTTTCATAATTTTTTATAATTTTTTTTTTATATATTTTGCTTATTAAATTAAGGAACACTACTGACAAAATGCATATTATAATTATTAATATATGTATGTATGTATTTTTTTTGATTTTTTTTTTATGATAAACCATATTAGGTAATATACAATTAATTTAACAAAAAAAAAAAAAAAATTAAATAATAATTACAAAATTTGGAAAGCACCGTGTTTTTTTTTTTTTTTTTTTTGGCTTTTTTTTTTCAAATTTTAAATTTAATTTTTCTATGATTTTTGTTTTAGTAATTTACAATTTTTCTTAAAGAATATTATGAATGTGTTTTTTTTTTTATTTTGTCATTAAATCTACTTTAAATTAATTTTTATTTAGTTTAATTTTTTATACAATTTAAATGAATTTTTTTGTAATACATACGTGGAATTTTTCAATAAAAATTACCAAATATTTCTAGGTCATGACTAAATGCCATTTGACAAAAGTTTTCAATAATGTATGATTACATATACAGGTCTTCATAGAGTTACACAGTTGATTTGTTCAACCGTGTTAATCGAGATCCAGGTTGCGTACTATATATGTGTTACTTTAGGAAATAAATGAATGTAACCAATCTAAATGCACTTATATGAGCGAAATTGTACCGTTTAATTATAAATGACCTTTTTATGGTTAAAATTATTTAATACGTATTTGAATAACATAAATTCAGGGATTAAGTTCAAAGTATCAAAAATAACAGTATTCAAAAATGTTTCAGACTTCGATTGAAATGGAATGAAAAACCAAAAACCGAATTTTAATCGAATTTGAAATCGGTGTTCCATATTTCGATTGTACTTTCGATAGAACTTGTACAAAACGTCAAAATAAAAGGATTCACATTCATTTCGAATGTTACTTTAACAAAAATTACAATTTTCAAAACAAAATATTGAAATTCTTACAAAACATTTTCGATCGATGCTGTTTCTCTTTATTTAAAATATCTATGGTATACGAGTATCTATATACGTCACGATTATCTATGTAATTATTTTCTACATGTTAGTTACTTTTATTTTAAAAATTGAAAAAAATAAAAATATTCGTTAATTTTTATTGAAAAACTCGTCCTTTTTATTTTTATTAAATCCATTATTGGAGCAATATCAATCGTATATAATTAATTTTTTTATTGTAATTGAATAAAATTGCATTTTCATAATATTTCCTATATATATTTTTTTTCTTCAGAATGATAATTACGTTGTTGTTTACATATTTTTTCCATGAATTATATTTTTATTCAATAAAAAAAAAACCTCATCATTATAAAATTGAAAATTTAATTAAATCAATTTTATTCTTTTTATTTTTATTTTTATTTAATTCATTTTTCAATAATGTAACTTTATATCTATTGTAATTATGTGATATTTGCATTATATAATGAATATAATAACTGGTGTATTTGTGTTTGTATATGTTATTGGTAGATTGAATCATTATTGTTTATTTTTTATTGAAAAATATTTTGTTTTAAATTTTAGTTTTCAATTAATATGTTTTTTTTTTTTTTTTTTTGTATTTTATATAATTTTCTGTTTTATTTATTATTTTTTTTTAGTTATGAATATTTTCTGTTGTGTAAAGTTATAGCGATATTATTTAATAGATTTAAATACAGTTAAGTTTTTTATTTATGTATGTAAGTCTTGTATTTTTTTTTTTTTTAAAGATTTTGTTTTTCTTGTATTTTTACTTTATTTTCTATTATTTTAAGTTACAGTCGAATAAAATTTTCAAATAAATGATTCAAGTAAAAATTATTTTATGCTACATAATTTTTTGTTATTAAACTTGTGTTTGTCAGAAATAGAGACTGTTTTTTTTTTTTTTTTTTTTTTAATGAAAATGAACATATAAAATAAAAAAACAAATAAATTTGTTAACAACTAAGTCCCTATGATTAAATATCGGCTATTCAAATCAATGTGAAAGTAAATGTTATAAAAAGAAGAATAAGTTCACTTTGACATGTAATTTATCAATTGTTATCCTGTAGAATCCTAAAACGGTTTTTGTAGAACATATCAAGTTTTTCTGAAAATTTTTAATTTATACTTTTCAGTCATAAAGTAAAACTTATTTAAATAAAAATATACGACATGTTATAAAGGACATTTCAAAGAATCCATATTGAAGTATCCGGTTTAAACAGCTACTGTTTCCAATTTGGAATTCCTTTTGGAAAGCTGTCTATCTAACCGCAAGAAAGTTTTCAATTTTTCGGTAAAAAGCCACTTAAGAAGTGATTATAAAAAAGGAGGCAAAAATTTAAAAAAAAAAATGTATTATTTATTTCATGTTACAGTTAAAGGAAGTGTGATTCTTGTGTCTCGAATCTCGATTGAGAGGAAATATTGAATTTTCTAAAAAAATTAAAATCATCGAGATAACGTGGCTTTATAATAAAATTTTTGGAACGGAAATTCAACTTTTAGCTCACGATGGAAACGTTAAATAAGATTATCTGTAAAATAACTTAAACACAATATCGAAACGATCTTTTACACCTACTGATCTTTAATGTTACAAAACTAAATTGTATATTTTTCGAATAGTAAATAAAATTTTCTATTTGTGAATGAAAAATTAAAATTTTCTATTTAAAAACACTTACCTTTAAATTTCATGCTTCATAGCCCATGAAGTTCGTTAAACTATTTTTTATTTATAATTTTCAATTTCATTACTGTCATATAAATAATTTCTTTTGTCAACGAACTAAAAGTTTATGATTAACGTAAAACTGCAAGTACTTTTATGACAGTATAACAGAAAAGGCTAAAAATATTGAATTATTTTCTAATTCGGTTCGATTGAATGTCCACAAATGAAAATGATTATTTTTCACTTTATATTATTTTCTTATGAAATATTAGAAATATTAGAAAAATAGAATTGAAAAAGAACTATCCTGTGAATTAAAAAAAAATAAACTATTTAGCGCTTAACGTCAAGATTCAAATATTTTTTATATATTTTTTTTCTTCCACTTTTTTTCAAAAACAACGTTCAAGAGAAAAGTGTATCTAAAGTTGGATGTAGAATAGCCCAGGTCACTCCACTACCCGTCCATGAACAGCATTGACGTACATATATGTATGTATGTAGATATATAGATAAATAAGAAGAAGGAGGAAGAAGGAAGGTTATAAGAAAAAAGTATCTAACCTAAATCTTATTTTTCTTATTTCTGACGGTCTATTTCATTTTTTTAAGAGGAAAAAACAAATTAGCATAAACTGGACATCGTTTAATTTCATTTACATTTTAAGTATTTGAAAAAAAAAATCTCCATAATTACTTTCATTAATTATTTCATAATATGCATACAATTTTTTTTTTTGTTCCATTTTTCTTTTAATTTAATTAAATTGTTCATGACATATAAAATTAAAAAAAAAAAAAATAATAATAATAATGTAAAAGAAATAAATTGAATACCTAAAAAAAAAAACGAATTAAAATCTCATAAAAAAAATTATTATAAATTAAATTTTCACTTTTCATCTTTTCTTTTCTTTTTTTTTTTATATAATAGATACAAAAATCGTTAAATTACATAGTTTTTAATTACTTACATTTTATAAATACATATTATTATTATTTTTTTTTTTTTTAGCTACATTTACACATAATGTCTAGTAAGTCTGTGATCACAATATATAATAATTAAATTTAAAAAAACAAAAATAAATTCTAAAATTATAAGAAGACGACTTTCATTATTATTTTTTTTAAATTTTTTTTAACAAATTTAACATATTTTACATTTTAAAATCTAAAAAAAAAAAAAATAAAAATATATATTAATTCACTTTTTGTTCTTCATTTTATCGTAACGGATTCCATTTCGCACAATTATACAAATTAAATTTCAGCATTTTATATAAATAAAAATTTCATTATTCTAATTTTAATTTGAAAAAACAAAAAAGAAGAAAAAAAAAAAACTAGAAAAAAACATAGATATTTTCTCTTAATTAATTTCTTCTTCTTTTCTTTTAACGTTGCCATTCTAACTAACTAAAATTATCGATACATATTTTTGTTTTTTTCTTTTTTTTTCAGCAACATACAAAAACAAATCAATTATTCTAAATTATTATTTAATTATTAACATTAATCTTGTTTTCATGAATATTTCGTAACAAATTTCCATCTTTGTGAATCTAAACCAGAATTACAACGTTCTGCAGTAACACCATGTTCCTGTACATATCTTGTATCTAAACATATATTCATTTTAGAATGTTGCAAGAAACCACCTTCTCTAAATTTCCAAATTTGATTTTCTGATTCATCACAAAATTTCATAACAACTTGTGATCCACGTGCGAACGTGACTAATGTTAAACATAAATCATGATGTTTTATTTGTCCACGTTTTGTGATGCTCCATTCTTGATTACCACCCGTATTATGACATTGATAAAGGCCTTATTATATCCATTTGAGACACATTCAAATACATTTATGTAACGAGAAAAAGGTAGACAGAAAAAACAAAAAAATCAATTAAAGGTAGAATGTAGAATTTTTATTATACACGTACTATGTAATTTGCTTGTGTGATGTATTTCATGCATAAAATATAATTTTAACACTTACCTACAGTACCATCAATTAGATGACCAAGTGTATCTAGACAATAATGTCCTTGCCGTAATGTACCAAATTGTTGTTGCTCTGGAATTGTTAATTCAGGATAAACATTTTCTAGATACCATTTGAAAGGTTTACATTTGAGATTTTCACGTAATACTAATCTATCATCGATGCTATTGTACGAAAAATAAAAAATAAAAATTTAAAAGGATCCAATTAGTGAAAATTTTGTTAGGGATTTAGGTAATTTTTTCATTCTAAAACAAGGTGATCCATTTTATTTAAAAAATATTTACAGAAAAATTTTTTGAAAAAAAAAAAAAAAACACACTTACTTTCCAAATGCAATATTTCTTGCTAAAGGAACTGCATTATAATAATACTGTTTATATTCATCCATCCATACTTCAGCTGCACGACGTGTATTCCTTGCAAAAACATTACCACTACCACCTGGAAATGTATATGGATGACGTTTTCTAAATACATGTCCTACCCGACTGCATGGTATTATTTCTAAACTGCCACCACATTGCCATACACGAAATGATATTTCTAAATTTTCTCCACCCCATACATCCATTTTCATATCATATTTTCCCAATTTATTAAAATATTCTTTATTTATAACAAATAAACCACCAGCAATCATTGGTGTACGTATTGCACTTGTTGGATCTTTTTGCCTTTCAATACGTTCATTTGGACTTAAATATTCCCATTTAAATACTAAATTCCAATCGAAACCACCACGTAAATCAGCTGATGCACCAATATATTGAAAATTATCCATACTGATAACATCAATAACTGGACATACAACACGTGTTGGATCTTCAGCAACTCTTTCTAATAATGGTTCTAACCAATATTCATTACATTCAACATGACTATCAAGAAATGTTAAAACTTCAGCAGTAGCTGCATCAGCACCACGTACTCTTGAACGTACTAATCCTTCACGTTGTTCATTTCGTATAACACGAATTTTATTGATTTTTGCCAATTCTAAACCATCTTCAGCTAAATTAAATGAACAAACAAACAAAGAACGACAGGAAAAAAAATGAAAAAAAAAACAAAAACAGAAATGAATTTAAAATTTAATAAATTCAAACACTTGAAAATATAACAGAAAAAGAAGAAGAAGAAGAAAAATGCAGAAAAACTTACGATGGTCACTAAAGTCATCGACAAGAATAATTTCCTTAATTAAATGTTCAGGACTACGATTTAATACGCTGTAAATTGAATAAGAAAAGGATTTTATTATTATTATTATTTTTTTCTTTAAAAATAAATTGGTGAGATTGTTGATAGAACTTAAAAAAAAAAAAACTTTTATTTTTCTTTTTCACATTTTTTTTTTTTTGTTACCTCACAATTGTCCTTAAGAGGGTTGAACGAGCTTCATTATGAAACGTTATAATGACACTTGTTGGTGGTAAATCTGTTCGCCATTTCTTTTTACGACACCTTTGGAAGAAATAAAATTTAAAAAAAAACGTGAAAAAAAAAAACAATAACCTTTTGTTTTTTTGTTTTTTTTTTTGTAAATTAAAATGAAAATTCATTGTTGAAAAAGTTTTCCTTTAAGTACTTAGTACATTTAACCGTAAAAATATATAAAAACAAAAAAATTAATAAAAAAAAAAACAAGTTTTTGAATTTTAAATGAAAATTATTTTTTTTTTAATTTTTTTGATTTTATTTTTCATAGCGCTGGCCACAAAACATTTAACATGAAATTTAAAATTACAAAGAGCACAAAAGAAAAACCTTACAATTTGTTTTTTTTTTTTTTTTTTTTTTTTTTTTTTTTGTAAGAAAAGTGTCAACATGGGAAATATAATTTAATTTTGTGTGCATATAAATATGAATCTCATAAAAATTAATTGAATGTCTGAGAGTATCTTAATTTGTTTTAATAATGAATGACATTTATGTGGAACAAAATTTAAAAAAAAAAAATAAAAAATAAAATAAAAGAGATAAACGAAATATCTGACAAGCAAAAAAAAAAAAAAATTATAAATAATAACACATTGTAATTTAATAAAAATTTATTTTTTATCATAAAAAGATACATATTAAGCAGTATCTTTTATATATTTCCTTTTTATTGACATTTTGAAACGAAAAAAAAAAATAATAAAAACCTTTTTCAGTATTCACAATTAATTTGACATATAAAATAGCATAATAGTTTTGTTTTAATAAAAATTTTTCAAGCTAAAATACAATAATTTCCATTAAAAAATTCCAATACTATCTGATTTATATTTTAAAGATACAGTATGTAGTACAAAAAATTGAATGAACAAAATAATTTTTTCAATTAATTCTACATTCGAATATAAAAAATAATTTACCATTAAAATCCATTATTTATTATTTTTCTATGTATCTACTATTTGTCCACACTCAAAAGTAATTTAGTATTTGTGAAAAATCAATTTTCGTATCATAAAATTTGTCAATTGATATAAACAACCTCAAAACGGTAAATGATTTTTTTTATTTAAAAAAAAAAAAAAAAACACAACTGATTTTTATCATTAAATTAAATGAATGACAATTTGATGTTTATTTTGTAGCACACACATACAAAAACAAAAAAATTAAAAGAATAGCACCATTAGCATGATGTAATTGAATCAAAAAAATAAAAACGTTCAACCGAGTAGATAAAAATAGTAACAAAAGATACGCCAAAAAAAAAAAAAAAAATCTGAAAATCAATTTATAGATTTTAGATAACAACAACATATTGTTAACAAAGTTTAGCTATTAATTATATTAATTTAGCTATTAATATGAAAAGATCCTTTTTCAAGATAGAAAATCAACAGAATAGATACAAATGAGAAGAACAGATGATAAAAATCAAAACTAATGAAATAAAACGAGAATTTCGTATAATAAAAATTTGTAGGGATATTTTTTTTTTTTTTTTTTTTTTGGTTCTTTTTTATCCCTTATGCCATAAAGGCACATTAATGTTTTGCTTGAATTGATAAGAAAGATCTTGTGCCCTATCATTAACTTAATTTGAAAATACGATAAGTCCTTGACCTATATAACATTTATTTTCAATTGATTTTAAAACAAAAAAAATTATCTAATGGCCCAATTAACATTCCTATTAATTTTGATTTTAGGACGAATTAGATTTAGCTTATAAAATGTTTTGTTTTCATTTTTTTTTTCTTTATTTCTAGCAGATAAAGAGCTTTTGAAAAGAGTTGTTTTTGGTCTTAAAAACATAAAAAAAAAAATTATGGAATTGATGGATGACTGTAAGAATTGAAAACACAAGTAAATTTCGTATGATACGTTCCCACAGGGTATAATTTTCGTGGAATATTATTAATTGATTGTGGATGGCAATGAAAATCATTATTAAAGGGTTAAAATGCAGTAAAGAGTTAAAATGATTATTTCAGACCGTTATTGGCCAGATTTTATTTAAACAAAACTAAAATCTTTAGAAACCTATTCCTGAACACCAAATAATAACAAATATAAAAACAATATCCTTTTGAAAACTGTTATAATTTATATATAACACCTGAAAATTTTCTAATTAACACTTCAACCAATTAACCTTTAATGAAGCCCTTAAAAAATTGTTTGAAAGCAAATTGTTTAAAATAAACTAAAATTTAATATAAACATTCTTTTTTTTTTTTTTTTTTTGCTAGAACAAGCGAAAATTGATTGTTCCTATTTTCGTTTTTCTTTTAGCAAATCTCACAATATCTTTTCCCCTATAAAAGTCATAGCACATTTTGAAGGGTAAATTTTATTGCTAAATTAAACAAGTAAAAGAAAAAAAAGAAACAATAAGTAAAAATTAAACAAAAAAAATCTAAATATAAGAAATTAATTACATAGGTGTGTAAAACTTTAATTAAATTACAGTAATAAAGAATTTCGTAAGTTCAAGAGAAAAAAAAATTTAACACTAAATTAAAGTATTTTGTTTTTTTTTTTAGTTGAAATTTATTTAAATTAGGTAAAATTAGGTATAGGTAGTACTTGCTTTTCATTTTCTATGAATTTTCTCGGTGTGTAATTTTAAAAATTGTTTGAAAGAACAAAAGCAAAGAAACAAGAACAAAAAATGGGTATTTCTCTAAAAAAAATGGAACTAAATTGAATTGTTGTTATTTTTTTAATGATGGAAAAAATAAATTATTATTCTCATTTTCACAAGTTTTTTAAACAGAAAAGAATATGTTTTTTTTTTACTAAAACACAAAATTTACTATAAATGTAAGACTTTTAGTTTTGTAGAAGAAAAATATTTACATTGTTCGCATTGCACAAGGTCTATTGAATTTATCGCATGAATTTACTTAATCAGTTCGAAGGACCATTGACTTCAGTATACGTATATATTATGTCCTTTTATTGTATTAAAAATGATAAATATATTTCTTGCTTTCTTGCATCCCAACTCCCAAGGACATTAATGTTCAAAATAATGAACGTGCAACTCAATACATAGAAAATCAAAGATACAAAAATTGGTTTTTAAACCAATCAAGAATTTGTATTATATCCTGAATGCATTTTGTGTATTGTGTGTAAAATATAAATCACCTATCTGAACTAATTTTTTGGTTCAGTAAATTTTGTATCTAAGTTGAATTATATATTGTTACTAAAAACACCTTCAATAAATCATAAATATAAATGATTTTCACAAACATTTTATATCTTAATCCTTTTATGCAAAACTAACAAGTACTCGTACATATCCAAAAATTTCATAGTTTTAACTTTATATTATAAACAACAATTGCAAGTATCTACTTCATATATGTATATATTATTCATCTTGAGTATCTTATTTATAACAAAATATATACATATTAATCGGATTTCATACACTTCGAAATTTATTATACATACATATGTATAGTATTCAAAATTTCTATATTTTAAATTTTATATACACATATAATTTCGTCCTGTCTATTACTCATAGAATTACCCAAATGAGTGTATGTATACATATTTATCTAGGTATGTACACCAAATAATTTTCTAGTATCTTTAATTTTTCAGATATTTTCCGAATTTAAATATCAAACAAAATATAAAAACATGAATTTTCTTATCAACAATTAAACATATACCACACGCAATATTGTGTATATGTTAGACAATATATTTTAACATAACAATATAATAAAATGTACTTGTATAATACATTTAGCATACATTTTAGTGATGTATGAATGTTTACGGTATATATATGCTATGTATGTAGATATACATTTAAATTCAAAGTATCTATGAAGATATAAAAATTTCAAAATACATATAGTGCTTGTGTTTATAGTTAGATAATTTTGACTATTTTTGTTTTGTTGTTGTGTTTTTTTTTTTTAAATGGATAAACACATGTGTGATTTTATTACCTGTACGCTCAAATTATATATTGTTTATAAATTTTCTAGTACTTTTGTTTTCAATTCAAAAATAATAATCATAATTCTTTTAAAAACAAAAAACAAAACAACAACAACAAAATAAGCAAACAATTGAACAATAGTTTAAAGCATATGAAATGTAGTTACAAAATGAAATTTATATGCAAAATTTATAATTTAATATATACTTATATACGTATAAATTTCACAATTCAAACATTTTCACATACTAATTATTTTATTGTGTGTATATTAGCTTTGACATGATATGTTGAACATAAAATGAGAAGAACACAAAAAATATATGTACATATTATTATTAAGATACTGCTACATACTCATATGTGAACACAATGCTAAAAATTGCAGATATATTTTATAATAGTATATAGATACATAATGAAGGTTATTTATTTAATTAGTCAACAATTATACTTTCAATGAAAAACAACAATAACAATTATCTTAAAATTTTTTAACGAATAGAATTTGATTTACATGAAAATAATTTACAGTAGAACGTATGACCCAATATTATATGTATTATAAATGGCAAACTTTAATGATATATTCTCAAACATATACCTTGAATGTACTTATTTTATAAATATCTTAATTCTTTTTTTTTTTTTTTTCAAATTTATTATACCTTGCAGTATGTTGTAAGATATATTTTTTTAATTTAGAATAAGTAAAACCAAAAAATGTTATTTCATTTTTAATATTAGAATAAATTAGATTTAATTAGGTCATAATTAGAAAATTAACAGAAATAAGAAAAGTATCTAGTAAATTTAGAATTTTATTTAATTGACTTATTTTTGTTTAATTTATTCATAAAAAGTAAGGAAATATTAATATTATTAAAATAAATATGAAATTTTAAAATTACTTAAAGCAGAATAAAACTGGATAATTAGTAAACAAACCATTTAAACCATGAAAAATAAAAAATAAAAAAATACAAAAAAAAAACGCCCCTAATATCAAATATGATTTTGTTAATATGGAAATTTATCTTAAAATTATAATTAGGGTAATTAATCTAAAAAATTTTTATTAGTTCTTAAAATTTTTTCAACTTTTAAAAAAAATGCAAAACTTTCAATGCAAATTTATAAATAAAACTTACATAGGATTTCTGGTATCCGGTATATCTCGATTACTTGGCAATGAATCACTTGCTTGCTGATTAAAACGATTTCTTACATAAGGATCTTCACCTTGTCGTAATCCACCACGTTTTATATAACCTGATTCATCGAAATAATCCCATGTTACTAGTGGTGATGTATCTGGTATTAATCCTTTAATACCAATATTATTTGCTAGACCATTTAAAGCTAAACCACCGATACGTGGTAATGCTTGACGATGTCTTCCTACTACACCACCAACACCATCACCTTCACCATCATTTAACTCAGCTGAATTATGTTGTAATTGAAATTGTAATTTTTTATCATTTGTTTGAATTGATGCTGATGATGGTACATTAATATCATCTTGATATTGTTGTGATGCTGTTGCAACATCTCTAAGACGTAATGCACGATTTTCAATCTGTAAAAGAAAATATTAAAAAAAAAAATACATTTTACTTTCAAATCATAAACTAAATTTTTGAATAATGGAAAAAAAAAAACAGAAAACAAAAAACGTTTTCATATATGTATTTTTTTTTAAAAAGAATTTTAATCAATTATATACTCCTTTAGAATTATGGTGAATTTTTTTTTCTTACTTTTTTAGAGTACATTATCATGAAAATTGAAACGAAAACATAAGAAGACATCATAGAAAACCCACACTATATTTACAAAAAGTTATTATCTGTTTAAAAAGCAATTGATAAATGATATTTTTTTTTAAATAAGAGAAAATAAATAAAAACAAGAAACAATGAAATCTTATACGTAATAAAAGTAACAATCTTTCCAATAAATATACAATATATGGCGAAAGAAAAAACACACATATAGTAAACTTTTTTCAAGATGTATATTTCTTTATTTTTGTTTTTTTTTTTTTTGTTATTTTCTTCCTTATTTATATGTTTTTTTCTTTCTATCTATATATCTATCTATTTCCTTGTAAACAATCCCATTAGGTAATATACATATCCACATATTACATATATGAACGTATGTTATACGTTTAAAACAATTTGTATTGAACATATTTATATACAATCTCTGGTGTATAAAATGTTTCTAAAAAGAAATGAAATATTATCAAGATGTTACATTGTTATAATGATATCGTTTTATTCACTAGAGAATATATTAGTATATGTATAGTATCTATCGAATTTTATTCTACTTTATAAAAAAAGATAAAATAAAATTAAGGATGTATTTTATCTAAAGTTTCAACGTAATAGTATGTCAAAAATTGATTTACGAATTTATGAAACAAAAAAAAAAAAAACAAAATACGATAATAAAAAGGAAAAAAAAGAAAAATTGATACAAAAAAAAAAATAAAAAAAATAAGGAGCCTCTCTTGTATAAGATTTTTGGATATTGAAACAAAAAATAATAATTTTTTGTTTTTTAATTCCATTGTGTATAAAAAAAAATAATATTGTTTTTAAAAATTGTAATATGTAGATACTCAAAAATTTTAATTAAATTTGAATTAACATTTAATATGAAAAAAAAAAAACACATTTCACCTGAAAAGGAAAACAACAAGAAGATTTTTTCTCTAAATTCAAAAAACAAAAAAAAAGTAAATTTAAGACAATTTCTTATTTTTAAAAAGAAGATTTGAAGCAAAACGACGGAATGCATAATTGGTTTTTTTTTCCATTTTTTTTTCTACAGGTAATCCTGGAAACTATGTCAAAGATACAAAAAGAAAGAGAAAAAAAAACAAAAAATTATTGTTAAAGTTTTTCCAATTCACCAATGCAACTGTTGGTTACCAGGGTATTGTAGTCTGATTTCATACAAATTTTCGGGTAATTTTATAATTTCAAAAATTAAAATCTTGTTATTTCAATTAAAAATGAAATTTTAAAGAAAATCCTTTAAATGTTTTTAATCTTTTTAATTTTATAAAAAACAAAACCTTTTCTATCTAATAGAGAAAATTCATTATAACATTTTAATGTTGAATTTGCAATGATCGTTATGTGAATTAAATTGAACTAATTTCTTTTGTTTTTAAATTTTTTGGACTACATTTGAGTTTTTGTTCACATGTTATAAATTTCCTTTAGAAAAAAATTTTCTATATTGCAAATACTCGTATATGTAGATAATTATTAAATGTCATAACAAAAACTATGAAAAAGGCACAATATAAAGATAAAAAGAAACAAAACAAAAGAAATCTACATAAAAACTGGAGGCTCTAAATGTTAAGCATTTAGAAGAAAAAGTGTATCATTAGCTACTTCAATTATTATGCTTTTTTAAGCTTTTTTTTTTTTTTTTTTTTTTTTTCTGTATTAAAATATATGTACGTTGGGTGTTATGGGATGTAATGCTTATGTGTATAGTAGCATATAGTAGCATGTACAACAATAATAAGAAAATCATCTCATTTATTAAGTCTAGACTATTTTAGACGATTATGTATAGGTATATATAGTATGTATATCTTGTGTATAGTATATATTACAAGAAATGCTAATTACAAATTCACAAAACGTACAAGGTTGCACATAATGTATACTAATTTTAAATAGAAAAAATATTTTTTTTAAAATATACATAAGAATATAGGTACTTCCTTTCAGACAAATTTTTTAATAAAAAAAAAAATATGTACACTGTATGAATTGCAAAAGATGAAGAAATAAGTACACTTCTAATACCACAGCGGATTATATTTCATTTGAACTTATTTTTTTACGATTATTTCTTTTGAATTTTAATTAAAAACCAAACAAAAAAATCAAGAAATAGTTTTTTTTTTTTTTTTTTTTTTTTTTTTTTAAATTTTGAAAATCACATAAAAATTAAGTAGGTGGATGTTATATGAGAATAATTAAGTGGCTCTTGTAAATATAGTAATTATGTATATGCTGCACTGTTGTGTATATAGCTAAGCTACTATATGTACTTCTTACAAGTCATGTGGAATAATTAATATAATTATCTTGTATTATGTACTCCGTGGTGCTCATATGTACAAAATAATGTTAATAATATTAATTAGATGAAATATATATATATATATTTTTATTGAAATGAGGCTCAATGTTATTTTTCTTTCGTTACATCTATATTTGACCTTTTTTTGTTTTTCTCTCTCTGTAATGATCGGTATGTTAGTCATGCAAAATATCATATTTTCACTTTCTGCATAACAGAGAAACTCTTAATATTGAAAATAAAACAAGGTTAATTTTATTGAAATGTTTTATTTTTTGTTTTTTTCTGCTATTTTAATTTGTGAAATTTTAAATTATAAAATTATTTTAATATCTGAAATTGTTATGAATAAAATCGAAAAACATACTTCAAGAAATAAAAAGTATGTGAGTATGTACATAGATACACTAATTGTGAGTAAAAAAAACAGATGAATGGTTCCAGATAGAAAAAGTCCGATACAAAGCAAATAAGATCTTTTCGAATAAATCATTCAAAAATCATCAAAAAATTCTTCCTCAAACTATAAGATTAAATGGTTAAGTGTAAATCGATAATATGTTATCTATACGGATACAAAATGCATTTAATCACTCGCACATCTCCGTATATAATATTCAACTTATTCAAAATGCTAAAAGGATATCAAATTTGTTAATTTTTTAGTGCGTATTTAAAAAAAATTTTAATGAAAAATTTACCACAAATAAAAAGGATAATTTTGAATAAAAAATATCAAGTAAAACTTCCACTTTAAAAGGACATTACGGATTACCAAAGACACAAAAATTACATTTCATTAACTTTAAATATTTATTTTTTTCCTTTTTTCTCAGAAATTTTTTTTCTCTCAGTTTTTTTTTGTTTTTGTCCTCTGAAAATTTTATGAATACACAAGGTCTCCTTTTTTTTGTTAGAATTTTATCATGTCAAATATTTCTACACTTTTTTTTTTTTTACGAAAACAATTTTTATGTTGTTTTTATTTTCTTCGCAAGTTTTATTTTATTTTATTTTTTTTTTTGTAAATAAGTAAGGACACGTTTCAAAAAGAAATTCCTTTTATTTTCTATAAAAAAAAATTAAAAAAAAATGTGAGAAAAATATTTGAAAAATAATTAATTGGAATTTTATCAAACATTTCCATACCACACTTGAATTTCATGATAAAATTTAACAAAAATAAAATAACGACAAAACAAAAAATATAGAAAGCATGAAAAAGATTAATTTTCGTGTTTGATAAAATAAAAACAAAAATAAAGAAAGATAAAAAAAAAAAAAAAAAGTTTTTATTTTTATTTTTTGTTTTTCCACACAATTTTGTTTTTCTAAATGAAACTTAATTTAGCACGTGTATAATGTATAGGTACATGTGTACATGTTAATTTGAAATTATTTATCGTATTTGTTCAAGGTTTAATACCTGGATACCTGTCATTGATATGAAATGACATTTGTTTTTTTATTTTGTTTGTGAAAAAAATTAAATTTAATTTTTTTTTTATATTTTTGATATTTACATATTCCATGAGAAATAAAATGAATAATAACAAAATATTGAATATTGATCCTATTGTACTAATAACGAATAAATGCTTAGTTGTTACTTAACCCATTCGAGACAGCACATATTTTTGGAGACTATCTCCAGAATCCAAAAATTTTTTTTTGCTTTATATTGGTCATTTTTGATAAAAAAAACATGTTTGCAATAGAAATTAGTCGCTTTGGAACTGCCTTTGTACAAATAAGTTGATTGCACACCATGTGTGCAGGTATCTTCTCTGAATGTTTTTATTACGAGGAACGGATTGCACACCAGGTGTGCAATATAAAATGAAATAAAAACACAATTAAATTGAACAACATTTATTCCAAAAATAGTCGAGTAACATGAAATCCTTATTTTAGGTTCAGTAATGAAGAAAAGAAAGAATGAAATAAACAATAAATCATCACTTTCACTATCACTACTCATTTTCTGCAATCCTGATGGTCCTAGCTTTGGGTCACTCATTTTAGGGGCTAAATTGAAACCAACATCAAATTTTATTTTTACACACTTCTAGGATAATTTTTGTTTCAAATCATTTTTGTTCTAACGGCCGCTTTTTTCAATCTGATTGATAATTGCAATTCAAGATCATTGCACACACGGTGTGCAATTGGTCTCGAATGAGTTAAGATTCTCTCGTTCAGAAGTTATAGGACTTTAAAATCAAAATTTTGTCAATTTTTACCTAATTTTTTAAGAAAAACCAAAAAATTTTATGGAATTTTTTATTATTTTTAGAAATTTTGAAGAAAATTCGCCCTTTACATCAAGTCTCAATGATTTTGCTATGGTGTATCTCGAATCTGGTTTTAAATTAGTCTAATTTTCACTTTTCTGAACATTTTTAACGTTATTTTCCTAAATTCAAATTTAAATTTAGTAAATTAAAATCATTTAGATACAATCTGATACTGAAACTGTAAATTTTTATAACAATTTTACTTGTGTAATAAAAAAATTCAAAAAAACAACAAAAATGGAGAAAAAAATTTTTTTAAATTTAAAAAAAAGTTACGTCAATCTTTCTGCTTGTTTTTTTTTTTAATATTCGTCCAAACACATGTATTTTTTTTTTTAAGTAACATGGAATTAATTAAAAAACAATTCTTTTTTTGACCAAAATTCTTTTACCATTTACAAAAATATTCTAAACATATAGTAAGGTAAATTTGAATTTTTTAGATTAACTTCACATTTAATATCAACAATATTTCGTCTTAGACATTAAATAAATGAAAATTTAATAATTTCCTTTTACAATTTCAATCAAAAATCTAAAATTTTAATTATACATGAAAATTGATTTTATTTTTTTAATTTAAATATTTAATTAAGAACATTCAATTAATCTACCATTAATTTTTTTTCTACTACGAATTAATTAATTTGAAAAAAAAAAAAAATAAATAAACGAATAAAATATCATGGTCTTCTCTCTGATGTGAACTTTTTTAATGTTGTGTTTTTTTTTTTTTTTTATAAATAAAACTTTAATTTATTGAATTTAAATTTAAATAACCTAACGGTATTATATTATTATTTTTTTTTTTTTCTGGTTTTTATAAGGTGACTTGTATTTTATGACTTTTTTTTATATTTTGTATATAAAAATTGAATTCATGTAGGATTTTATTGTACACTTTTAAAAAAAAAAACTGTTCTTGAAAAAAATAAAAAAAAGTATATACCTATTGTTTCCTTAAAATAGCAAAAAATTTAAAAAATAAAAATAAAAATTTAACCCTTTGAATTCCAATGGTAAGTGTCACTCATTACCACCATGTTTTTACTGAATAACTTTTTTATTTCCAAACTTTATAAGAATTTTAAAAAAATGTCCATTTTTCAAAGTTTATTTAACACTGTCCTTACCGGAATAATGGGAGCTATTCTGTGTGTAGTTAGCAGTTCCTGCTAATTTGACATTCTGCTAACTTTCATACAAATTTTTGACAGCTCTTAAAAAAATCTGCTAAGACAAAAATTGGTATTCTGCTTCAAAAAATTAACAGAAAAACCTGCTAACTTTTCTGCTAACTAGCAGGTGCTATTTTCGAGTTCGTTATCGTTTAAGTTTTCTGCTAACTTCTGTCATTTTTAAGTTTTGCTACATAAATACTAAATATAATAAAATGGATTATTTTTTTAATGTTAATTACACAAATCTATATAAATAAATATGAAGTAATTAACTTGATTTTCATTTTTTTTTTCATTTTCATTTACAAATTTATTCAATTACAAAATGTAAACAACAGATAGTGTATAAGCATTGGTGGTTGTAACAACTTCTGTAAACATGTTTATTTACATATTTTTATAACGGTTTAAATTACATCTGAAGTTGACTCGACCAATTGTAACTATAGTGTGAGTGTATTATCCTCTTAGTAAAGTCATTTTAGATGATTCTTATACCGAGCTGAGAAAAAAATATTCCAATATTTTAAAACGATCAACAAAAAAAAAAGAACTGGTTTAACTACCTAGTGTAGAAAAGCAAAAACTTTCTTTAAAGTGACATTTGTTAGCAGATTTCGAATTTCTGTTGACAGCTTCTTAAAGATTTCGAAAAATACTTGTGACAAGAATACGAATTTTTAAGAATCTGCTACCATCTCAACCTGCTAACTTTTTTAGCAGAAAAATTCGCTAACTAAAGAATGAGTACAGAATAGCTCTGAATATCTTTTAAGCTAGTAGGTAGAAGTAAAACCCACTAAATTTTTGATTTACAGGCTTAAAGATTATGGCTCAGTAGTCTTAAAGATTATGGATATAAATTAGATATCACAAGATAGCTTGAAAGATTTTTTTGTCGAAAAATGGAATCTCTAAAGGGTATTTTTTAAGGAAGTTATAAGTTAAGTAAAATAAGTGCAATTTAGCTTCGATGTCCTCTAATAGCCAAACGGTTAAGATAAGTAATTTTCTGTTTGTCTCAACGATGGTACTTCCATCTCAGACACCACTGTTTAAATTCTTTTTATTTTTTCTACAACATTACAGTTAAAATATTAGATTTTCCATATCAAAAAAAAAAGCTTGGAATTCAAAGGGTTAGTAAACAAAAAAGTTAAAAGTAAAAAAAAAAAAAGAAGTAAAACAAAATATTAAAACAATGTTTGAAATGATATGATGGAAAAATCTATGTAAAAAAAAAAAAAACTGCATTAAAAAAATCTTCCTGGATGATGATGGTGGGGAGATGATAAAAATTCACATTTTTCTCGCGGAATATATTTCATGGAATAGTTATTTTTCTCATACAATGAATATATATGACATTTTATTCATATATTTTCATTTTGTTTACGAAAACAAAACTCTTATTATTTTATTTTATTTTTTTTTTTTTTTTTATATTTTCACTTTATGTATATCTTATGTCTTGTTACTTTAGCTACTACTATATAAGCTACTTCAGATTAAGATAGAGCATATAAAACAAAAAAAATGTACTTTATTTACATATCAACTAAAATGTAAATTTTCAGTATTTTTTTTTTCTTTTTTTTTTTTTTTTCAGTTATAAAAATAAATGGAAAATGTTGCATTTATGTGTCATGATTTTGTGAAAGAATACACCTACTTGTATCCAAGAAAATAGGTCATAATTAAATATTAAATATGTATATAATTTTAAAATGCACCAGTTAAGAAATTAAATCTAAATAATGGAATGTCCCTTCTTTCTTTAGTTTTAATGTAATATTAAATTTTCTTTAGTTTTTATTTTTTGAGAATGCAATTGTGAAAAAAAAAAAAAAACTTTAAATGAATAGCAATTCATTTGAGTTGGGTGTAAGTGCTCCAAAAAAAAAAAAAGTTTGTAACCACAAAATTTCCAATTAAAATAAAAATTGACATAAAATTAAAAATATGAATTTTTTTTCTTTCCCATAATTAAATTTTCATATTTTCATAAATCAAAAATACATATATTGAAATATTGTGAGTTACATTTAACATAGTTGACTCCCTTTTTTTTCCATTTTTTTTCAAATTGATAATTCAATTATGTGTTAAAATTTTACAATTATTTTTCCTATCACGTTGTTTTTCTGTTTCCTTTTTTTTCTTCCCTCTTTTCATTCTTTTACCCGACCTGTACATAATTTATAAAAAAAGTGAATATATTTCAAAGTGAAATTATGTATTATCGAAAAAAAAATATATGTATGTAGAAAAATTTCACTTTATTGATATTTCATATGAATGCTTCACATAAAAAAAAAAACGAATAAAAACGTGATAAATTTAAACAAAAAAAAAAATAAAAAAATAAATGTCCAGCTGCAAATTCAAATCGAATTTAAAATTTAAGTAAAAAAAACTCAAAAAAAAAATAAAAAAATAAAAAACAAGATATTATTTTTATTAGTGTCAGGTTTGATTCACTTTCATATCATGAAAATTAACTTAATTATTATTTCATTAAAAAAAAACAACGATTTAAACCATAAATTTTAAAAATATCATTAACAAGAAAAAATAAATGATAATAAAGAATTAGAGTGTAACCATTGAACACATACGAAAAATTACCATTAAAAAAATAATGAAATAAATCTGTACCTATGTGTGTTTGCGGGTTTAATTTTTTTCTTTTTTTCTTTTTTTTAACAAAAGATTCACATAATAAATTTTGCAGACGCGTTTGCTTAATGATATCTGCTACTGAAAATAAACAACAAAAAAAAAGATTTTTTTTTTCCATAAAAATCAAAATTCATACAGCATTAATTAAAAATACAAAATAAAATTTTAAAAATAGTAGAAGAAAATTTTTAAAATGAAGAAGACATAGCTTTGACACAGAATATTTAAAAAGTTTATTTTATTTTTTTTATTTAATTTTTATTTCACGTGTGAAATGTAATGGAACGAATTTAAATTTTTTTGTTTAAACTGGAAATTTAAAACTTTTTTTTTGTTTTTTTGTTGCTAGATACTAATACAATAGATACAATTCGTTATAAATTTGTATCTATGGCATAATGTATGTAGTATAGAAACTAACTAACTAAAACAACAACAACAAAAAAATGTATAACGTGTCTCCGTTATTCATGCTGATATAAAATTTTACTTTCGATATAACTACTATGCCATTATATTACCTTGTCCAGGTAAAATATCATATAATATCTACATGTATACCAAAAGTATCTAACGGCAGCTGAACTGTGATACACATATGTTCAGCATAAAAAGTTAGATAATAATGGAATAGTATGAAAAAAAGGTGACAGACAGACACTTTATCACTTTCATAACATGAATTTTATTGTTTACTTTTTTATTTTTAATATTTCAAATATATTTTGAATAGTTTTATAATTTATCGCATAAAATTTTTGCATGTCATTCATTTAATTTGATCTGTTTGTTTCTTTTTTATTCAAACATAATAAAAGTGAAAGATATAGATACAATTTGTGAGCGTAGGTGTATTGGTTAGTGGGATAATATAAAATTTTTTGTATGGGAAATTAAGTGAAATTTTTCAATTTTACCATTTGTCAATTTTTATTTAACTTTTTTTTTTTTTTTTTTTTTTGAAATTTGCACGTTTTAAATTTTATTAACGTCTTTTTTATTTTTTTTTTAATCCTCAGTCTTTTTATCTTAATGATCAATTAATTGAAAAAAATTCATATGAGTTTATTTTTTTTTTTTTAATCCGATTTCATCTTCATTTCCTTTGTATTTTTCTCATCATAACAATAACATTTTTTTACAAGAAGAAATGTTGCTAATCAAAAATATATTTGAAAATTATATAAAAATAAGATTATAATTTTTCTTATTTTTTTTTTTTTTTCATATCTTCTTTATCTTTCATTTTTTTCAATATATACATTTTATACATCTTTTAGATAAAATTTACAAACGAGTATATCCTCTTTTAAAGATTTTAAGAGCATTAAATTTAAATAATCAAAAATGTATAAAATTTTGATCTCTAACATAAAAACATATAAAAATAAAAAAAATCTTTAGTTGATTAGCTTTTCATAATCTTATAACAATGAACAAGAAAAAGTATCTGATTATTATTTCAAGAGATACACATAAAGAAAGAAAAATACACACCCACAGAAAATAAAAAAAAACTTGAAACTTGAAAGTAAAAGTTGCCTTCTCCAAAAGTGAAAAAAACTTGATCTTAAGAATTTAACTGAAATCAACATTTTTTTGAAAGACTAACGAACTTTTTATTCTTATTTTTAAATAAAATTTTTTTTTTATTTTTATTTTAATTATAAGATTTTTACTCTGAAAAAAAAAAAGAAGTAGAAAAGAACGTAGGTATTATTCTTTCGTCTATTGTATACAAATTTATGTATCTAATTATACAAAAAAAAAAAAAAATGTATCTAATCTTTTCTTTTTTTTTAAATTATAAGCTACATAATTTTGTACTGTTTTCGTTTTCTTTGTGAGATGCATATTTGAAATTTTTATTACATATACGGTATATCTACATTAATATACTGCTCGTATGTACATATCTTTATACAAAAAGTGTATACTGGAAGTACGTGATATTTAATATTAATGTTCTTAATTAAATATTTGTACAATTTCTTTTATTAAAAGTACATGTGACATAAATTTCATTTCCGTATTAGTTATATATAAGGAACAGAAACAATAAATCCTCCTTTTTTAAAAGAAAAAAAATTTAAAACAGAAAATCTTACCAATAATACTTTAAGGAAAACATACAGGATGATCTGCTGCAGTACGATGCATTAGATAAAACTTTACATAATACGAGCTAACTAGAGCCATAAAAATTAGATCTACACACATGTATGTACATACATTAATATATACTGATTTGAAGCTCTGAATTCTGAACAATAAAATATGCAAAATGCTAAATATCCTTGGACGTTTTGGAAAAAAAATCTTGAAGAAAATATTCGTGATAACGAAAATTATTAACATGAATAAGTCAGAAAAGCAATATGAACTTTAGTAGCTCACATGTTCAAAGTAGACCTTAAAATATATGTGGTATGTGGTTTATTTTAATGAAAAGAGAACTGAATAGGCTTTAGTTTAAAAATTCATATTAATTACATCGAATTAGGATATACATAATTGAACAAATTTAAAGGTATCTTTATAATATTTTTTACCAGACTAAAAATCTTAATAATTTTCCGTCTAAAAATTGAAAAAAAAAAAAAAATTTTAGTTCAATGGTCTTTTGGTTCAGATTTAAAAGACAAAATAATAATAAGATTAATACGTAAATTTCTATTTAAAAAATTTCACATGCGTAAATGCATGTACTAATGCAACTGTTCAAATAACTCTAATATGAAATTAAACGTATTAAGCGAAAAAAATATAGATATAGTCTGAAACAAAAAATAAAATTTTCACAAATGATTTCCATAAATTTTCCTATAAAAGTTCTCTTCTGATTTAATCTAAAATTATTCTAGAGACTTAGAGAGGGTGATATTTTAAAAATATTATCAATTTTTTTTTTTTCAACATTGAAAAATGGAATTTTCATTTTGGTATTTTTATAATTATCTTTTGGAAATTTTGTAGTGCAATATTTGTTGTTACATTAGATGAAAAATTCGAATTGTTCAAGGTAAAATTTTTATAATTTATTTTTATAATGTTTTCCAAATTTTTTAATAATTTATATTATCTTTTTTGTTTTTTCTTTAATAGATCGAATTCTCTAAAAAATATCAAAATTCAACTGAAGAAAATCAACGTAAATTTAAATTTGAAAAAAACTCATGAAAAAATTGAAAAACACAATCGAGAATATGATGAGGAAAAGCAAAAATATAAAATGAGTTATAATCAATTCTCAGATCGTTTTGATAACGAAATAAATAAAATTGAAATTAATTACAAAAATCACACATCTAATGAACATATTCAATATCAATTACTATCATCTACGATTACACGGGTTCCAGATTCATTTAATTGGCTTGAAAATGGATGGAATACGCCAGTTTTAAATCAAGGTAATTGCGGTAGCTGTTATGCATTTGCAACAGCTGGTACCATTGAAGCAGCATATTTTATAAAAACTAGAGAATATATATAAAATTATCAGAGCAAGATATCATAGATTGTTCAATAGTTTCAGGTAATAAAGGTTGTGATGGTGGTCTTTTACGACCATCTTTTAATTATGTAATGCTTCTTATGATTCATATATAGGAATACAAAATACATATTGTTCAAAATCTGGACCTCAAATATATTTAACAAATATTAATGCGGTTCCACAGCAGAATGAAGAAGCATTGAAATATTATGTTGCTACTTATAGACCAATTGCAGTGACATTCAGTGTAGTTAGTAGTTTTCTTCAATACTCACAAGGCATTTATGATGATTCTAGTTGTAATCTTCAAAACAAAGAAAATCATGATTTAATTATTGTAGGATATGGTAGTACAGAAGATGGTGAAAATTATTGGTTAGTAAAAAATTCATGGGGTACAACATGGGGTGATCAAGGTTATGCTAAAATTAAAAGAAATGTTAATCTATGTGGTATTGCTAATGATCCTTTAGTTCGAACTGTTAGGAGTTCCACAATACATAATTCACTATCTACTAGTGAAGATTTTTCAGTTAATAACTTGTAAGTAAAATGTGATAAAACATTTTTCAAACCAACAAAAAAAACTTCAATTGAATTATAGATTCATTTGTCTTTTTTGAAATATATGTGACTGTCGTGTAAAGTAGTAGTAGAACTTGTGTCTTATGGTCGAAATAAATAAATGTACATATTTTCATATTTATTGGTATTTTTTATTATTATTTATTTTTTATTTTTAACAATAACATACTCTCATAAAGCAACCATTCCACAAATACTTTGGTATTAAAAAAAAATAACGACTCTTGGTGATAACAATTTTTAAAATTCTCATATGTAATTAAAATAAAAAGAGAAAAAAAAAAATTCAATATGATAATTAAATCTAAAAAGTAGGCAATATTGTTAAAGATACAATATTTTTTGCAATTTTTTGTCTCTACTTTCTATTTTTTTTTTCGTCTACAGATACTTTTTTGTTTTGTTCTGCTTAGACCGTTATTAATTTCAACTTTTTTGTCTTGAGCTTTTTTGTCTTTTATATTTAACATTATTTCTCTTCATAATCGGTTTTTTTTTCGTTTTTAGTCTTTTTTTTAATGATTTTATTCCACTTTTTCATTTTTGATCCTTTGAGTATTTTTTAATGTTTTTGCTTATAATTTTTTTGATTTTATGTTTAATTTTCCTTTTCCACTTTAATTGGATTATATTTTCTGTATTTTTTTTCCTTTTATCTGTATGACTTCTTGTAGTTATTTTCTTATCCTCTTTAGATGTTTTCCTTTTTTGTCATGTAGACTTAGTTTTTCCTTGACATTTTCTTGTTTCAAATTTTGTTTACATTGTGAGCATTTGGTTGTGTTTTTGTCTGTTCTCTGTGTGCTTTTTGTTTAAATGAATTTTACTTATGTTTTCTGTTCTTATTTTATATCGTGTGTTCTTGTTTGTCTTTTTTTTTTTTTTGTGCTTTTGTGCTTATTGGTTATTGTATTTGCCCTATTTTCTTTTCATTTTAGTTTTCTTCCTCCTTTTAACCTCTAGAATAGATTGATCGTAATAAAATTAGAACGCTTCAGCTTTGAACCTTATTTTATTAAAATAAAAGGTGAACGTTAGAAAACTTTATTAATATTTTTATTAAAAAAAAGTATCAAATTTTGCTTTACGAGTTTCATAAAATACGATTCCACACAACACGATATTTTTTAGAAATCTTTCTACCATGTTATAGGATCTACCTCTATATGATCTATCTTTTTTGTGCGTTTTCTCATGTTTTTTTAACGTATTTCGAATTTTTCCATGAAAACTATTATTGTTACAGAATTACGGTGCAAGGAATTTTTAAAGAGGATACTTTAACAAACACTTTGGTGAGGAAATATAGGTTTTAGTTTCAAGGAATGTTGAGTTATAGTCTGAATTTTAAGAGTTGAGGTTTTTTTGCGCATGTTTTACATGTCGTAGTGATATTTTTTGTGTAGATATACGAAAGAAGAAACGTGTTACAACAACAAAAACGCATGTGTGTAAGTATCTTTTTTTCTGCGCATGTTTTTCTAGTATAATACGAAACCTCAACTTTTAAAATTCTGACTATACAGCTCTTCACAAAAAAATTTTTTCAATTCTGTTACAAAATCTTTTTGTGTTAAGAAAAAGCCTTTGAATCTATTTGCTTACTTTTTTTTCCATTTTTTCTATTAATTTTTTTTTTTATATTAAGATTTATTTTTCTAATTACTCTTTTTCACTTTTTTCACTAAAAAATTAATTGCATTTATTACCATTTTTTCCTTCTTCCATTTCATTAAATTTAGTTTGTTAATCTAACACAAATTTATGCAACTATGTCGAATTTATTTAGTGAATAAAAATTCAAAAATTTATTATTTTATTTATGAAAATAAATTCTAACATTATGAATTTTTTTTTCTTTTTTTTTTTTTCAAAAATACAATGATTTATATTTAAATAAAAATAAAACGACACACAAACAGGATATACATTCATTAAAAAATTCATGTTTTCATTATGAATTGTATAATATTTATTGTTACAGAATAAATTGCGCAAAGCGTATCTTTATAATTTTTGCTAAAACAAAAAAAAAAATTTAATTAAAAAAAAACTTTAGTTTTTTTTTTTTTTTGGTCCTGTTTTTTTAGATGTGTGCACCAAATTTTTTTCGTTTTGGTTTTTTTTTTTTTTTTTTTTTTTGTGGTTTTTTGAATAAAATTAAATTTAAATTACCACTGCAATGTAGGTTAACCAAATAAAATCATAAATATAATGTACCTACATACATACATAAAAAGTACATTTGCATCATCATCATCATATTTTTTTGGTTGTTATGTTTCATATTAAAATTTAAATTTTTAAACAACAAAAACAACTTTTTTTTTCAACATAATGATACATCTAATCAAAAACAACAAAATTTTAAATAAACATTATCTGTTTTTATTGTAAAGGTGGTTTATCTTCTATGTCATTCAGATTAAACCAAAGGTTATTTTTTTTTTTTTTCGTTAAAGTTATTGGATTATATAACATTTTTGTTTTGGTACCAAAAAAAAAAAAAACAAAATAACTAAAAGATATACGTAATTTTCATATGTGTTAAAAATTCAAATATTATATGCATTCATTAGCATAAATTGTATCTTTTTTTTTTCTTTATATCTTTTTGTTTTGTATCTAAGAAGACTTTTTTATTGTTTTTGATTTTATCTAATAGATATTAAGAAAACAAACAAAAAAAAAATAAAAATGATGAAATAACATGTGATACAACAAACGTTTTTTTTTTCAAGTCAAGTAGCAACAACAATTTAAAAAAAAAAAACGATCAAAAAAAAAAGATATATTTTTTCTTTTAAAATACAAATTAGTTTGTATTCTATGTGAAGAATTTATTTTTTGAAAAGTAGAAAAAAAGTCTGGAACAGTATGTTAAATTTATTTTAATAGCAAAACAAAAAACTTTACAAACTTTTCGGCAAACATATGGCGGCATTCTAAACTTTTTTTTTGTTTCAAAAAAGAGCCTAAACTTAAGCAACAAAAAAATGAATGAATTTCGTAAATTTTTGTAGAAAAAAAAAAAAGTTCAGAATGACCTTTCAATTTATATCATGAATTTAAACTAATTAAAAAATTTATTTATTATTTATTTTAAAATTTTTGTTGAAATATCTTAATCAACCAAAATAAAATATAATTCATTATACCAAAATTGAATATTAATTTGAGTTAATTACGTTGTTTAAATGAATCGATTTATAATTCCGGTATTTTTAGTAATAAATTGAAATTTAAAAAATAATAAAAATAATTTAATTTAAATTAGATAATATATTCAGAAAATTTAAAAATATAAAACACACACATTTTCTATACAAAATCAGACGCATTTTAATTGATATTGACCTTGAAAATTGTAGATATAATTTAAATTCTGATAAAATTTACATAAAAACTTTATAATAAACAAAATATATATTTTTGGCTACAAATTAAAAATATTTTTCAAATAAAGTCTTATTTTTTTATTTATTTATTTTTAATTAGCTTTTATAGATATTAAACTAAAATTTTTCTTTACGTTATTCATTATTGAAATTATTTTTTATGTATTCACTAGTGTGGGTGGTGCATACACTTGAAAAGTAGACAAAAACAAAACAATAAGAATAAGGTCAAAATTCTGAGATCGAAGATCCACTTATAACTATTTTTTTACGTCACGGAAGTAAAAACACAAAAACAACTTGGAATATGTTATATTGTATTTTTAATATGTTATAAAAGAACAAATAACTTTGAGGAACCAAGCGTGGTTGGATAAAGAGACTATTAGGTGATTCTCTGGTAACGAAGAAGACGTTTTCTGAAGATTTTTATTAAAAATTTTTAAGGTAAATTGATATTTTGATATTTTGTATATAACAGGTAGTTCTTAAAAATTGGTAATGAAGAAGAATCACGATGTACTAAGACATGTTATGCCTAAATCAGATACAGAAATAAATTTCTTTCCAAAGAAAACAAGGAAAATAACGAAACCAGACAAACAAAAAACCATTTCCTTGAACAAGTTTAATATCATACTTTAAACACTTAATATCGTTTTTTTTCCTTAAAAAAAAAAACAAATTCTCATTAATCAAATAAATTGAAACAATTTGTGGTGTGCCATATGATTTAATTTCCATTTGTGCATTCTTTAGGTTTTTCAACTGACATCGGAAGTTTTTAATAAAATTTGATAATTTCCATTTAGTTATTCGTATGTCTGAACAATTTAAAAAAAAAAAAAAAAAACAGGAAAAGAAAAAAAGGATAAAACCATTTTATATGATATTACAATTCTTCCTATACACATACATAAAATGCAAATTAAATGTAATTTTATTTCCTCAAGAGTGAAAATTAATTAATTACACGTTTTAAAAACGTAAAGTAAAAACAAAAAAAAAAAAAACCTACAATAAATTTAAAACGAACGAAAAAAAGAAACACATTTTAAAATTTAATTAAAACGATTAAATGAATAGCGAAAAAAAAAATTAGTACTAAACTTTAAATACAAGAAGAAGAAGAAATATACATACTATGTATGTATTAAACATATGATTGCAAACTAATGAAATAACTACCTATATAGCTACTTTTTGAACACCACACACATACACAAATCATTTTTATTCATGCAACATTTGTTTTTTTTTTTTTTTCAAATTTTTTTATTTAATAAAAAAAAAAAATGAAAATAAAATTTAAACGTTTGATTTATGAAAGTAATTTTTTAATCAAAACAATGTTTTATAGGGCACACATTCTGAAGTCTGAATCATATTACAAAAAAAAAAAAAAAACATCCAAAACATGAGTACTTAAACAGAAATAAGAGGGAGCCCCAGTCAGTATTTATTCAATGATTAAAAGCAATCTGTTTTTGTAAAAATCATTATGGTTTTTTTTTTGTCTACAATTTTTGGTTGTAAATACAAAAAAAAAAAAAAAACAAAAACGCATACAACATATGAGCTGAATAAATGCAACAGCATTAAAACATATAAAAATTTTTGTACGGTCTGGCATAAATTTATTTCAATTAAAATGTGTTGTACAATATTTAAAGTTAAAAATGAGATCATAATCGCATCATCATAAGATCCCCCCTTATTTTATTATTTGAACAATGATGACTTTTTTTAAAAAAATTTTTTGTACTTTAATTTAAAAGATTTTTTTTTAATGCGATAAATTCTGTTTAAATATTCATGGCATTTGTTAAATTCAATTAGTAAGAAAAAAAAAAAAAAAAAACAGATTACAAAAGAATCATTTTGATAAGAATTGAAAAATTAAAAAAAAAACAGAAACATTTGAAGAAACGATTGACGGAATCTGGAAAAAACAATTTTTAAAAATTTGTTTAAAATCTAAAAATTTAATAAGTCACGATTTCAATTGCAGTCTGGACAAAAATAAATGAAAAAAAAAAAAACCTGACAGGAAGTTTTGAGATTTTTGAGAAATGATAAAAGAAATTTTTAACGCCTGAAAAAATATTTGAATTATAATGTAAAATATGGAAGGTACTATTCTTGAAGATTTGTCTGATATTTATGACAGTCACGTAATGCATAGGTTAATTTGATAGTCTAAGACCCTTCACGGATTGTGACGCTGTCAAAAAAAATAAATATAAATAAATAAAAAAATAAAATAATAAAATAAAGACTGGCTATAATTTAGTGTTTGATCCTGATAGTCGATTTTTTTTTTCTTCTTTAAAAACTCAATCTATGATGAACTAAAAATATTAAATTTCACATAAAAATCTTGATAAATTTTGCCTCGTGATGTGCCTTCATTTACTCAATTATTTCATAAACTGACAAATTAGATGCTAAAAAGGTCAATTCACTTAACGTTAGTGATCTTGATTTATTGCTATTGCCTTTTGACGAATTATAAACTTTAAAAGTGCACTGACGTAAAATAGCTATCAAGGTTTTTTTTTTTTCTATTTCATATATGTACATACTTTTTATAAACTGAATAAATTAAAACCAAATCAGTTAACACGTATGTAGGATATTGAATACCTGAGAGAAATCAAAATGTTGTAATTTCCATAAACTTTCATTTAAGATTTTCATTTTTTTCCTTTCAAGGATTTCAATTATTGACTAAAGATACTCCTCCACAAAATATAACAATAAAAACGACATATGAAAGTAAATGCGGAAATTCAAGAAATAAAAGATAAAATTCCAAAATACAATAATTTCATAATTTTTTAAGTACCTCATACATCAAAATCATTAGATTTAAACACTAGACAGTCGATGGGATACGATTGCAAAATCAGTTTCACACGTATGGAAATTAATATGAAGATGTCTACTTGCACGTTTTTTGATCGTGATGATACAGATCGTGTATGATTTATCTTTAAAAAAAAAACATCATTGTCAATTTTTAGATAGCAACCTTTTCGTTTTTGTTTTTGTGATATGGTATTTTGATGTAAGGATGATCTTGAGACTGATCGTTATAAGCATAACGTATCTCATACCATCTCATCTCAAATTTTTCTCTTTAATTCAACTTCACACAAGTTAATTAAAAGATATTAAGCTACTAAAATTTTTGACAGATAAAGTAAATTAAGCAAGTTTCCTTTTCAATTCAAATCGATTTGAATTTTTTTTTTTTTTCAATTTCAAATCTTCAAACCATGACTTACCTTTATGAAATGGCCTTCAAAATGAAATGTAGCTATTGCAATCTTAAAATTACTTTTTTTTTTTTTTTCAATAAAAATGAACAAGTTATGTCTTCATATCCTAAAAGTCATTCTGATATTGCTACACAATCATTTCATCTTCAACAGCAACAACACAGGTAAAGCTACATTTTTTTATAGATCACACTCAAAGCACTGCAATGCTTTAGAGAAAAAACAACAACAAAAAAAGAAGATACTTTCAAACTATCTGAAAAATCTATAAAAAGTGAGTGGAATAAGACATTTTATGTAAAAAGGTTATATTTTGCTGTAGGTGATCTTCATCATTTTTTTTTTTTTTGCTTTTTTTCATGTACGATTGCACTTATTTGCGAAATGTTAATATCCCATTCATTGAATATAATTGAATTTTAAATTTTTGCAATTATAAATATCAGTGAAACAAAGAAACTTTACGTACATACGTGTTGCGTTATTATAGATATGCCACACACACTCGAAGATAATAGATAAATTTTTATTTTCAGTACTATGTTATATTGACTTAATAGGTTTTTATCTTAAGAAACCAGTTTCACATCCTCTCATCATCCGTTTATCATCACCGCATTCTTTAACGACTATGGCATATATACATTTTTTTATTTCACTTTTTTTTTAAAAAAAAAAAAACCTTGTATGGAATGCTGTTCAATTGATTTCATTTTTCATAAAGCTTAATAATCATGTAGGAAAAATTTATTTGTTCGACAAAAAAAAAATATTTTGTGTTTTATTTTTTCATGGAAGGAAGTTCATTACAGAAGTCAAATGTAGAAAAATATAGAAAAAAGTACTAATTAACTATGTAAAGTAAATAGGAAAAATCGTAGGAAAGTAATCATTACTTTTATATAAATAAATATGTAGGAGGTTTGAGTATTCTTCATCAATGATTAAGAACAATGATCTGAGAACAGCAAGCGACATGGCATTCGGTAGCTCAATGATTTAAGAGTATTACTCCGGCAAAGTAAAGGTTCCGTGGTTCGATTCCCGGCCGAGTCGAATGTCGTTTTTTTTCATGTTTTTCAGTTACTACACATATACTGTCAAATCTTCATACACATATGGTATGTATGTATGCCTTTGCAATTTCAATATACTGTTCTACAATCTGCCACGGATACAAAGTTGTGGAAAGCTTTCTATTCTTTCTAAATTTCTTTTATAGTTCTTTTTATCAGTTCCAATTTTCCAAGGACATGCTACTCAATTTCGCGAAATTTGACCCTTATATTCGGGAAAATCATATGGAATCCTTTTATCCACCTTCTTCAACACGGTAAATTATTGAGAGTTATTTAAAAGACTCTTTTGAGCATTAAATAACTCACAGTATTTTCAATATATGCTAAATACATAGTTTTTGAATTAGTTCCAATTTCTCAGGTGAATTTTGAGAAAAAAAAACCTATAAAATTTTTGATCACCTGGAAGATCCTGAAGTAGAAATGGGAATTATATAAGTTGAATAAAAAAAAATGCAAATGAACACCATGAATTACCATCAATTTTACTATCTTTATTTGTAAAATATGTCTATGAGTTATTTGCAATTTACTCAAATATGCAAAACTGTGTAAATAACTAGAATTTATGGTTAATTAACTTACTAAAAGATATAAATTTAAAACAATGATTTCATGATGCTATAGAGCAAACAAATGCATGGAGTAGGTGTATATTATCCTTTTTCTATACATGTATTAGTCTTGATACATTGTATTCGTAATTCAAACAAAAACAAAAAAAAAACAAAAAAAAATGCTACTAAACCAATTTCACCTGATACACAGCACAAATGTAATTTCATCAGGTTAAATCACATTTAAATAGCTTGAAGCGTTTAAATAACAAACAGAGAATCTAAATTTAGAAAATTAACAAACACACCTTCTATATGCACTTACTTTACACGATAAATAATGTTTAAAAAAAATTGTTATACTAAATAATCCTTATCAACGATATGGTTATTTATTTATTTTATTTTTTATTTTTTTTTTTTGTTGAATTTTATTATATTTTTTCATGTTTTCTGGTATTAAACATACCTGAACGATAACTAGAGCAAAAATAATAATGAAAAATTTATTAAAAATATAATTGAAGAGGAAAATATTAGATATTATTAATTAGTTTTACATAGTTAACTTTTAAAATTTAAATACGGAAATTCATATAATGTATGTATGTATGTAATAATTACAAACAATAAATACAAATTAAACATAATTATTAATCACGAATGAAAAAAAAAAAAAAATTATGAACTAATGAGAAATTATAATGAGAAATAAATACCAAAAATTGTGAAAAATACAATAAACAAAAAAAAAAAACAAATTGTGGGATGATGATAGAAGAAAAGAGGTTGAAAAAGACTGATATAGAATGTAGAAAAGCAATCAATTTTCTTGTGTACTGATCTCTTTAGATATTTGCCATCATGCATATGTACATATAAATTCACAACAATGTTTCTTTTTGTTTTTGTTATTATGCCATAAAAGAGATTTCTCTTTTGAATTTTCAAAATTGAATTAGACTATGCAATTCAATGAATGCACATATTCATATGTACATATGTATCTACTTTGTTTTCATGTTATATCTTATATTAGCCTGATGTTGCACTATTTTTGTTCATTAAAAAAAAAAAAAAAGAAGCTAATATTAAACAATGCGCTAATAATAAAATAAAAAAAAAAAAACAATGAAAAAATCAACAATAAAAAAGCATCAGCTAACATACGAGCTTATAACAGAATGAATTTTTATTACTATTTCATATTCAATTCAAGCCAATAAACTATACAAAATGTTTGTTTGTGCTACTCTATTAAATAATTCACATCAATTAAGGTATAACTGAAATCGAAAATTGCATGCATAAAAATAATATTTAAAACTAAATTCTCTAAAAAAAAAAAAAAACAACAATTTGATATAAACAAAAAAGTATACACAAACATACAAAGAAATAAAAAATTCTATAAATTTTGTATATAAATATCAAATACGAAAAATAAAAAACCATATAGTAATTTAATTGTGTTGTTTTTTTTTTTTTTGTTTTTTTTTTGAATACCATAACCAATAAAAACAGCATATACACTAAAGAGTAATAAGTTCTTTGTTAATGCACCCACTAAATAAAATGAATTCAAAAGAAGAGAATAGAGTAAAAAAAAAAAAAAAATGGTAAAATTTAATATAACCGACATTGAGGTAAAACAAATCAATGTACCATAACAAATCTCAGAATTTAATGATTTTGCTTAATTAGTATATACATATATTGCATTGCAAACACACACAATACGAATAGAGAAAAAAAAAACAACAAGAACAAAATAATAATAGAATATACTAAATTTCGATGTATGTAGTTGTGTATGTATTTGAATAAGAAATTATTTGTTTTTCTGAATTTATTCATTTTTTTTTTTTTTTTTTTTTTGCAAAAATTAAATGCAGAATATTTTTCTATAGATAAAATTGTGTGTATTTCATTTAATTTCCATGGTATAAGAAATGTTTTCGAAAACAAAAATTTCTTGAAAATGACATAATTATTTGCAGAAAACAAATCACAATTATACATGGTGTACTTAGATAATTTTTTTCAATTGCTTTAAAAAGCCAGCTATACTATCCAGATATGTACTTAAGGTGTTTTACCATTCTACTCTTAAGACTAATCAGAATAAAATTTCAATGCATAATCAAATTACTTGAAATGCAAAGAATTAACTTTACAATTTTTTTTTGAGAATCAAACCGTATGCACCTCTCAAAATTCGAAATGTCGAATTTGACTCGAAATCGTCAAGATTTTAGATACAAATATCGTTTCTTTTTATGTGGAATTCATTTCTTATAGAAACTTCCCGAAAAAATAATCTGAAGATACTGGGTCTATAGAGATATTGGAGGCTATTTAAAATCAGCATTGTTTTTGGGATCAATCAATGAATGAAAAGTATTTTCCCATGGAACCCATTGATTCGTTTGAATTTTCTGTTCAAAAGAAAAAAAAATCATGGTACACAGAGTAACTATTCTTAAAAAAAGTTCAAAATAACAAAATCTAAAATTGATAAATTAAAAAAAAAAAAAAAAAAAAAAAAGATCACCGTGTACTTGCGAAAATCATTACTTGTGAAAAAAATTTCGAATGAAAAGAATATTTTTGTTTTTTAATCCTTGCAAATTAGTTTGAAAATGTGTGCTTTTCGATGCAATTAAATTCATTCATTCTTGTAAATTTTCTTCAAAAAGTTAATTTAAATGATTTCTTTGTTTGTTTGGTTTTTCTTTTTTAAATTAAATTAGAAAATTTCAAAATAAATTCTTTGAAAATGATAAAAAAATTTTAAACGTTGCTATACAGTACATTTTAAATTTTAATATTTATGAAAGCTCTTTCTATTACGTTTTCATAGAAATCGAAAGCAATTTCAAATACAAAATATTTGAAAACATAAAAAATTAATGATCTTTCTTTTTCAGTCGTTCAATAAAATTTGTCATATTTAAAAATAAACAAAAAAGCTTATCTTAAACAAAAATCACCTAATGTGTCTTTCACTTGAAATTTATAATGTACACTTGCGCAATTACCTGTTTTACAATCACGATAAAAGTATCAAAACTATATTGTGTTTTGATAATGTCGCAAAAGAAATGTTAATGATTTCAAAATTCAAAGGTAACCAAGATTCGAGATTTAATGATCTCCTGGTAAAAAAATAATCTAGTCAAAATAATAAAAGTTGAGGTTTTTTCGCGCATGATTTATATGGCGTAGTGATCTTTTTTGTGTAGATATACGAAAGAAAAAACGTGTTACAACAACAAAAACGTATGTATGTAAAGTATCTTTTTTTGTGCGCATGTTTTTCTAGTATAATAGGAAACCTCAACTTTTATTATTTTGACTAAACCAAAGTTTTAAAGTAAAGAAATCATAGATTTGTCAATAAAATAAATTCAATAGATGCGAATTTTTTCAAAACTACATAATTTTGTGGTAAGATTTTCTATGCTGGGGAAATATTCTGTGGTGAATGAGCAATTTCTCTAAAAATCTTTAGCGAGAAATAATTCTGTGCTTAAGCATGTGTTTTATTTCTTATACAATCCTAAATCTTGATGAGTACTCTTCTTTATTTTTCACTTTTTTCATATTAATTTCGAATTTTTTCTGTATTTCAATTTTCTTTAACCTTAAATTATATTTCTCTTCCTTTTCTTAAAAAAAAAAAACATTGTATAAATATTGAAAATTCGTCCTATTTTAAATCGCTGACTCTGTAGCATTGATTGCTGGTGAAAATAAAACAAATTTTTCCCAAAAAAAAGAAAAGAAAAAAAAATTTAATAAAATTCCAAAAACTCCTGCTAACAATACAACATTCGACGTTATTAAAAACGTCCCCTTTGTGAAAGAAATTATTTCTTAATATTATTTTACTGTTTTACTTTTTTTTTTTTCAATTTGTTTTGTTTTTCTTTCAAAGCGATTCCTTTTTTTTATTTCAATTTTTGTTTGAATATTTCAAAAAAGTTTGAAAAGAAATTAGTACATTTTCTTCATCATGAAAATTTTTTGTATTTTCTTGAAAAATTTATTACTACACTCTACAGGACTTAACGATTTGGAAAAATACAGAAAAAGAAAAGGATAAATGATAAAACAAAATAAGAGAAGCAGACAGAAATTCCCTTTTTTTTTTTTCTTTTGAAACTTTGCCAAGAAAAATAAATAATAATAAAATGAAATTAAAATGAAAATCATAATAATGATATCGATTTTTGACTTTTGTCAGAGAAGGAAAACAAACCTTTAAGTCGAAATTAATTTATTTTCTCTAAGTTGAATAGAAATAATAGATGAAATTTTCTTTATATTTTATTTATAATTTGTCTGTTAAAATAAATAGAAAAAGTTTTTCAAGAATAATTTTTACTTTTTAAGCATTTAAATGAGAAAAATTGCAGTATTTTACCAGAATTTCTAAACAAAAATCAACAAATTTCATTAATTTCCTTCAAATAAAAAATAATTTAAAGTCCTTCCAAGAAAATTTAAATTAAGTCACACCAAAAGAGATATCAAACATGCCTCATAAAATCAAACATAAACAATAAAATTGAATAAATTTTCAAACCCTTAAAAACTTCAAAAATAAATACTATCTAATTTTCGTCATATCTTTATTTTTTATTTTTTTGTTTTTTGTTTTTTTTTTTGTTTGTTTCAAACGCCCTTCACCTTATTTTTGTAACTTTTCACCTTTATAATTGAGGCCAAAGATATTTCTTTTATCTCCTTTAAATTTTATATCTTACCTCTCGCTTCACTTTTTTTCGCAATTTTTCAATGTCAAAACTCAAAAGATATTAAATTTCATTAAGTTAAAAAAGGTATATAAAGACTTTCTTAAGTGAAACAGAAAAAAAGAAAAGTCAACAAAGAAATTTTTTTAATAAAATAAATAATTTTGTGATGCTTTTAAATAATTTTTCAAAGTAATAAAAGGACAATATTAATTTTGTTAACCGTTACAAGTGTACTGTACATTTTAGATGTGCCTAGTACCTACTATTTTTTTGTTTTTTTTTTTCAATTTCACTTAGCATTTGACAAATTGGTTATAGAAAAAAATATACTTATATTTTAAACCAAAAGATATTTTGTCAAGGGAATTTTGTGCCATTTATTTTGTCTTTTTGACACAAAAAAAAATAAAAATATAAAATAAGTTTTAATAAATTTTTAACTTACCTTTCCATTGCTACTTTGAAAGTAATAAACCATAAAAAACATCCAAATGATGCTAACAAAAACAATTAATTTAACATTTCGTCTCATTTTGTGAAATACAAATGAGAAATATTACAATCACAACAACAACAACAGCAGCAGCAACAACAACAAAATTTATTAAATAACAACACAATCATTAAATTACAATTTTTTATCTATTTTATTTATTTTTTTTTCTTATTTATCTTCTTATTTTTTTGTTTTTTTTATTTACAATTTTAATTCCAATTAAATAAAAACGAAATTTATTTCTTTTCATTTATTATTCAAATTATTAACTTAATACCGATTATATAATTATCCTATGCTAAATGATATCTATTACAAAAAAAAAATCTAATAAATTAAAAAAAGATACTTTTTTTCTGATTTTTTTTTTTCAATTCACCTTAAAATTTGTTGTTTTTTTTTCAATTTATTTACATATTTTAAATGTTTGAAAAATATTTTAGACAAAATTCTATTTCCGTTTATTAAAACTTTTATCAACACTTTATTCAAAAAAAAAATATATATATATTATCAAAACAAAATATGAAACCCTTTGGAAGATATTTTAATCTTTTTCTCAATTTAAATTTTTTGAATTAAAAAAAAAAAAAATCATTTATATTATTTTTTTCTTAAATCAACAATTAAATGCCACCGTTTTCCATTTAAATCGTCCAATAAAACACTATTTTTCCTCTTTAAAAAAAACCAAAATCAATCTTCAATCTTTCACTTGAAGATTCATTATGCAAAATAATTTTATTTTCTTATTTTTTACATATTTTCTTTTTCATTTTTTTTTTTGTTTTTTTTTTTTGTTTTCAATTTATTTATTTTTACATTGAAAAATTCTTCGAAAAATCACTTAACCATGAAACTGGATGTGAACATCATCATCACATACACATTATGCATAAGCAACAAACAAAAAAAGAAAAATCTAAAAATTTGCACGTTTTTTTTTTTTATACCTTTTCTTTTGATGCTGTTAAGTTGTAGATACTTTCTTAGAAATTTTCTGTACTTTTAAGAAATTTTATAATAAGAAAACGTGAAAAGAAATTTTACGTTGAAAAAAAAAAAATGCTGCTACTTCTTACAACTACCGAATAATTTATATAATCCACCTGGAGCTTGTTAGAGCTCTCAGGTATCAACAAACAAAGAAGAATCGACAAACTTTATGAAAATAATTTTGTTTTTTTTTCTTTTTTTTGTTGAACGTTGAGCAGGTATCATAGACTTTACGCTACTGGAGCATTTCTTTTTGTTACATTTAATTTTTGCTATAATTTTGATGACGATGTTGCGATGATGATGTTGATGATGCAGCAACAACGACAGCAGCACAAGCATAACTTTAAAGTTTTTAAGTTAGTAGCATGATTTTTTTGATAGTAACTTAGTATGTATCTTTGTATAAATTTGTATCATTTTTTTAAAATATATACTAAAATATACAGTTAAATAAAAGCTTGATGAAGAGCCAGAGAAATGGTGAAAAAAAAATGAAGAGATTTTAGCAACATTTAAATTCAAGCTTAAAGCTTTGAGAAAATGTTGAGAGAGAAAAAAAATAAAAATAAAAGAAAACATGAAGAATTACATTGAAAATGTGTTATTTTTATTCAAATTTTTAACATCTGTTTACAATGTGGTAAGCTCATACAGTAAATTATGTTCTATAATATACTTTTTTTTTTTGCTTATAAGGGAAAAACAACTTATGGTGTAAAAGGTGATAAAAAGCTAAAGAAAAACATAACAAGATTGGACTTCTGATATGAGATCTTTTCTAGATATGGAGAAAAAAAAGATTTTGTGAAAATTGTTTTTATGAGGATTTTAGTAAATTTTCCATGGAATCATGGAAGTAGGAAATTTTAATTAATCTGGTACCTGAAGAATTTTTTGGGTGTATAAAATTTGCACTAAAACATATTAAAAATGAAGCAAAATTTGAAATCAGATATCATTAGATTTTATTAGAAGAATTTTGAGTATTAAAAAAAAATGTTCTTCAGGCAACATGAAAATCGGTTTAAAAATATCGCAACTACGTGGTTTCGATCAAAATTGATGCTTTTAGTTGAATTCTTTATTTTATTAAAACGAACAGATACTGTGGTTAATCCAGAGAATTTCTACTACTGGTATCCTTTACGTAAAAACAATAAATATTTTCAAAACGATTCTTTTGAATGCCTGAAATTTAAAAAAACAGATTTTTCCTGAAATATTTTTCTGAAAATCCTGAGGTCAATGTATGACCATTATTTAGTTCAAATGTGCATCCTTGATCCTAATTTTCTAACTATAAAATACAAATTTTTAGACATTGAATAATCTATAATTTTTTGTGTTTTATTGGAAAAAATACAAGCCACAGCGACCAATGCATAATAAACTTAAACTAATATTTTCTAAACTTTATATTTAAAAAAAACAAAAAAACTTCTCCAAGGATAATGTTGCGTCCTTGAAACTTATTTTCCATGTAGAATAAAAAAGTAGTTATCGTTATCGTATTTTTCAAAACTTTTTTGAGCATATTTTTTTTTTTTTTTTATGGAATTTTAAAGAATTCAAAAGCAATAAAACCATAAAAGCGGAAATTATTGTTTTAAATTTCAAAATTTTATAACTTTCTCAGTGAATTTTATCGATACAGCTTTAAGGATTCCCTCAACTTAATTCTTTTGAAGAAAAAAAGAAGAAATTTCTACAATGATATGCTTTTATCTCTCAGTAAAGTGAAAAAAAAAAAAACAAGATTAAAATAAAACCTTTAAAGTGGGTGAGGCACACCACATACTTTCTTTACTTATAAAAAATGTATTATTGTCATTTTTCGTTGTTGTTGTTTTTATTTAATCCGGTATTTTTTTTTTCTCTCGTATTCATGTGTAATTTTCATAAATAAATAATTGCAACTTTTTTTTTTTTTTGTTTTTTTCTTTTTTTAAAGCACACCTATTGTTTCACTTTTTTTGCTGTATTTTTTGTCGTGTGATTATTTTAAATTTTTATTTACAAAGTCAAAACACGTAATTAACACTTAAAAAAAATATACACAATGTTAAAAAAAAATATCTATTAAATGGTAACTAATTTTATTTGAAGAAAAAAAAACTTGAATGACTTCCTAAATTCATAAAATACACGAGTATATACCATATAGTACACAATGTTAATATGTTATAATAACATTTTTTCACGTAACATGATGTCAAAATCGATTTTTTTTTTTTTTTTTTATTTTCTTTTTCTTTTTTTCAGTATTTTTAATTTGTATTTTTTTTTAATCAATACTACACAACAACAAATTAACGATCACATGGTAGCAATTTTACTTTCTCTATGTTTTTTTTTTTTTTCATTCTTAAAGACCACCAAAAAATTCAATTAAATTTGTAAATTAAAACACAAAAAGAAAAAAGATAGTTTTTTCAAAAATTGTAATATTTTCACAAGAAAAACAAAACTATTGTTTTATTTCTATTAAAAATGCGAAAAAATTATTTCACATCAATCATAAAAATATGCCGCATCCGTACAACAACAGAAAATAAAAAAAAAAAAGATACAAAACCCACTAGCTAACAATACATGAAAAAAATTATGAAAAAATCGTTATTTGATGGCGCCGTTTTGGTATTATTTAAGAGTATTTCTTTAATAAATACAGCTAGCTAGTTACTTTCTGAGCACACATTTTTATAATTATTATAATTTTGAAACCATTTTCACATTAAAACTTCGAATTAAAACTAAACAAGAAATCTAACTGAATTTCATTTTTTTATTTTTAAGTAAAATGTATCTTTTCTAGAGAACTAATTTGACAAGACAAAATATACAAAACAATAATTCTTTATCAAAAAATGATTTTTTTTTTATTTGTATTCTCTACAAAGTTCTCTCTCTCTTGTTTTAAAGGCATAATAACTCCAATGTTAAACACAGCACAATATTATTGAGTGGATACAAGATACTGCGACGGCGACAAGATAAATTCCAATGAATATGAACAAATTTTTGTTTTTTTGTTTTTTTTTTTTTTTTTTGGTACAACAAATTCAACAGTAACAAAATAAAGTATAGATATGTATGTACTCCAATCTAAGATATTCCCGATCTGACATACATACATATGTATACATATGTACATTGCTTCCCCAATAGCACTCCCATAATGTTAATACTAGAATTCAAATGGATCAAAAAGGAGGATTGAAGAGAATGTATGACAATATGATGATGTCATTCTTCTACTATATGATTTCATACCAAAACATAACATTAAAATTATTTGTTTTTGAAACAAATAAAATGTGTTTCAACAATTTTTGTATCTGAACATGCGTATGAACTTGCGCGTATATGAAAATTATAATTTTTTTTTTTAAATAAACATCAGCTGGTTTTTGTTGTTTATACTAACAATTTATTTAATATTGAGTACGAATGTGGTTTTTATTACATACCTATATTTGAAATATGAGGAAATTGTGGATTTTATTTCATTTGCGTAATGTAATTCAATTAGTATGTATGAGCATTAATGAGATATGTCCTTAATTCTTATACTAAATAGATATAAATGTGCCAATGTTGTGTATTTCTATTGTTTTCTTTTTCGGTTTTTTTTTTTACTGAGATAATGTTTAAATTTTTTAGAATTTTTTTTTCTTTCATTTTTTTAAAAACATTTTCGACCTTTCATGAGCAATGCGGATAATTTCTACAAATAGGATGTTAATTCAACAAGGAATGTGTACAAGATTTAAAAAAAAACCTCAAAACTGAAAAGAAAACTGTCCTCGGGGAAGAAAATAAAATATCATTTTTTTTTTCTGTTGAAAGATTAATTTTTCATTAAGACATTTTTATTGAATTTCTATAATATTGAAAAGATTATTTCATAGAAGGACTCCAAAATAAAAAGGAAATTTAAAAGTGAAGAAATTACAAGCAAAGGAATTTCTTTTCTTTGAAAAAAAAAAAATGAATGGCTTTTTGATATTCGTTCAAATGATGTTGAATTTTTTATTAAAAAGAGTTCCTCTTACGTATAATCTATAGGTTCCGTTAATAAGAAATTAATACGAAAATATTGTTTATTTTTCGTTGAAATTTAAAAAAATATACTTATTTCAAATTTTATCCGGAATACGTTAAAGCCATTTAAAAAATATTAGTATTATAGTATTACTATTTTAAAAACATTGATTAATTATTAATTTTTTATTGAAAAAACCAGAAAAGCACAAGATATTTTTTTCGATATGAATACACACTTTATACGAATTTACATTGTTAAACTTTAAAAACACTTGATATTGATTTTATAATATCAAAAAACATAAAAACATATTTTGTATAATCAACAAAATAATATCAATTTTCAATGATGTTTGCTTTTACGAAAAACAATGCAAAGCTGTTATAAGCCTTTGTTTTCAATTTGCGTGTGTTCTTTGCTTATTTTATACATTTACACGTTAACACGCGAATTTAAAAAAGAATTTGTATATTAACAAATAAAATTCCACTATTTTTAAAAAAAATAACAATTAAATTTCGAATCCCAATTCTCTTTTTACACCAACTTTTTTTTAAAACACGTAACGTATTAGAAGAATAATTTCATTTCAGAAAAATATGCTTTTGTGAGAAAATTGAATTGGCCAGGATATTGTTGAGAGCGTTTCCTACAATACAAACTGAAAAATAATAAAAATTTGTTCACCAATACAAACATTTTAGGATGGAACAGACAGCAAAATCTGCTTGAAAAAAAACTTCAAAAAGTCTACTTATTTTTTCTATGTCACTTTAAGGATCAATTACGAATTACAATAAAAGCCTATCCAAAACTTGACACACGCTATACGCATAAGCGTTCAAAATTGGAAAATTTAATTAAATAAAAATAATTTAAAAAATTTTTTCTTATTAGCTTTATTTCGACACAATTAAGTTTACCTCCTAAAATTTTTTTATTAGTTCCACTTTTATCTAGAACAAATAATCCAAAAAAGGTAATAATAAAATTAGTTGGGACAATTTGAAATAATTCAAAAACTTTGTTAGCAACAGATATCTTAATAACCAAAAAACAGGTACAATGCTTGTTTATTGTTATTCGAATATTATTGTTCTTTTTTATCGTTTCTTATTAATTAACTATTTACATGATGGTATTGAATTGATTGAACAAATAAAGAATTTTGATATAAATATGAAAGTAAAACATCTGAAATTTTATAAAACAATCAAATTGTGAACTGTGAAGTTTAAAAACTCTTTTTTTTTTTTGTTTCAAATAATTTTTTCAGTGTAAAAATGAAAAGTAAGAAAAACACATTTTTCTCATATTTCAATTAACTTTTTTTTTTTCAAATTAATCTAAATAAGTTTTTTTTTTAGGAATTGTTTATAATTTGTCAATTTCATTTTTCTTAATTTTAAATGTAATTCATGCAGAAAATCAAAATAATACCGTTTATACAAGAGAAAAAGAAATTTATGATGAGGCTTTAAAATTATTGAATTTAAAAAATCCAAATTCAGAAGAATATTCAAATATTATTTTCGATTTATTTTTAAAGTTAAAATCAGCTGAAATGAAATTACAAGTAATTGAAAATTTAATACTAAAAGATCTAGATCATGAAAATAAAGAACCGATTATAAGAATGTTAGATGATTTGGAATATTTACAAAAAAAATGTGGAACTTCTTCAGTTAAATTCGATGTAATTGAAAGTATGAGATCACTTATACAAGAACATGTAACGGAAAATTTAATTTTATCTAAAGATTTTAAATCATCATTGTATACGGAACTTTATAAGAAAGAACCAGAAATTGCTAGTGCTGTGACAAGAGATGTAATTGAAGCACTTTATAAACGTGAATCTATAAGTTATTTGATATCTAAAATAATTTATAAATTACCAACTTTATATGATGAAGTAATTATTATGCGGTATATATATCAAGTTATGAGTGATAATGATGATTTACTTAATTCAGATAAAATGTTCGAGTATGCCACACAATTTCATAAATTCAATGTTGAATATTTATATGACTATTATAACTCTCTTAATTTCATGTATTCTGTATTTCCAAAATGTGTTAAACATGTTGTATTCACACCAAATGAATTGTGCTTTGATAATGGCCGTTATATAGTTTCAGCATATTCCAATGGATCTAATCCAAATACATCTTATTATTTATATCCAGGTATTTGTGAAGGTAAATCACCTCAAAACAATCCATCTTATTTCTGGAATACAACAAATACAAAAAATTCTAATCTACGAGATTTGGAAACAGTAGATGGTAAAAGTAAAATGGAAAATGTTAAATTTGAATTAGTACCTCCATATGGTGATCAATGTAACATTAAAATCAATGAAAAATATTTAAATCAAGACGGAAGAACACAATATTTAGCATTAAAAAACCCGAGGGTATATGAAACACAAGCTGATATGTCGGCGTGGAATGTTGGTCATAAAGAATTTATGTTTTACGATGCTTATTCTTATAGGGATCAATTCATTTTGTATTAAGTGATATTTTGTGTTGACTAATGAGCCATATTTTAATTAAAGTTTTGGTTTTCCTTCAAGAAATAAATACACTTGGTTTTTTTTAATCACAAATTTTCTTTAATAAATTTACGACGCTAATCGATTTTACATCATCTTCAGGTTTAATAAATATTTTAACAATTTTTCCTTATTTGTATCCTTATTCTAAAATTATTGAGATAATTGTGAAAAAAGTGGCGAATGGAACGGCAGAGTATTTTCATTTAATATATTATCATTGTTCTTTATGGCTGCCTATGTTCTACACATTCTAACTGGTCTAGTTTTTTTCCTTTGTTTATTTTATGACAGATTTTAAAATTATTTGTACTCAAACTATGGTATGCATTTAAAATATGTTGGGTTATTGCAGAATTTGGGTTTTCCTCTTCTATTGCTTTCAAATGTTCACTAAACTTCGTTTTAAGACATCAACCTGTTTGCCCTATGTAAGTTGCATTGAGCACTAAAGACACCTGAGTAAGAAAATGATTGTTTCACTTCTATTAATAAATTGATTCTGGTAGATTGTATGAATTTTAAATCGGAATGGTATTTTAAATATTTTGTTTATTTAATTAAACAACTCTATAGATATTTGTCAAACATTCTACTTTAAAGTTGTCAATAAATATTGAATGAAGTTCTTGAATCTTCATCCTTTTTTTATGAACGTTCCACAAAGTACTTCTATGTTCATGAAAATTTGAAAAATAAAAAATTTATAAAATAAGTTTAAAACAACATTTATGAAATTTTCTTTATGCTTTCACCTAAACATTGAACAAATCCTAATAAATTTTGTCATTGTAACATTGTCCTTTAAAAATTTTGGTCAGAAACGAAATTAATCCGCTAATATTTCCTAGTAAATGGAATCCTAAAAGAACAATCTAAAAATGTGTAATATAAATCACTTTTCTAACAATCAAGGACAAGACTAACCAAATCCTGGTACAAAAAATCGAAATCCTGAAACTATTTCTGATATTCACAAAGAATGTAAAAATCTAATGCCCAATTATTTTGAAGGTGTCAATTTAATTTTATTTCATGAATTAAATAAAAATTTTATGTTATCACATTCCGTTAATTTAAAATCGAACAGTAATGATTGTTGGTATCGTTTTGGTGCAACATTTTTAGGACAAAATAAATCAAAATTTCACTTATATTCGATAATTCATGGTTTGTACAACTACGGTTACGTTTAATTTTTGCAGCTGAATCATTAGAAACTACATTATTTGATACAACATACATATTTTTCAAATTCTTCAACATTTTTAGCAATTCTATATTCGAATTTATTTAATAATTCTGATGCAATAGTATTACGCTATTAAAACTGTTAACTCTTTTTTCTGATTAAAATACACGTTCAGGGTGAAGTGAATTATGACTGCACTTAATTATATTTGTCTAATTTCAAAATCATTTAATCTTATTTAAGCCTTATCGTTACTAATCAAACAAACAAGAAAAAAACTTATTTTAAGAAGCATTTAAAATTTATTTACATAAAAAATAAAAGGTTAATAATTTCCTTAAACATCGGAAATTTCCAAATTCTCTTCACACTTTGGTTAATTTTGGAAGTAAAAACAAAACAATACTCGATCACACCTAAATTTCCTTAATAAATAGTATTTGTGTGTGTGAGATGAATCAATTTTTATTTCATTAAATTAACCGAGAAAAATATATTATAATTTTGTCTATAAAATGAAAATATATGTACCATCAATATACGTTAGTGTAAACACACGTGTTAACTTTTCTTGTACATATATATTATGTATGTATGTATATATACACATACTATGCACACACTTCGTTACAATGTCACCGTTACAAGTTTTGAAATCATTGAAAAATAACGTCGGTATTTTTCAAACCCACCAAAGATTCATAATTCATAACAGCAATATGTGAAAAAAAAATTTTATTTTTTCAGATTTTTTATATACATACGAGTATACTACGTATATGTATGGATATTTATTATGAATAAATTATAGATTTTTAATATTTTTCCTTATTAATGCATGAAAAATGCACATTTTGTCGAAATTTTTCCCGTTATTTTTTCTATGTATATGATTTCTATAAACATATAAGGTATCATTGTAAAGAGGACAAAATAACTTTTCGTATGATATTAAAAAACATTTCTATCCTTTTCCAAGCTTCAAAAATATATCCTCATCATAGAAGTTGTAAAATCGATTTAAAGAAACACGAAATTTCGAATTTAGGTCCCTATATCCAAGAACCATTATTTCGATCGAAATTAAATAAAATGTGTTAGAAAAAAAAAGAAGTTCTTTATAAAATCCATTATTAACTGTTATCCTGGAATATCCTGAAACTGAGTAATTACGGTTTTTTTTAACATGTCAATATTGTGACAAAATTTTTAACGGTACTGTTTGGCTACAAAATGAAATTTAAAGAGCTTATTTATCAAAAGGTTTAATTTCGATATCTCAAGCTCGCTAATGGTAATTATGTGTTCAATAATGAAATAAATACGATGTTCTCGTATTTTAAAAACATTGATTAATTATTAATTTTTTATTGAAAAAACCAGAAAAGCACAAGATATTTTTTTCGATATGAATACACACTTTATACGAATTTACATTGTTAAACTTTAAAAACACTTGATATTGATTTTATAATATCAAAAAACATAAAAACATATTTTGTATAATCAACAAAATAATATCAATTTTCAATGATGTTTGCTTTTACGAAAAACAATGCAAAGCTGTTATAAGCCTTTGTTCTCAATTTGCGTGTGTTCTTTGCTTATTTTATACATTTACACGTTAACACGCGAATTTAAAAAAGAATTTGTATATTAACAAATAAAATTCCACTATTTTTAAAAAAAATAACAATTAAATTTCGAATCCCAATTCTCTTTTTACACCAACTTTTTTTTAAAACACGTAACGTATTAGAAGAATAATTTCATTTCAGAAAAATATGCTTTTGTGAGAAAATTGAATTGGCCAGGATATTGTTGAGAGCGTTTCCTACAATACAAACTGAAAAATAATAAAAATTTGTTCACCAATACAAACATTTTAGGATGAAACAGACAGCAAAATCTGCTTGATAAAATACTAAAAAAGTATTTTTTTTTTCTTCTCTGTCACTTTAAGGATCAATTACGAATTACAATAAAAGCCTATCCAAAACTTGACACACGCTATACGCATAAGCGTTCAAAATTGGAAAATTTAATTAAATAAAAATAATTTAAAAAATTTTTTCTTATTAGCTTTATTTCGACACAATTAAGTTTGAAAATTTTTTCATTAGTTCCACTTTTATCTAGAACAAATAATCCAAAAAAGGTAATAATAAAATTGGTTGGTAACAATTTGAAATAATTCAAAAACTTTGTTAGCAACAGATATCTTAATATCCCAAAAACACGTACTTACTTATTGTATTTTAATGGTTTATCAAATATTTTTGTTTTTTTTTCATCGTTTCCTATTAATTAACTGTTTAATAATATTGAACTGAGTGAACAAATTAAAAATTTTGATATAAATATGAAACTGAAACATCTGAAATTTTATAAAACAATCAAATTGTGAACTGTGAAGTTTAAGAACTCTTTTTTTTTGTTTCAAATAATTTTTTCAGTGTAAAAATGAAAAGTAAGAAAAACACATTTTTCTCATATTTCAATTAACTTTTTTTTTTTCAAATTAATCTAAATAAGTTTTTTTTTTAGGAATTGTTTATAATTTGTCAATTTCATTTTTTTTAATTTTAAATGTAATTCATGCAGAAAATCAAAATAATACCGTTTATACAAGAGAAAAAGAAATTTATGATGAGGCTTTAAAATTATTGAATTTAAAAAATCCAAATTCAGAAGAATATTCAAATATTATTTTCTCTTGTTTTTCAAAGTTAAAAATAAGTGAATTAAAATTAAATGTTATTGAAAATTTAATACCACAAGATATACATCATGAAAATAAAGCACCTATTAAAAGAATGTTAGATGATTTGGAAAATTTACAAAATAAATATTCAAACGAATATAAATTATTTGATCGTGTAATTCACAGTATGAAATTACTTATAAAAGAATATGCAACAAAAAATTTAATTTTATCTAAAGATTTTGAATCATCATTATTTACGGAACTTTATCACAGAAAACCAGAAATTGCTGATGCTGTGATAAAAGAAGTAATTAAAGCACTTTATAAACGTGAATCTATAAGTTATTTGATATCTAAAATAATTAATAAATTACCAACTTTATATGATGAAGTAATTATTATGCGGTATATATATGAAGTAATTAGTGATAATAATGATTTACTTAATTCAGATAAAATGTTCGAGTATGCCACACAATTTCATAAATTCAATGTTGAATATTTTTATGACTATTATAACTCTCTTAATTTCATGTATTCTGTATTTCCAAAATGTGTTAAGCATGTTTTATTCACACCAAATGAATTATGTTTTGATAATGGCCGTTATATAGTTTCAGCGTATTCGAATGGATCTAATCCAAATACATCTTATTATTTATATCCAGGTATTTGTGAAGGTAAATCACCTCAAAACAATCCATCTTATTTCTGGAATACAACAAATATAAAAAATTCTAATCTACGAGATTTGGAAACAGTAGATGGTAAAAGTAAAATGGAAAATGTAAAATTCGAATTAGTACCTCCATATGGTGATCAATGTAACATTAAAATCAATGAAAAATATTTAAATCAAGACGGAAGAACACAATATTTAGCATTAAAAAACCCGAGGGTATATGAAACACAAGCTGATATGTCGGTGTGGAATGTCGGTCATAAAGAAATTATGAGTTACGATGGTTGGTCTAAAAATAAGGAATAATTTGTATTCACTTAATGAGCCATATTTTAAATAAAGTTTTGGTTTTTCTTTAAGAAATAAATACACTTGGTTTTTTGACTCACAAATTTTCTTTAAAAATTACGACGCTAATCGATTTTACATCATCTTCAGGTTTAATAAATATTTTAACAATTTTTCCTTATTTGCATCCTTATTCTAAAACTATTGCGATAGAGATATAAAAAGTGGAGAATGGAAGGACAGAGTATTTTCATTTAATATATTATCATTGTTCTTTATGGCTGCCTATGTTCTACACATTCTAACTGGTCTAGTTTTTTTCCTTTGTTTATTTTATGACAGATTTTAAAATTATTTGTACTCAAACTATGGTATGCATTTAAAATATGTTGGGTTATTGCAGAATTTGGGTTTTCCTCTTCTATTGCTTTCAAATGTTCACTAAACTTCGTTTTAAGACATCAACCTGTTTGCCCTATGTAAGTTGCATTGAGCACTAAAGACACCTGAGTAAGAAAATGATTGTTTCACTTCTATTAATAAATTGATTCTGGTAGATTGTATGAATTTTAAATCGGAATGGTATTTTAAATATTTTGTTTATTTAATTAAACAACTCTATAGATATTTGTCAAACATTCTACTTTAAAGTTGTCAATAAATATTGAATGAAGTTCTTGAATCTTCATCCTTTTTTTATGAACGTTCCACAAAGTACTTCTATGTTCATGAAAATTTGAAAAATAAAAAATTTATAAAATAAGTTTAAAACAACATTTATGAAATTTTCTTTATGCTTTCACCTAAACATTGAACAAATCCTAATAAATTTTGTCATTGTAACATTGTCCTTTAAAAATTTTGGTCAGAAACGAAATTAATCCGCTAATATTTCCTAGTAAATGGAATCCTAAAAGAACAATCTAAAAATGTGTAATATAAATCACTTTTCTAACAATCAAGGACAAGACTAACCAAATCCTGGTACAAAAAATCGAAATCCTGAAACTATTTCTGATATTCACAAAGAATGTAAAAATCTAATGCCCAATTATTTTGAAGGTGTCAATTTAATTTTATTTCATGAATTAAATAAAAATTTTATGTTATCACATTCCGTTAATTTAAAATCGAACAGTAATGATTGTTGGTATCGTTTTGGTGCAACATTTTTAGGACAAAATAAATCAAAATTGGAATTATATCCGATAATTCATGGTTATTGAAAAATTTATTCATCTCACACACACAGAAACTATTTACTAAGAAAATTTAGGTGTGCTCGAGTATTGTTTTGTTTTTACTTCCAAAATTAACCAAAGTGTGAAGAGAATTTGGAAATTTCTGATGTTTAAGGAAGTTATTAAATAATTTTTATGTTTTACTTTTCATTTTCTGTAGGTCCGGCTTCAATGTTTTAATATTCTGTCCTGAGTGTTCAATTTAAGTCCCTATATCCAAGAACCATTATTTCGATCGAAATCAAATAACATGTGTTAGAAAAAAAAAGAAGTTCTTTATAAAATCCATTATTAACTGTTATCCTGGAATATCCTGAAACTGAGTAATTACGGTTTTTTTTAACATGTCAATTTTGTGACAAAATTCTTAACGGTACTGTTTGGCTACAAAATGAAATTTAAAGAGATTATTTATCAAAAGGTTTAATTTCGATATCTCAAGCTCGCTAATGGTAGTTATGTGTTCAATAATGAAATAAATACGATGTTCTCGTATTTTAAAAACATTGATTAATTATTAATTTTTTATTGAAAAAACCAGAAAAGCACAAGATATTTTTTTCGATATGAATACACACTTTTTAGGAATTTACATTGTTAAACTTTAAAAACACTTGATATTGATTTTATAATATCAAAAAACATAAAAACATATTTTGTATAATCAACAAAATAATATCAATTTTCAATAACATTTGCTTGATTCTTGTACGAAAAACAATGCAGAGCATGTTGTTATAAGCGTTTGTTCTTAATTTGTTTGTAGCTTTTGCTTATTTTAAATTTAGAAAAAAATTTGTATATTAACAGGTAAAATTTCACTATTTTTAAGAAAAATAAAAATTAAATTTCATATCCCAATTCTCTTTTTACACCAACTTTTTTTTAACACGTATTAGAAAAATAATTTCATTCTCTTTTTACATGATTTATTTCTATTTAATATGATCCCGGACCCACTCAGAATTCTAACAAGAAATTTTTACAAGTATTCTTCGGGAATGTATCGTTTGTGTAAAAACAGAATTAACTGTTATTTGAAGAAAAAATGAGTAATGAGAGGAAATTAGACAGTAAGGTAAGACCTTTTAAACTTTCTCTTATTACGTACTGCTTTTCAAATTCCAGTAAAACAGACAACAAATGGGTGGATGACATCCCTTCACAATGTAAGCTACGCTGAACCAAATTTTCTTTTGTTTAGAAAAATATGCTTCTGTGAGACTAGAAAATTGAATTGGCCAGGATATTGTTGAGAGCGTTTCCTACAATACAAACTGAAAAATAATAAAAATTTGTTCACCAATACAAACATTTTAGGATGGAACAGACAGCAAAATCTGCTTGAAAAAAAACTTTTAAAAGTCTACTTATTTTTTCTCTGTCACTTTAAGGATCAATTACGAATTACAATAAAAGCCTATCCAAAACTTAACACACGCTATACGCATAAGCGTTCAAAATTGGAAAATTTAATTAAATAAAAATAATTTAAAAAATTTTTTCTTATTAGCTTTATTTCGACACAATTAAGTTTTTCTCCTAAAATTTTTATATTATTTCCACTTTTATCTAGAACAAATAATCCAAAAAAGGTAATAATAAAATTGGTTGGTGACAATTTGAAATAATTCAAAAACTTTGTTAGCAACAGATATCTTAATAATCAAAAAACAGGTACAATGCTTGTTTATTGTTATTCGAATATTTTTGTTTTTTTTTTTTTATCGTTTCTTAATAATTAACTATTTACATAATGTTATTCAATTGATTGAACAAATAAAGAATTTTGATAAATATAAAACTGAAACATCTGAAATTTTATAAAACAATCAAATTTTGAATAGGGAAGTTTAAGAACTCTTTTTTTTTTGTTTCAAATAATTTTATCAGTGCAAAAATGAAAAGTAAGAAAAACACATTATTCTCATATATCAATTAATTTTTTTTTTTTTTCAAATTAATCTAAATAATTTTCTTTTCTTCAGGAACTGTTTATAATTTTGCAATTACATTTTTTTTAATTTTAAATGTAATTCATGCACAAAATGAAAATAAAGACAATTATACTAAAGAAAGAAAAATCGATGATACTGGTATAGAGTTACTAAAGGATATAAATCCAAATAATGAAGAATATTCCTATATTAATTTGCATTTATCTTTAACGTATAAAATAAGTGAAACGAAATTAGAAGAAAATGAAAATTTAATACCAAAAAATCTACATCATGAAAATAAAAGACCGATTATAAGAATGTTAAATGATTTGGTATATTTACAAAATGAATATTCAAACGAATATAAATTATTTGATCGTGTAATTGACGGTATGAAATTACTTATACAAGAATATGTAACGGAAAATTTAATTTTATCTAAAGATTTTGAATCATCATTGTATACGGAACTTTATAAGAAAGAACCAGAAATTGCTGATGCTGTGACAAAAGAAGTAATTAAAGCATTTTATAAACGTGAATCTATAAGTTTTTTGATATCTAGAATAATTTATAAATTACCACAATTATATGATCAAGTATCGAACATACGGTATATATATGAAGTAATTAGTGATAATAATGATTTACTTAATTCAGATAAAATTTTCGAGTATGCAACAGAATTTCAAAAATTTAATGGTAACGATTTATATGGCGAATATGACTCTCTTACGTTCATGTATTATGTATTTCCAAAATGTGTTAAACATGTTTTATTCACACCAAATAAATTGTGTTTTGATAATGGCCGTTATATAGTTTCAGCGTATTCGAATGTATCTAATCCAAATACATCTTATTATTTATATCCAGGTATTTGTGATGGTGAATCACCTCAAAACAATCCATCTTATTTCTGGAATACAACAAATATAAAAAATTCTAATCTACGAGATTTGGAAACAGTAGATGGTAAAAGTAAAATGGAAAATGTAAAATTCGAATTAGTACCTCCACATGGTGATCAATGTAACATTAAAATCAATGAAAAATATTTAAATCAAGACGGAAGAACACAATATTTAGCATTAAAAAACCCGAGGGTATATGAAACACAAGCTGATATGTCGGTGTGGAATGTCGGTCATAAAGAAATTATGAGTTACGATGGTTGGTCTAAAAATAAGGAATAATTTGTATTCACTTAATGAGCCATATTTTAAATAAAGTTTTGGTTTTCCTTCAAGAAATAAATACACTTGGTTTTTTTGACTCACAAATTTTCTTTAAAAATTACGACGCTAATCGATTTTACATCATCTTCAGGTTTAATAAATATTTTAACAATTTTTCCTTATTTGCATCCTTATTCTAAAACTATTGCGATAGAGATATAAAAAGTGGCGAATGGAAGGACAGAGTATTTTCATTTAATATATTATCATTGTTCTTTATGGCTGTCTGATTTCTACACATTCTAACTGATCTAGTTTTCTTTTCTTTGTTTATTTTATGAAAGATTTTAAAATTATTTGTACTCAAACTATGGTATGCATTTAAAATATGTTGGGTTATTGCAGAATTTGGGTTTTCCTCTTCTATTGCTTTCAAATGTTCACTAAACTTCGTTTTAAGACATCAACCTGTTTGCCCTATGTAAGTTGTATTGAGCACTAAAAACACTTGAGTAAGAAAATGGTTGTTTCACTTCTATTAATAAATTGATTCTGGTAGATTGTATGAATTTTAAATCGGAATGGTATTTTAAATATTTTGTTTATTCAATTAAATTAAATTAAATTAAAACAAATTCAAATTAAATTAAATAGTAATTTTATATTTTGATTCACTTAGCAGTTAAACTCCAATATATAAAATAATACCCGGGTATTATATCTGTCACTATTGTGAGTATTAATTGTCAATACCCGGGTATTCTTAACCAGGTATCTGTACCCTCTTAATACCTTATATCTATCACTGCTATTAAAGGCTAATTACCCTCTCCTTCAATTTTTATCCTCACTTATCCTTTTGAAGATAAAATTTTCTTCTTAATGTTTATATAAGTTAACATAAGTTAACAGGTAAATAAAATAATGTTCCCAAGAACAAGCTGCAACGTGACCACCAAGAAGAATTGCTGACCTAATGTCTACGACAAATTATAAAAAATGTAATTTTTAGGTAATAAGAAAAATTGTAAAATTATTTTAAGTTAGATCTAGTTTTGATTTCAATTAATAAAGTTCTAATTTTATTTTAATTGTAAAAGTTATAATTGTAAAATGTTCAATCAATAAAATTATAATTAAAGTAATAAAAAATATTTCTTTTATAATCAAAAAATAAATTTTTATTAACTGGCGTCCGAGCAGGGGCTGGCAGTGAATTAAGTGCAAGTTAATAGTGAACAAAGTTAAACAAAAAGAAAGTACAATTTCTTTTTGAAAAAATTTTTGTTTAAAAAAAAAGAATAACCATTTCTTTCAAACAAATTTTTTGTGCATTATTAAATCCAAAAGTGGACACCACGCCACATTAAATTGGAAATCAACTTGCAAAGGTGTAATTTTATCCAGGAAAGAGGCCCCTTAGTAGACCAGGAAAAAGGACAAACAGGAGCAGACAACCACGCTGCAGCCGCCAGGATTCTTTACATAAACTCTCGGACCGGATTCCAAATTTTGAAGAAAATGATAATAATCATACTACTGTAAGTCATAGATTTTAATTAAATTTGAATAGAATTTTTTTTTAAGAAAAAAAAAATAAAAGAAGTAAATTTTTAATGTTTTGATATTTTAATTAGAAAATTTAATGGAAAACAGGCATAATAGTAATTTTTTGGTTTTTTAAACGAAAGGGACAGAAATTTTTAAGAATATTTTGAACAGTGAATTTGAAAAATTGAATTAAAATATAAAGTGAATAAATTATATCTTTTTAATAAAAAATTTTTTTTAATCATTTGTGAAGGAGGTAAATTCTTATTATATTTGAAAAATTAAGTTAAAATTAAAGCTAATTATTTTTTTTTTTTAACAAAAAAAGAGTTCAACGGATAATAAATCAATAAATTTTTGTGGACAAAAAGGAAAAATTGTAATAATATTTTAGTAACATTTGAAACTAAAATTACAAATACAAGTTTTAAATTTTTTTTTTACCAAATAAAAGAAAAATTTTAATAACGTTCTAAATACTATATTAGAGAAATTAAAATTTAAAATACAAGCTTAATAGGTCTTTTTTTTTTTACGAAATAAAAACAAAATTTTAATAAAACTTTAAATACTATATTTGAAGAAAAAGGTAAAATTAAAAATACAATGTTAATAAATTTTTTACGATATATAAAAATAAAATTTTTATAGTATTTTGAATAATATACGTATATTTGAAAAATCCAACTAAAATATAAATTTAATTATTTTTTTAATATGAGTTAAAAGGGTGAAAAAATTTTAATATTATTTAAAAAAATATATATATTATATTCGAAGAACTTAATTATAATAAAAGCTATAAAAGATTTTTGAAATTTTTCTCATTGAAGAAAAATTTTGTTAAAACGTAATAGATAGTGAAGTGCATAAATAAAAGGTTTCGTTGAAATTAAATAACAAACAAAAGTAATTGACCTTTACAATTTAAATTTAAATATTTTTGAAATTCGTAATCAGATAAAATTTTAACCATTTTTTAAAAAAACATACCATTTAAAATTAAAATTTTTTTTGAAAATTTTGAATATATTGAAATACAGTTTTTGATATAAGAACAAAGGGAATATTTTATTAGATTATACTATCAAAAAAAATTTTTTTTCTCACTTTCATAATCGAATAGCTAATTCCATTATCCTTTTGAGGTACTATCAAACTAAAGATTCGTTTTATTTATAAAAAATTAAGAGTTAATCAAATTCATAAAGTGTAAAATAAAGGAAATATTGAAATCTAATAATTCAGTAGCTAAAAGGTTAAATCGATCTATCATAAAACAAAATTTAAATACCCTTAATTAAAACCAAAAAAAAATTTTTTTTTAACAATATCTACTTCAATCTTTTATTGACTACAAAAATTCAAAATGCCCAACACTGGTAATAATATTCTTATTAGACCACCCATTTTAAATTCTGAGACAAACCAACAACCTACTCCTGTCCCAACAGGTACATCTTCCTCGAATACTACAGCGATAGCTGAACTTGTAACTAGACTCGTAACTGACACATTGAGAAGAGAAGGTAGAGAAATTATTAATTCAATTATTAACCCAAGAGTTGATCCCAACTATGATGCTGATCAAGCCATTGCTGCAAATCAGGCAGCCAATATCTCTGATATGGACAAGATCCCAGATGTAGTTAAAAGCCTACGAGAATTCTCTGGTCAGGCTGGAGAATTCGGTTCATGGCGTAAGAGTGTCGAGCGTATTCTGACAATTTATGAGCCCCTCAAAGGAACCCCCAAATATTTTGGAATATTAAGTGTAATTCGTAACAAAATTATAGGTCAAGCTGACGTCGTACTCGAATCCTACAATACACCATTATTAGGATAGAATATCGAAATGTCTCACCCTTCACTTTGCAGATAAACGAGACTTAGGAATGTTAGAGTACCAAATAACCACATTAGTACAAGGAAATAGGTCCATTCCTAAATTCTACCAGGCAGTTTACCATCATTTATCTTTGATACTAAATAAACTTTCATCAATGGAAATGGGTGCTAAAAGTATGAGAAACCTTACTCAAACATACAGAGGTAAGGCATTAGATACCTTCATTAGAGGACTCAAGTATAAAAGAACCTACCGACCTTCCTCAAGCACTCCATCTCTGCTTGAAATTGCAAAATGTAGACTTTCGCGCTCAGCATGCAAATCACAATAATCTACCGAATCGCAGATATGGCACTCAACCTCCATCAATCCCACCTACAGCAAACACCCATTAGACAGTTTCAACAACCACATTATCCATCTTACCCACAAAATCCACAAAGACCATCTCGAAATGATGCCGCCTTATTACCCCCAAAACCGTTACCTAAACCAGAGCCTATGGACATAGGCCACTCGATTCACTCCCGAATGGTAAATTACCAAAATCGGCCTAGTCCACAATTTGTTCCTCAAAAAAGGATGCCACCACAAAATTCCCAACAAGTCCACGCACCGAACAAGTATCAAAAAATTTTTAATACTGAATAACAGGAGAACGCTGAAAGCAATAGGCAAATGGACGAATATACCGCTCAAATACAACAGACAGATTTAAATTACGATCAAACTTTAATTGATTATACTAACAGTCAGGAAAATCCCTATGGCACAACAGAAATATCTGATGATATTTATTTTTTAGATTAAACAGTTCTTCATTGCCCTACATCGAAAAGGTAATGAAGAACGGAAAAATTTTAAAATTCCTTATTGACACCGGCTCGAACAAAAATTACTTTCAATCTCGCTTAATAAGAAATCTCATTCCAAGTCAAAAACCGTTTTACGCAAATTCAGTAGGAGGCAATATAAAGGTTACGCATCATGCTATCATAGATTTTTTTGGACACAAGACTAGCAAAATAAAATTTTTCACACACAAAATAGCTATATGGTAATTGACCCCGGTATCAAAATTCCACTCAAACAATATAGATCCGAATCAGTAAATTCCATCGGTTTATCTAGACTTCCCCAAAAAACAGAAATTAACCCCCTAACCTCAACACAACATAGAGACGAGAGCTCGTCTCATAACCTTTTACCCATTGTAGAAACCCCTATCAACGTTTTCCGTAATCAAATTATTCTGAAATTAGGTGATGAAGATTCGTACCAAGCAATGACCCCGTTCGAAAACTACAAAAGACACATTTTTATAAAACCTCATTACACTGAGAAAGACATAATAGATATTTTTAAAAGATATTTGAATCCAAACACAATCAATGGACTCTCAGCCGAAGAAAACACAATGGGTCTCATACAAGAAATATATCCGGTACACTTTGGAAATTATAAAACCAGGCAAACTCGACTACTTGTGGAAGATATACCAAATGAAACTGAACAGGAAGAAAAAATATTGAAGATCCACAGAAGAGCACACAGAAATGCAGAGGAAAATAGATTACAGTTGCTAGAAAAATTTTACTTTCCCAGAATGAGTTCAAAAATAAAAAGATTAATCAAAAATTGTACCACGCATGCGAAGCAAATAAATATGACAGACACCCTAATCATCCTGTTTTATCTCCTGCGCCCATTCCCAATTATCCTGGTCATATTATCCACATAGACATATTTTCTACCGAAAAACACTTAGTTCTCACAGCAATAGACAAACTTACCAAGTATGCCAAAACCTGCATAATTCCTTCTCGCTCAATTGAAGACATACGAAAGCCTTTAAGAGATATTCTATTCTTTTTCTCAATACCAGAAATTGTCGTCATAAATAACGAGAAGTCCTTAAACTCAGCATTTATTACATCCATGATAGAAGATGAACTTCGTATAAGACCCCGCCTTATAGAAGTGAAATGAATGGGCAGATCGAAAGATTCCACTCAACCCTTGCAGAAATCATGAGATGCCTAAAAGCAGACGAAACACCTCGTTCATTCGGAGGGCTTCTCGAGAGAGCAACACATGAGTATAATTGCACGATCCATTCGGTTACAAAGAAAAAGCCAGTAGAATTATTTTTTCGTCGCTCACCTAACCTTTCCTCAGAAGAATTCGAAAAAAGTAGGTTAGATAATATAGAAAAGCTAAAAAGAAAACAGGAAAAAGACATAAAACACCACAATAAAAAACGAGAACACCTAAAGAATTATGAAATTGTCTATGTAAAGCACAACAAAAGAATAGGCTCCAAACTTACGATTAGATATGTTAGGGAGGAAGTAAAGGAAAACAGAAATACAACAATAGTTACATAGTCAGCTCGAATCGTACACAAAAGTAATATAAAAAATTAAACTTTTACAGATCAATTTTTACAACTGGAAAAGGCGAAGTGCAAATACTAGACTATACGAATTCACAAGTAGTGGCCATCGACAGCGGAAGAGCTAAAATACAGACTGGAAACTTTAAACATTGACATTGACTTACGACAATACGACCAACTGACAGTAGAAACAGAAAAGGCACTTGAACCTGATATTCCAACAGAAAATCCCATCTACCCCTATCTCTATCATGAATTAACTCAAATCAAAGATCTACTTAGAAACTTAAAACCTAAAATCTCCAAAAGGTCTCTAGACTTTCTTGGCTCCGCATGTAAATGGATCGCCGGTAATCCTGACCACGAAGATTTCATACTAATTCAAGAGAAAATGAATAACGTCCTTAAAAATAATAATAATCAAATAATAATAAATAAACTACTTAATGATAGATTGAACAATATAACCAAGGTATCCAATAGAATACAAAAACTTTTTGAAGACGATGTTAAATTCAAATATGAACTTATCTCTAGCTTGTAATACAAGGTAAAATTGATAAAAGAAAACTCATTAATATTAAATACGCTATAAATTTTGCTAAGTCCGGAATTTTGAATTCAATGATGCTCTCAAAAAGAGAGATAGAATTGGCTATTAACATTTTAGATAAAGAAAGACTTCCTTACGCAACACCGGAGGAAGCTCTAGAATTTGCTAATATCAAAATTTTAACTAATAATTTATTCCTTTTATATGTTATTAACATCCCCATTACTATGAATGAAATATTTGAAAAATTAATTATTAAACCTGTAAAAAGAAACAATGGGTGCTATTATGAATATCGTAATTCGATCGATCGAACTTCGATTTTCGTAAATGGTATTATGTAACTTTATGAAGTTCGATTCGTTTCGATTTGATCGAATTAAAATTCGATGACTTTTAATGTGTACGAATTTTGAGTTAGACATTTAGGTTAATTGTTGTTTGATTTGTGACAGTTCATTGTTTGTTAATTTTTTCATGAAAATGTATGTATTAATATTATATTATATAGTTATTATTGAAATTTTGTGTTATAAAGCGTTAATTTACATTCTAGGTCGAGGGAGTTTTCCAACAAAAAAATTTACTATCTCAAAAAAGATGAAAAAAGTGAAATTATGAAGTTAAAAAAAGAAAAACTAAAAATTTATAAAGAAGATGTTGAAAATCAGAAAAAAGATCGCTTAGAAAAACTAAATTTAAAAAAAAAGAATTTTAGAGTTAGAAATGAAAAAATTTGAATAGTTTTTTATTTAATTAATATAAGTTAGACCTATAATTGAAAATGTGAAAATCTTTTTGAAATATTCCAATTTAGTTGGAGTAATGAAAAAAAATTTACACTGCAAGCTGCCAAGAAGGAAAAAACTTACTGAATTGAATTGTTTTTTTTTTGTTTTTGATGTTGTTTATGAATTGTTTTGTTTTATTACTTTATTACTTTTTGTTTTATAATTTTATTTTAGACAATAAATATTTTTGAATTTTAATAGATAAATTTATTACTTTTATTTATTTTTTTTTTTGTTCAAGCTATTTTTTTCTTCTAACACTTCTAACACTTATCCTTTTGAAAATAAAATTTTCTTGTTAATTTTTATATACAATTTCTGTTCTTTAAATACCAACTTGTTTTTTTTTTTTGTTCATCAAAAGAAAAATTTCTAATTTATAATCCATTGATTTTTATAGAAAACAACAAAAAAACAAATTGCAGCAAAAATGTAATTCATCGACATACAATAAAAATTTCCTGTTGTCCGAATAAATGAATATATGTATGTACAATATATAAAAAAAATGAAAGACAAAAAGTAAGTTTTGACGTTCATGTAGTATATAAGAAAGAAAAGTTATTTTGGTAATTAAAAAATATATTTTCTTTTTTATTTAGAAAAAAAAATCTTCCCCAGTTTGATTAACATTGTTTTACAAAAAGTAATAAAATACGAGTAAAAGTAAAAGTAAAAAACTACACACAAAATAAAAGTCCATCACAGAATCGAATAATTGAATTTTTTACGAGAAGAATGAAATATTTAACTAAGAAAACAAAAAATACTAAAAAAAAATTTCCCCTTCTATTGTACTCTCAAATCTTATAGAAGCCAGCAATCAATAGTACAAATTGGACCCAGGACTCAGGAGATAACAGGATGTCTGATACATGGAATAAATAAAAAAAAAATTTTATTATATTTTCCTGAGTACAGGATTTTTAAAGTACACACAAACACATATATGTAGATATATACATCGATCGCATGAGTTACAGAAATATCAAACTGAAAAATTGACACAATCGATAGTTAGCATCAAAAATGACATACATATCTGGAAAAGCACGATTTTGAAAAGAAAATGAGAAAAAAAAATTTAAGTTTTACATTTTTATATAGTTGAACGTCGGAAAAACTGAAATATACTCCAGAGTTTTGTTAAAAATTTGCTTTGTTGTGATAAAAAAAGTTTTCAAAGACTTTTTACTGTTAGTTTTTAGAAAAAATCGAAAATATGGTGTTTTTTCTTGCTTTAGATACGTAATATATATCATTTTTTGACAAACGTTATCGAAATATTGAATTTCCAGGAATATTAAAGAAAATAACACTTTTTTTCGAAATTTACCACAAGTATTTCTTCTTTTTATTAATTTAGGCTTTTTTTTGTTTTTTTGTTTTTTTTTTTAAACCGATAAAAAAGGATACATATTTCCTTACCCTTTCTTCCTTGAATCATTTTGTTGGGATTTTTGAATGAATTAAATAACTATATGAATTAATATATATATGTACGTATGTATGAGGTCGATTTTCAGGAACAGGAAAAAAATAGAGAATCTAATATTATTTTGACTTTCATAATTTGATTGATTGACATGATATGATAAGATTGTGGTCTTGTAGCACTAGCCCTGTTTCAATATTTTAATATTCTGTCTTGAGTGTTACCATCTAAATTATGATTCATATTATTTGTTATTTTAACGAAGTACAACTGTTATCTTTTTTTTAAATTAAAATACACGTTCTGTTCATTCAGAGTGGAGTGAACTATGACTGCGCTTAATTACATTTGTCTAATTCTAAACTCATTAGGCTATCCTTTTCTTATATAAGCCTTATCGTTACTAATCAAACAAAAAAAAAAACTTATTTTAAGAAGAACCTTAATTTAAAAATAATCCTGCTATTGTTTTTAAGAAAAATCAATCATTTAATCGGTTATTCTGTATAAAATTTATTTATTTACATAAAAAATCATTATCCTTAAAAGCATTTAATTAAATTACATAACAAACATAAAAATTAGTTAATAACTTCCTTAAACATTAATTTTGGAAGTAAAACCAAAACAATACTCGATCACACCTAAATTTCCTTAGTAAATAGTGTTTGTGTGGGTGAGATGAATCAATTTTTATTTCATTAAATTAACCGAGAAAAATATATTATAATTTTGTCTATAAAATGAAAATATATGTATGTACCATCAATATACGTTAGTGTAAACACACGTGTTAACTTTTCTTGTACATATATATTATGTATGTATATGAACATACTATACACACACTTCGTTACAATGTCACCGTTACAAGCTTTTAAATAAATTATAGATTTTTTAATATTTTTCCTTATTAATGCATGAAAAATGCACATTTTGTCGAACTTTTTCCCGTTTATTTTTCTATGTACATATATGGTTTCTATAAACATAAAAGGTATCATTGTAAAGATGACAAAATAACTTTTCATATGATATTAAAAAACATATCTGTCTTTTTTCAAGTTTCGAAAATATATCGTCATAGGTAAATATAAGTTGAAAAATCGATTTAAAAAAACACGAAATTTCGAATTTAGGTCCCTATATCCAAGCACCAATATTTCGATCGAAATTAAATAAAATGTGTTAGAAAAAAAAAAGTTCTTTATAAAATCCATTATTAACTGTTATCCTCGAATATCCTGAAACTGAGCAATACCGGTATTGTGAGATGATAATCTCCCCCTTAAAATAAAACCCGGAATGAACTATATAATGTGTTGTTTATTTGAAAGCTGATTTCACAATGACTTTCATAATTTTTTGTTACACACATGCAAGTGCTTACAATCAATGCTTTTTCTATAAAATGGAATAATTTAAAATGAAACATTGGTAGCGTTATCTCACGCTCGCTAATGATAATTAAGTGTTGAATAATGAAATATATACGATGTACTCGTATTTTAAAAACATTGATTAATTATAAATTTTTTATTGAAAATACCAGAAAATCACAAGATATTTTTTTCGATATGAATACACACTTTATACGCATATACATTGTTAAATATCAAAACACTTGATATTGATTTTAAAATATCAAAAAACATAAAAACATATTTTGTATAATCAACAAAATAATATCAATTTTCAATAACATTTGCTTGATTCTTGTACGAAAAACAATGCAGAGCTGTTATAAGCCTTTGTTCTCAATTTGCGTGTGTTGTTTGCTTATTTTATACATTTTTACGTTAACACCTGAATTTAAAAAAACATTCGTATATTAACAGGTAAAAGTTCACTATTTTTAAGAAAAATAAAAATTAAATTTCGTATCCCAATTCTCTTTTTACACCAACTTTTTTTTAACACGTATTAGAAAAACAATTTCATTCTCTTTTTACATGATTTATTTCTATTTAATACAATCCGGGACCCACTCAGAATTCTAACAAGAAATTTTTACAAGTATTCTTCTGGAATGTATCGTTTGTGTAAAAACAGAATTAACTGTTATTTGTAGAAAAAATGAGTAATGAGAGGAAATTAGACAGTAAGGTATAAACTTGTAAGCTCTCTCTTATAATGTACTGCTTTTCAAACTCCAATAAAACAGACAACAAATGGGTGGATGCGTTTTCAAAATTACAAAAACTCCAAAACTAACACACGCTATACTATAATTTAAAAATCTTTTTCTTATTAGCTTTATTTCGACACAATTAAGTTTGCCTCCTAAAATTTTTATATTAGTTCCACTTTTATCTAGAACAAATAATCCAAAAAAAGTAATAATGAAATTGGTTGGTGACAATTTGAAATAATTCAAAAACTTTGTTAGCAACAGATATCTTAAACACAAGAACATGTACAATGCTTGTTCTTTGTTATTCTAATATTATTTTTACTTATTTTGTTTTTTTCATCGATTCCTATTAATTAACTATTTACATGATAGTATTGAATTGAGTGAACAAATAAAGAATTTTAATATGAATATACATATATGTATTATATTAAACAATTTGGAATTTTATAAAACAGTCAAGTTGTGAACAGGGAAGTTTTAGAACTCTTTTTTTTTTTTGTTTCAAATAATTTTATCAGTGTAAAAATGAAAAGTAAAAAAAACACATTTTTCTCAATTTCAATTTATTTTTTTTTTTCAAATTAATCTAAATAAGTTTTTTTTCTTTAGGAATTTTTTATAATTTGGCAATTACATTTTTTTAAATTTTAAATGTAATTCATGCAGAAAATCAAAATAAAAACGATTATACTAAAGAAAAAAAAATCTATGATACTGGTATAGAGTTACTAAAGGATATAAATCCAAATAATGAAGAATATTCCTATATTAATTTGCATTTATCTTTAACGTATAAAATAAGTGAAACGAAATTAGAAGAAAATGAAAATTTAATACCAAAAGATCTACATCATGAAAATAAAGAACCGAATATAATAATTTTAGATGCACAAAATGAAAATAAAGACAATTATACTAAAGAAAGAAAAATCTATGATTCTGTTATGGAGTTGTTAAAGGATAAAAATCCAAATACTGAAGGATATTCCTATTTTATTTTCGATTTATTTTTAAAGTTAAAAATAAGTGAATTGAAATTAGAAGCTATTGAAAATTTGATACCAAAAAATCTACAAAATGAAAATAAAAGACCGATTATAAGAATGTTAGATGATTCGGAATATTTACAAAATAAATATTCAAACGAATATAAATTATTTGATCGTGTAATTGACGGTATGAAATTACTTATACAAGAATATGTAACGGAAAATTTAATTTTATCTAAAGATTTTGAATCATCATTGTTTACGGAACTTTATGACAGAAAACCAGAAATTGCTGATGCTGTGATAAAAGAAGTAATTAAAGCACTTTATAAACGTGAATCTATAAGTTATTTGATATCTAAAATAATTAATAAATTACCAACTTTATATGATGAAGTAATTATTATGCGGTATATATATGAAGTAATTAGTGATAATAATGATTTACTTAATTCAGATAAAATGTTCGAGTATGCCACACAATTTCATAAATTCAATGTTGAATATTTTTATGACTATTATAACTCTCTTAATTTCATGTATTCTGTATTTCCAAAATGTGTTAAACATGTTGTATTGACACCAAATAAATTGTGTTTTGATAATGGCTATTATATAGTTTCAGCATATTCGAATGGATCTAATCCAAATACATCTTATTATTTATATCCAGGTATTTGTGAAGGTAAATCACCTCAAAAAGATCCATCTTATTTCTGGAATCCAATAAATATAAAAAATTCTAATCTACGAGATTTGGAAACAGTAGATGGTAAAAGTAAAATGGAAAATGTTAAATTTGAATTAGTACCTCCACATGGTGATAAATGTAACATTAAAATCAATGAAAAATATTTAAATCAAGACGGAAGAACACAATATTTAGCATTAAAAAACCCGAGGGTATATGAAACACAAGCTGATATGTCGGCGTGGAATGTCGGTCATAAAGAAATTATGAGTTACGATGCTTATTCTAATGGAGATTAATTTATTCTGTATTAAGGAATATTTTGTGTTCACTAATGAGCCATATTTTAAATAAAGTTTTGGTTTTCCTTCAAGTAATACATACACTTGGTTTTTTTGACTCACAAATTTTCTTTAATAAATTTACGACGCTAATCGATTTTACATCATCTTCAGGTTTAATAAATATTTTAACAATTTTTCCTTATTTGCATCCTTATTCTAAAACTATTGCGATAGAGATATAAAAAGTTGAGAATGGAAGGACAGAGTATTTTCATTTAATACATTATCATTGTTCTTGATGACTGTCTAATTTCTACACATTCTAACTGATCTAGTTTTTTTCCTTTGTTTATTTTATGAAAGATTTTAAAATTATTTGTACTGAAACTATGGTATGCATTTAAAATATGTTGGGTTATTGCAGAATTTGAGTTTTCCTCTTCTATTGCTTACAAATGTTCATTGAACTTCGTTTCAAAAGATCAACCTGTTTGCCCTATGTAAGTTGTATTGAGCACTAAAAACACTTGAGTAAGAAAACGGTTGTTTCACTTCTATTAATAAATTGATTGTGGTAGATTGTATGAATTTTAAGTCGGAATGGTATTTTAAATATTTTGTTTATTCAATTAAATTAAATTAAATTAAAACAAATTCAAATTAAATTAAATATTAATTTTATATTTTTATTCACTTAGCAGTTAAACTCCAATATAAAAAATAATACCCGGGTATTATATCAGTCACTATTGTGAGTAGTGTCAATACCCGGGTATCTGTACCCTGTTAATAATTTATATCTATCACTGCTATTAAAGGCTAATTACCCTCTCCTTCAATTTTTATCCTCACTCCAACACTTATCCTTTTGAAGATAATCCAGTAAAGCTGTGGTTCCTTCTTCTTACACCCCCTCCCCCTCCCTTTTTCTTCTTTTGTTTGTTTTTTTTTGTTTTTTGTTTTTTTTTGCTATGTTTTTCACAAGATAGTACATTATATAAATTGATTTCAATTACTTAAGCCTAATTATTATTTTATATATAGTATATATACCTATATGTATGTATACATTTACAAGTGAATTGTATGTATACCTGTAAATATATATTCATTACATTTTTTTTGTTTTTTTTTTTCTTTCTTCTTTCTTTTGGTTTATATATTGTATTTTTTATTTTGAATTTTATTTCACAACATGAGAATAATTTGAGATATGTTTAATTAGAACCAATAAAAAATTTAAAAAAAAATTTTACACATCAATTTATAACTATGTATTTCCAAAATTTTAATAAAAAAAGAAATTATTTAAAAGTTTAAAGATTTTGTCTTTTTTTTTTTTTTTTCTTCTTTTTTTTTTATTAGATCTTAAAAACTTACACTTTTCATTATTTTGAAAACAACAAAAAAATCAAATGAAACTATTTCGAAACTTAATATTGTTATATACATATACATATATATATATATATATTTTTTTTGTTAATTCTAAAATTTTATTTTGATGAGAAAAAAAAAACCAAGAAAATTCATATTTATCAAAAAAATTACCACCGTCACGTTATTCATATTTAAACCACTGTTCACCAAATTCACAGTTTATATCTATTACCTTGTTTATGCACAAAAATTAAAACGTATTAACGATAAAACGTTTTGAACATCGTTTTGAGATAATACATTTTAATTGGTGTTTATGCGTAGTACAACATTTCATTCTCACTTAAAACGTTTTGAGTAATAAACTAATACTACTCTAAAAGTTCATATTGATGTTTAGTATGTTACCACTTACCAACACCATTTTGAAAGGTCAAACATGACAATTCACTTAAAACGAAGAAAGTGTACATGCACATTTTAAAAACGCATTGAAATTTTAAATTCGGATTTTATAGTGTATTCACTCAAAACGAAATAAAGTTTCAATGCGTTTTAAAATTTGGTTTATGCATCCGTATTTAGTCAAAACGGCATGAGTTAATGCGAATTAAAGCTTCGCATAAACAAGGTAAATGATATTGCTGGGTAGGCAGGTATATGAATTATCATCAAATTTTCTAGCATATTCCTTATATGTATTACTTAATGGGTAATATATAATACATATAGTGAGTAGGGTGATATTGTCAATGGTCATATTGGGGAGTTTGATTGTGTGCGTGAACTTGCAATTGAGATTTTATTATGGTATTTACATAAGTATATAGGGCATACTAAAATTATATGGGTCAAAAATGATATATTTATTTTTTCTCTTGGCGATTTATATGGAAATTGGGAATTACTCATTATTTTTATAAAAATAAAATTTGATGCATTTGCCGTCGGCAAATACATTTACGCACATTTTAACCTATACGAAAATTGAGAAATTTGAGTCTATTCTCAATGGTTACCGAGATATTCAAGGTCAAAGAATTTTTTTCGAAAAGTAACCAGTTCCACTTTTTGCAACATATTCCAGAGCTCGCGCAATGTACAAAACTGAATAAAAGTTATTTCTAAAGAGAACCTTCAGACCTCTCAAAAAATGTCTTTTATGAAGTTGTATATCAAATGGTTCAGAAGTTATTGTAACTCAAAGTCAAACAATTTTGAAAAAAATTCGTCATTTTTATGTTTAAGGTCGAATATCTCGAAAATTTGCCTTAATATTTATTTTTATTTTTTTGGCTTAAATAAAAGCTTATGTTGTCTACTCTGATATGGTTTTTGTTTTATTGTATTATCGTTATTCGTTCAAAAGTTTTAAACCATAATGTAAAAGCAGTTCCTTCAAAATTCGTTAATTAAACATAAAAATGACGAATTTTTTTCAAAATTTTTTCAAAATAAGTTTTGACATTCGTGTAATATATAAGAAAGAAAAGTTATTTTGGTAGTTAAAAAAAAAATCTTCCCCAGTTTGATTGACATTGTTTTACAAAAAGTAATAAAATAAAAGTAAAAGTAAAAAACTACACACAAAATAAAAATCCACCACAGAATCGAATAATTGAATTTTTTACGAGAAGAATGAAATATTTAACTAAGAAAACAAAAAATACTAAAGAAAAATTTCCCCTTCTATGTATTATACTCTCGAATTTTATAGAAGGGGAAAGAATCTTATACTCTCATGGGAGTATTTGTACTCCTCTAACAGGTTCAATGCTCCCGTACTACTCTCGTCACAAAAATACTACTATTCTTCTCCTTTTGAAAAATCTTTTTTAAGTGAACGAACAAAATTTGATAAAAAATAACCAAAAATTCATAACTAAACGAACGCAACTCGCACAAAGAAGAAAAAAACAAAAGACAGATTGATGGATGACACGATGATCGTGACTACTAAGGTTAACACAACACATTGTTTGTTCGGTTTTTTCATTTTATTTTCAAATCTGTGTGACGTCACCGGTAGAACTTTTCTCCATAGAAATATACTATATGTCTGTATATGTACAATATATAGTATATAAAAAATCTTGTTCATATAAAATTGGAACAAACCGAACAAACCCAAGGTTAATAAAACACCTAGTTTGTTCCAACTTTATACGAACAAGACTTTTTTTCTTTTTTCTGAAGTCATCAGTAGAACTTTTTTAAAAATAATTGTTTAATTTCTTTATAGCTCAAATGAGTATATTTTTTTAGTTTCAATCAAAGCGTTATTTTTCTAACATCATTAGATACTCCTCTGTACTCCCTTCTATAAATAAATTATACTCTCGGAAGTTTTTTGAAAACGACAGCACTGCCCAGGAGATAACAGGATGTCTGATACACGAAATAAATGAAAACAAATTTTATTATATTTTTCTGAATACAGGATTTTTGAAGTACACACAAACACATATATGTAGATATATACATCGATCGCATGAGTTACAGAAATATCAAATTGAAAAATTGACACAATCGATAGTTAGCATCAAGAATGACATATCTAAAAAAGTTCGATTTTGAAAAGAAAATGAGAAAAAAAATTTTAAGTTTTACATTTTTATATATTTGAACGTCGGAAAAACTGAAATCTACTCCAGAATTTTGTTAAAAGTTTGCTTTGTTGTGATAAAAAAAGTTTTCAAATACTTTTTACAGTTAGTTTTTAGAAAAAATCGAAAATATGGTGTTTTTTCTTGCTTGAGATACGTAATATATATCATTTTTTGACAAACGTTATCGAAATATTGAATTTCCAGGAAAATTAAAGAAAATAACACTTTTTTTCGAAATTTTTTATTAATTTAGGCTTTTTTTCTTGTTTTTTTTTTGTTTTTTTTTTTTTGTTTTTTCGTAAACCGATGAAAAAACGATTCATATTTTCTTACCCTTTCTTTCTTGAATCATTTTGATAGGATTTTTGATGGAATGATTAATATCTGAAGTACATTTTTATTTTAAACTTAATGAATTAAATTTGATGTACTATATGTACATACATATGTATGTATATGTATGAAGTCGATCTTCAAGAACAGAAAAAAAAAATATTGAATCTAATATTATTTTGACTTTTTCATAAAACTTTATTTACAAAGGATTGATTGCCATGATATGATAAGATTGTGGTCTTGTAGCACATAAAATGTAGTTTAAGCGTGTTTCACGTTTGAATTCCTATTTGAAATGAAGCGTTTTTATGAGTTTTTTAAAAAACTATGTTCTTAAAAAAATATTAAAAATGTTTTTAATACTTCGGCATTGATTTGTGCATAACACATATTAAGATCGGCACACTGAGGTACTCTTCAACGAAACTACCCTTTATATCACTTTTCTCTTTCTTGCTCATTTCAAAAATTGATAAAATAAATAAATTCAAAATCATAAAAACATAAAACATAAAAAATATGTATAACCCACTAATCTCTGAAAAGAGGCTTTTGCTTTTACAACCTTGAAGCTTCCTTGTTTTGTTTTTTAAAAAAAAAAATCAAGTTTATGTGTTATTTTTCATCATAAATAATAAAAGGGAATTATTTTTGATCGGAAATTTGAAATCATTGTATTCTTTATATCCTGAAATACCTTTGAAAAATTCGAATTTTCTCCTAAAAACTTGTTGACACATTTTTTTTATTCTAAACTGATGACTCTCTACTATCACCTTTCTTTTTATGACACTGACACATTTTTTTACCGGCTGCAAAAATTTTATCAGTTTTCAGTTCTCAAACTGGCAGAAAAAGCAATAAAAGGTGTGTTTAAAAATTAGGTCTCTTAGAGACACTCTATAGATATTTGTCAAACATTCTACTTTGAAATTGTCAATAAATATTGAATGAAGTTCTTGAATCATCATCCTTTTCGTATGAACGTTCCACAAAGTACTTCTATCAGACGCAAAGTAGACGCCAAGTGTGTAAGTTGCAAAAACAGTGGTTAAAATAGTGATTTAAAATAGCAGTGATTAAACAGTGAAAGTAGGTTTTGTTTTTAAACAAAGTTCCAAAATTTTTTCTTTTTTTTCTTTTTCAATTCAATTAATCAAACTACATTTCATAAAAATTTAAATTTTGTTTTTCCAAAATAAACAATTAAAAGTTAATTAAATATAAAACTCTTAGTGTTTTAAAAAAAAAAAAAAAAGAAAACAACAGCAACAACAAATGACCTCAATTCAACCTTCGGAACCTCCTGACAAAACAACAGGTAGGTTAGAAAATGAAAATAAACTAACTAACAACATGCCAGGACCAAAATTCCTAAAAATGGAAAGAATAGATAAGGATAAAACACTCACAAATGTATCACCCTTTCTAATCCGAAAAATCATTGACAGCAAAATAAAAGGCAAATTGGATATATGTAAAAAGTTAAGAAACGGCACAATTCTCATAAAAACAAAAAACAGTGAACAAGCATATGAATTAATAAAACTAACATCACTAACACCAGATATAAACATAAAAATTTCAGAACACGAAACATTAAACATCTCAAAAGGAGTTATTTATAACATCGATTTATTATACATAGATGATAAAGAAATATTAGAAGAACTCAAACACCAAAACGTAATTGCAATTAAAAGAATAAAAAAACGCATAGATAACATTGAAAAAGACACGGGTTTATTTATATTAACTTTTTCAAAAATCACAATTCCGGAATATATTAATGTAGGATACGAAAGAATATCAGTAAGGCATTATATCCCCCAACCTCTCCGGTGCAAAAATTGTTTACATTTCGAACACAAAGAAACAGAATGCAAAAAACCAAAAATGTGTTTAAACTGCAATAAAGAATATCATCTTGACCTTGAAAAAAAACCAGAAGAAAAATGCAACGAAAAAACACAATGTACAAATTGCAACTCTGAACAACACAATTCACTAAGCAAGAAATGTCCAGTATACATTAAACAAAAAGAAATTACAAAAATCAAAACAATAGAAAAAATAGATATAAAAACAGCAAAACAAATTTACAACCAAAGAAACCCAACAATACTCAAAAATTCTTTCACATCATTATTTCACACAAAAAATGCTATAAAAATCAACGCCAGTACACAAACAACAGAAAACAACAATAATACTCCTACAACATCAAAAACTAAAGAATCATACAAAAACACAAAAGAAACATTCGAAAAAACAAACGAAATTAACAAAACCACTAACAATATAGGTACATATGATGTAGAAAATACAAATTTAAAAAACTCAAATCTTAACGCCAATAAATATGCAACAGAATCATTAAGTGAATCGGAGGAGGGTTACCTAATACAACCCGATTCAGAAAAGAAAAAACAAAAACGAGGTAGACCAAGAAGAGACCCAAATAGTCCAGTCAAAAAGAAAACTAAAGATTAAAAAAAAAAAAACACACACACACACACAATATATACAATATCTAAACATAAATAAAATAATGCAAACAGAGATAACGTACACAAATATCATCCAATGGAACTGCCATGGCCTAAAACATCATTTTAACGACATACAAATTCTAAAACAGAAATACCCAAACACAATTCTTTGTCTTCAAGAAACAAAACTTAAAGACAATGATAAACCAAATTTAAAACATTTCAAAACATTTTACAAAAACAAAGAATCAAATACAATAGCACACGGAGGAGTCGCTATACTAGTCGATAGCACTATAACCTGCAAAGAAATAAATATACAAACAAATTTACAAGCAAATGCAATTGAAATATACCACCCAATAAAGATAACAATAATAAATATATATTCAGAGAAATCGTTAAAATGTTGCGACCTACAAAATATTATAAAACAAGTAAAACAACCTTATATAATTCTAGGAGATTTTAACGCCCATAACCCTCTCTGGGGATCAAACAAAAAGGACAACAAAGGCAAAGAAATAGAAAAATTTATACAACATCACTCACTAAATATAATGAACAACAAACAACCAACACATTTAAACTTTACATCCAAAACATTCAGCTCAATAGACATCACAATATGTTCACCTATCATACAACAATACTTCAATTGGAAAATAGAAGAAGATTTACACAGAAGCGATCACTTTCCCATAATCATATCAGCACAAACGCAAACATCTCCTAAAAAAAGGAAAACTTTCAACACAAAAACAGCAAAATGGAATGTATTCAAGGAAGAAATCAAATTTAACAAACCTATATCAAGCTTTGACAATAACGAAACACTAAACGATTATATAACTACACAAATAATACAAGCAGCAAAAAAATCAATGTCAATGACAAACATAAAAAATCACAAAAAACAAGTACCATGGTGGAACGAAGAAATTTCGAACGCTATAAAAACCAAAAAAAGATTGCTTAGAAAGTACAAAAGAACAATGAATAATACAGACTTTACAAACTTCATTAAAATGAGAAGACATGTAAGAAAACTAATCACTCATTACAAAAAAGAAACATGGGAAAAATATATATCTAACATAACATCCAATACATCTAGTAAAGAAATTTTCCAAAAATTAAAAGCCATAGATAACAAAATAATTACCATAACATAACATCAATTAAAACAAACGACAATAATATAATAACAAATCCAAAACAAATTGCAAACGAACTCGTACATTATTTTAGTGAAATATCTAGCGATAAAAACTATAACCAAGAATTTTTAAATTTCAAAAATAAAATAGAACTAGAACCTATTAATAACACTGAAATTACAAATCAAGATTACAATTCTGAATTAACAATAAAAGAACTCGAACACGTACTTAAAGAATGCAAAGGATCTTCTCCAGGAAGTGATTTAATTCATTATGAAATGATCAAAAACCTAACAAAAACTCAAAAAACATATCTACTAGAATTACATAATATGGAAAACAGGAAAAATACCAAAAGAATGGAAAAAAGCTATACTAATACCATTACTAAAACATCAAAAAAATGCAGAAAAATTAGACAGTTATAGACCCATATCTCTTACTAGCTGCCTATGTAAAGTGTTAGAACGGATAGTCAATAAACGCATAATATGGTTCTTAGAAACTAACCACAAAATAAATAAGTACCAATTCGGTTTTCGAAAGCAACGTGGAACTCAAGACGCACTAGCCTATCTTGAGAGCAAAATAACAGAAGCATTTAATGAAAATGAATACGCTCTAACAGTATTTTTCGACATAGAAAAAGCATACGATAGAATATGGAGAAGAGACGTCCTTGAAGAATTAAAAAACAATGATATAAAAGGTAATATGTTTAATTTTATCAAAAACTTCCTAGAAAACAGAACTTGTCAAGTACAAATAGGTGATACATATTCAAATATAGAACACATAAAAAATGGTATACCCCAAGGATCAGTATTAAGCACAACATTATTTCTAATAACAATTAATAATATCAAAAATGAAATACAATCACCAACCAAACACATCATTTACGCAGATGATTTAATTATTTTCACATCTAACAAAAATCTAGAAAATGCAAGAATAGCAACACAGAATACTATAACTCATCTTACAAAATGGGCACAAAAAAAAGGCATAAAATTCTCAAACACTAAAACAAAAGCAATGATATTCACACGAAAAAGAAAACCATACCAAAATCCTACATTAATAATCCAAGATACACAAATAAACTACGTCAACGAACAAAAATATCTAGGACTGATATTCGACAAAAAACTAACGTGGCAAAATCATCTAAATTACATAAAAACAAAAACTACAAGGAACATGAACATAATAAAAATCTTAAGCAACACAAATTATGGTTCAAGCAGAAAGGCACTAATCACAGTACACAACGCAATTATACAATCAATAATAGATTATGGCAGTCACATTTATGCATCATCCAATAAAACAAACTTAAAGTCAATAGATTCAATACAACTTACAAGTATAAGATTATGCACTGGTGCATATAGAACCAGCCCAAAAAACAGCATATTAATCGATGCAGGACAAATACCAAATAACTTACATAGGCAAAAAAAAGAAATGAAATTAACACTCAAAATTCTAAACAACCAACAACATCCATTAAACCACAAATTACAATCAGCCGATAATGAAAACTACACTCAAAAATATAAATACAAACCATTTTACAAAAGAGCAATAGAATCATTAAAATCACATAATATAATAACTAATAAAGAAATTAATAACAAAAGATACACAATATACCCACCATGGCGCATAAACAACTTAGAATTCGACACAGAACTAACAAAATACAAAAAAGAAGAAACACCACCAGTCATATACAAGCAAATTATCCAAGAAAAGTTCAACACAAAATATAAAAATCATACTAAAATATTCACAGACGGATCCAAATCAAATAACAAAACAGGATGTGCATATTTCACCAAAACATATAACCAAAAATATAAAATAAATAATAGATCTTCCATACATACTGCAGAATTATACGCTATCCAAAAAGCAATAGAAGAAATTAATAACAAAACAAACATAGTAATATGTGTCGACTCAACCAGTGCAATCTCCACCATAGAACAACTATATCCAGATAACCCAATAGCTATAAACATAAAAGAATCCATCTACAAAAACCAAAACACAAAATATACTTTCCTTTGGATACCCAGCCACATCGGTATCAAAGAAAATGAAATCGCAGATAACCTGGCAAAAGCAGCAACAGCAGAAGAAGAAGAAGAAAACATATCATTTAAAATATTATCCCGAGATTTACACAAACTAATCAAAGATCAAATACAAAAAAAATGGAAAGAAATATATGAAAATGAAAACAGCAAACTAAAAGAAATTAAACACAATATAGATCCATGGACGAACATCAACCAATTACCAAGAAAAGACAGTGTCATATTAACAAGACTCAGGATCGGACACACAAAATTAACCCATGAACATCACCTGAAACAAAACAGCCCTCCATACTGTAAATGCAAGGAACCACTGACTATCAAACACATCTTCAATACCTGCCCATACTACAAACAACAAAAAGAAAAAAACAACATTCGCAATATACAAATTCTAGCAAGTGAAAAAAAACAGGACATCGACAACATAATAAAATTTATAAAAGACATTAAAGCATATAATAAAATTTAAACATATATAGATGTATACATATTACAAATAGTTATAGATAAATTGTATCAGATAGATATAAGTAAAATCATCTCATATTTATATTCAAAACACACTGTATTGTATTTCAACATAAAAGTTACATACTTATAATACATTCTTTAGCATTCAAATTGTAATATAAAAAGTACTTCTATGTTTATGAAAATTTGACTAAAAAATTTATAAAATAAGTTTAAAACAACATTTAGCAAGTTTTCTTTATACTTTCACCTAAACATTGAACAAATCCTAATAAATTTTGTCATTGTAACATTGTCCTTTAAAAATTTTGATCAGAAACTAAATAAAACCTGTAATATTTCCTAGTAAATGGAATCCTAAAAGAACAATCTAAAAATGGGTAATATAATTCACTATTCTAACAATCAAGGACAAGAGCAACCAAATCCTGGTACAGAAAATCGAAATCCTGGAACTATTTCTGATATTCACAAAGAATGTAAAAATCTAATGCCCAATTATTTTGAAGGTGTCAATTTAATTTTATTTCATGAATTAAATAAAAATTTTATGTTATCACATTCCGTTAATTTAAAATCGAACAGTAATGATTGTTGGTATCGTTTTGGTGCAACATTTTTAGGACAAAATAAATCAAAATTGGACTTATATCCGATAATTCATGGTTTGTACAATTACATTTTTGTGCTATCGTAATTCGCGAACGATGAATAAATTTATTGAAAAAATTTCATTTTTAATTGTGTGTTAACAGGTGAAATATCAACAGATTCTTCATTAAAAGCATTCATTAATCATACAATTTTCAATGATCGGTTACGTTTAATTTTTGCAGCTGAATCATTAGAAACTACATTATTTGATGCAACATATTTTTCAAATTCTTCAACATTTTCAGCAATTCTATATTCGAATTTATTTAATAATTCTGGTGCAATAGTATTACGTTATTTAAAAAATTTAAATAAAAGTTTAACATTAGGTTTTGAATTTGCTAATTTATTCAATTCTACATTACCATTATCATCAACATCAATTATTAATGAATATTTTTATTTATCATCATTTAAATTTTATATGCGTTATTTACTTGATAAAAATTCAATTTTATGTACAACATTAGATATGAAAAATTTACAAATAACATATTTTAAACAATTAAATTCACAATTAAAATTTGGTATTGAATTAATGGCAACAAATATTTATGATGATGATTATTCAATTGTTAAAACATATACAAAATGTGGTTATGAAATAGTATTACCAAATTATAATAATTTAATATTTCGTAATTCAATTGATTCAAATTGGAATTTTTATTCAATATTAGAGAAAAAATTACAACTTTTAACTTTAACATTATCATTTGGTGCATTATTAAAAAATCAAACGAATAAAATTCGTTTAGGTTTTGGTGTAAAATTAACGTAATTATTGTTATTTTTTTTTTTTTTTTAAATAAACGATATGAATTATTTTATATGCATGTATTTTTAAGCACCCTGTAAATATTGTATATTTAAAAAAAAAAAATAAACGCATTTAATAGCAAAATTTATTTTCTTTTTACAGTGCATTATAGTCTGTGAAAAATCCTTTACTTTTCATTTTCTGTAGGTCCTGTTTCAATATTTTAATATTCTGTCCTGATGTGTTACCATCTAAATTATGATTCATATTATTTGTTATTTTAACGAAGTACAACTGTTATCTTTTTTCTAATTAAAATATACGTTCTGTTCATTCAGAGTGGAGTGAACTATGACTGCGCTTAATTACATTTGTCTAATTCTAAACTCATTAGGCTATCCTTTTCTTATATAAGCCTTATCGTTACTAATCAAACAAAAAAAAAACTTATTTTAAGAAGAACCTTAATTTAAAAATAATCCTGCTATTGTTTTTAAGAAAAATCAATCATTTAATCGGTTATTCTATATAAAATTTATTTATTTACATAAAAAATACTTAGAATGCATTCAGAATCGAATACAAGAAATTAATTCTGAATTGATTAAGAATTAAAATCTACCTATTTCTTGTTGACAATGTCTTGTTTCTCTTACGATGAAATATTGTTCTTTTAAATGTAGTAAAACAGTCCTTTTCTTTAAATGAAAAAATAAAATTATGTAAATGCATTTTTAATATAAAGAATAAAATTTTGTTTTACTATATTTAAAAGCACAATGTTCCATCGTCAGAGCACAAGACATTGAAAACAAGAAATGATTGAGATTAGACGAATAATCCTGATGAATCTGAAATTTTAAGAGAAAAAGTAAGAATAAAATCCAAATTTTTTCAAAAAACATTCAAAATAAAATTATTTGAAATAAAATTAGATTTGAATTTTAAAAACACTTTCTTTAAAAACTCACCTGTTTTCATTCATACATTTTCAAATGAACTGAACTACGCGTAACAAATAAAATTGCGTAAAAAATAAAAAATTTTAACATGCTTTATCATGTTTTTTATATTTCTTTTATTCTAATAAATTGTACGCAAAACAAAGTGATTCTCTTCTGCATTACGAGTAATCAGAAGTGGAATCAATTGATTCTCTTCTGCATTACCAGAAATCAGAAGTAGAATCAATTGCTTACTTCGTAATGAATTCTGAATTCATTTCTAAGGAATCAATTCTTTTTGGCACAACTGGGCGTTACAAGCTTTTAAAACCATTGAAAATTAACGTCGGTGCTTTTCAAGACAACCAAAATTACATTCATTACAATTCATAACAGCATTATGTGTGAAAAAATTTTAGCTTTTCAGATTTTTTTAAATACATACGAGTATACTACGTATATGTATGGATATTTATTACGAATAAATTATAGATTTTTTTATATTTTTCCTTATTAATGCATGAAAAGTGCACATTTTGTCGAACTTTTTCCCGTTTATTTTTCTATGTATATGGTTTCTATAAACATATAAGGTATCATTGTAAAGAGGACAAAATAACTTTTCGTATGATATTAAAAAACATATCTGTCCTTTTTCAAGCTTCAAAAATATATCCTCATCACAGAAGTTGTAAAATCGATTTAAAAAAACACGAAATTTCGAATTTAGGTCCCTATATCCAAGAACCAATATTTCGATCGAAATTAAATAAAATGTGTTAGAAAAAAAAGAAGTTCTTTATATCCATTATCCATTATTAACTGTTATCCTGGAATATCCTGAAACTGAGTAATACCGGTTTTTTAAAACATGTCAATTTTGTAACAACACAAAATGAAATTTAAAGAGCTTATTTATCAAAAGGTTTAATTCCGATATCTCAAGCTCGCTTATGGTAATTATGTGTTCAATAATGAAATAAATACGATGTTCTCTTATTTTAAAAACATTGATTAATTATTAATTTTTTATTGAAAAAACCAGAAAAGCACAAGATATTTTTTTCGATATGAATACACACTTTATAGGAATTTACATTGTTAAACTTTAAAAACACTTGATATTGATTTTAAAATATCAAAAAACATAAAAACATATTTTGTATAATCAACAAAATAATATCAATTTTCAATAACATTTGCTTGATTCTTGTACGAAAAACAATGCAGAGCATGTTGTTATAAGCGTTTGTTCTTAATTTGCGTGTGTTCTTTGCTTATTTTATACATTTTCACGTTAACACGCGAATTTAAAAAAGAATTTGTACATTAACAGGTAAAATTTCACTATTTTTAAGAAAAATAAAAATTAAATTTCGAATCCCAATTCTCTTTTTACACCATTATTTTTTTAAAACACGTAACGTATTAGAAGAATAATTTCATTTCAGAAAAATATGCTTTTGTGAGAAAATTGAATTGGCCAGGATATTGTTGAGAGCGTTTCCTACAATACAAACTGAAAAATAATAAAATCTTGTTCACCAATACAAATATTTTAGGATGGAACAGACAGCAAAATCTGCTTCATAAAAGACTTAAAAAAATCTATTATTTTTTTCTTTCTCTTTCACTTTAAGGATCATCATCGAATAACAATAAAAGCCTATCCAGAACTTAACACACGCTATACGCATAAGCGTTCAAAATTGGAAAGTTTAAATAAATAAAAATAATTTAAAAATTTTTTTGTTATTAGCTTTATTTCGACACAATTAAGTTTTCCTCCTAAAATTTTTTATTATTTCCACTTTTATCTAGAACAAATAATCCAAAAAAGGTAATAATAAAATTGGTTGGTGACAATTTGAAATAATTCAAAAACTTTGTTAGCAACAGATATCTTAATAACCAAAAAACAAGTACTTATGTATTTATTTTTTTTTCAATGGTTTATCAAATATTATTGTTTTTTTTTTGTCATCGTTTCTTATTAATTTATTATTTACGTTATGACATTGAACTGAGTGAACAAATAAAGAATTTTGATATAAATATCTGAAATTTTAAAAAAACAATCAAGTTGTGAACTGTGAAGTTTAAGAACTCTCTTTTTTTTTGTTTCAAATAATTTTTTCAGTGCAAAAATGAAAAGTAAGAAAAACACATTTTTGTGATATTTCAATTTATTTTTTTTCTTTTTTTTTCAAATTAATCTAAATATTTTTCTTTTCTTTAGGAATTGTTAAAAAATTTGCAATTACATTTTTTTTTATTTTAAATGTAATTCATGCAGAAAATCAAAATAATACCGTTTATACAAGAGAAAAAGAAATTTATGATGAGGCTTTAAAATTATTGAATTTAAAAAATCCAAATTCAGAAGAATATTCAAATATTATATTCTCTTGTTTTTTAAAGTTAAAAATAAGTGAATTAAAATTAAATGTTATTGAAAATTTAATACCACAAGATATATATCATGAAAATAAAGAACCAATTATAAGAATGTTAGATGATTTGGAAAATTTACAAAATAAATATTCAAACGAATATAAATTATTTGATCGTGTAATTGACGTTATGAAATTACTTATACAAGAATATGCAACAAAAAATTTAATTTTATCTAAAGATTTTGAATCATCATTATTTACGGAACTTTATCACAGAAAACCAGAAATTGCTGATGCTGTGATAAAAGAAGTAATTAAAGCACTTTATAAACGTGAATCTATAAGTTTTTTGATATCTAAAATAATTAATAAATTACCAACTTTATATGATGAAGTAATTATTATGCGGTATATATATGAAGTAATTAGTGATAATAATGATTTACTTAATTCAGATAAAATGTTCGAGTATGCCACACAATTTCATAAATTCAATGTTGAATATTTTTATGACTATTATAACTCTCTTAATTTCATGTATTCTGTATTTCCAAAATGTGTTAAGCATGTTGTATTCACACCAAATGAATTATGTTTTGATAATGACAATTATATAGTTTCAGCATATTCGAATGGATCTAATCCAAATACATCTTATTATTTATATCCAGGTATTTGTGAAGGTAAATCACCTCAAAACAATCCATCTTATTTCTGGAATACAACAAATATAAAAAATTCTAATCTACGAGATTTGGAAACAGTAGATGGTAAAAGTAAAATGGAAAATGTTAAATTTGAATTAGTACCTCCACATGGTGATAAATGTAACATTAAAATCAATGAAAAATATTTAAATCAAGACGGAAGAACACAATATTTAGCATTAAAAAACCCGAGGGTATATGAAACACAAGCTGATATGTCGGCGTGGAATGTCGGTCATAAAGAATTTATGAATTACGATGCTTATTCTTACGGAGATCAATTTATTTTGTATTAAGGAATATTTTGTGTTCACTAATGAGCCATATTTTAAATAAAGTTTTGGTTTTCCTTCAAGAAATAAATACACTTGGTTTTTTTGACTCAAAAATTTTCTCTAATAAATTTACGACGCTAATCGATCTTCAGGTTTAATAAATATTTTAACAATTTTTTCTTATTTTCATCCTTATTCTAAAATTATTGAGATAGTTGTAAAAAAGTGGCGAATGGAACGGCAGAGTATTTTCATTTAATACATTATCATTGTTCTTTATGGCTGTCTGATTTATACACATTCTAACTGGTCTAGTTTTTTTCCTTTGTTTATTTTATGAAAGATTTTAAAATTATTTGTACTGAAACTATGGTATGCATTTAAAATATGTTGGGTTATTGCAGAATTTGGGTTTTCCTCTTCTATTGCTTTCAAATGTTCATTGAACTTCGTTTCAAAAGATCAACCTGTTTGCCCTATGTAAGTTGCATTGAGCACTAAAGACACCTGAGTAAGAAAATGGTTGTTTCACTTCTATTAATAAATTGATTCTGGTAGGTTATATGAATTTTAAATCGGAATGGTATTTTAAATATTTAGTTTATTTAATAAAATTAAATGTAATTAAATAGTAATTTTATATTTTGATTCACTTAGCAGTTAAACTCCAATATATAAAATAATACCCGGGTATTATATCAGCCACTATTCACCCTTTGCACACTTGGTGGTTAAACCGGTTATTGTTGCGCTGGGAGTAACATAATGGTATAATTTTTTCCAACTTGGTATAGTAAGAAATCATCCAAAATAATTTCAGCTTCACGGTTGTAATACACATACTCTCGTTACAACTGGTCGTGCCACCTTTAGATGTAGTTTGAGCAGTTGTAAAAACAGGTTTTATAACCGGTTTGCGTCGTTGTAACAACAACCTAATGTGTTCATGCTCATTGTGAGTATTGGCAATAACCGGATATCTCTACCTTGTTAATACCTTAAATATCTATCACTGCTATTAAAGGCTAATACCCTCTCCTTCAGTTTTTATCATCACTCTAACCATATACTAATAAAATAATAATATAAGCAACCTAGAACAAAATTGTGTGCTTAATTTTTTTAGATTCACAGACAAGATTAAGAGACAAAAGCTTTTCCATCAAAGCTGCATAGCAAAGCTTTAATTAAATTTCTCTAAACTTTGACGGCATTAATTTTGTGAGAGTATTTTAGACGTCATACGTTATGATTACTTTGATCATGCTTTGGCAGATTTTTGTTAAAAATTTTTCAGTTTTTACATACATATGCATTGTTGCGTAATTTATACTTTTGAATTTCTTTTTGTTTTGAACAAAAATATACATAGGTAAATATGTATATATGTACTATACCTACATTTTTGCTTTGAAAAAAAAATTTTTATTTTAATTATAAAATGTTATTATTATTTATTATTATTATTATTATTATTAAACATTTATACGTATAAATATATATAATAGGTATATTTATCATACAGACATATGTAGCTATTTTAATTTATGAAGGAATTAACAAAATTTTTAGGTTTTGTAATTTCGGAGAAAATTATTAGTTGAAAATAGCCAAATATTTTTTTTATTGTCTTTTTTCATAATCAACAATTTTACCTCATATCTTTCGATAAAAATATGTTAATAAAAGTTTTCCTCTATTTTTATTTTGTTTTACTTTTTTTTTACCATATTGTCCAAATATGAACCTGTATTATTTAAATCTTCGAATGTGAATTTGGGATCAATGAATTTTTTTTAAGTGTTTTTTACTACCGAGGGATTGAAACAAAAACTTTCATCATTATGTTCTTCAATGGCATTAGAACTTTCCATGTCGTCACAGCGTTCTTTTGAATGTAAAGTTGGAAAGGCATTTATTTTCAATTTTTTTTTATTTAGGCAATTACTTTCAAAATGATCATTACATAATATATAAGGATGTTTTCTAGTTTTAATGAAATTTTTCGAATCACAAACTGCTTTAAGCCAATCATCATATTTTTCTGTTCCAGACTTTAGCAATGCAAAAAATATTTTTGATGGAAAATCTTGAATTAAAGCTCTACAACTTATATTTACAACATTTTGTTCGTTTCCAAGACATTATGGAAAAAAATGTTTATGTAAATTATAATTACACAGAAATAGGCAGAAATAATTATTGAAAAAGATAACCAAATTACCTATTTTTTATAAAATTTTAGAAATTTTAAATTTTTCAAATGTATGAATATAATAATTAAAAAAATTTATTTATTTAATTATTTATGAGACCAACATTTAAAAACAAAAATTTAAAAACATAAAAAAATAAAAAAAGCATGATCAAAGTAATCATAATATATGACGTAATAAAATATTCAAAAAATTAGAAGTGCAGAATTAAATATAGGACAAAAAAAGAAACAAAAAATAACTACAAATTTCCGTTCATATTTAAACAACTTATGGAACTTTAGAACAGTGAACAAATTTCTAAATTATAAATTTTTAATAAAGTGTCAGACCAAAGATCGTAATAACTATAGGAAGATATTGCACTCAAATGGAAAGATTGTATACAAAAAAATTAAGCTTTTTTTAATAAAGCTTTTCTGTCTTTGTAATTATTTTCAAAGAGATATACCAGTGTTGTTAGATCATGGGATTTTTCACAGTTCGTATTTCGTACGTGGTATAAAACATATACAAGAAGGTATTTTATATAATTTTTATAAAATTTTGCCCTCGTGCTTTTTCTCACGGTTTTGTTCAAGGAGGCAAAATGTTTCTCTTTCCCCTTTTTTAAATTGTCGGTAGCCAAAATTCCCAAAAACAGGGAAAAATCCGACGATCTAATAACACTGCATTCAGTATAAATAGTGAGAAAAGTTTATCTTCCTCTCTCGCAAATATTTTATTTTGAGCAGCAAACGTCAAAGCTTTTTAAAATGGATTTAGCGTAAATCCACCTAAAAATCTTACTCAAGACAGTGAAATACACTGGAGTGCAATATCTTCCTATAGTTATTACGATCTTTGGTCAGACTTTTCCTATAATATAGTCTAAAAGTTTAAAATAGTGTAAGTGATGGAAATTATTTTCAAAAAATCCAAAAAACTGTTTTAACAAATTTAAAAAAATAATGCAAAGTACAAAAAAAAATTTAAGTTAAATTTAAAAGAAGTTAAAATATAATCTTAATGAATAGCACCTATTCAAAAAAAAATTTACATTTTTAAAGACACCAACCATTGTAGGTTGCCAGTCCTAAGTCTGGCTAAAGTGTGAAGGAAAATTTAATCATTATTTTAGTCTGCAAAAACCTAAAAATAATCGAACAGTTTTGATGATTATTTAGAGTATTTTTTAAACTTTAAACGCAAAACCGTTTGAAAACAAGTTGCCCATATGGTAAAAAAAAGTAAAACAAAATAAAAATAGAGGAAAACTTTTATTAACATATTTTTATCGAAAGATATGAGGTAAAATTGTTGATTATGAAAAAAGACAATAAAAAAAATATTTGGCTATTTTCAACTAATAATTTTCTCCGAAATTACAAAACCTAAAAATTTTGTTAATTCCTTCATAAATTAAAATAGCTACATATGTCTGTATGATAAATATACCTATTATATATATTTATACGTATAAATGTTTAATAATAATAATAATAATAAATAATAATAACATTTTATAATTAAAATAAAAATTTTTTTTTCAAAGCAAAAATGTAGGTATAGTACATATATACATATTTACCTATGTATATTTTTGTTCAAAACAAAAAGAAATTCAAAAGTATAAATTACGCAACAATGCTTATGTATGTAAAAACTGAAAAATTTTTAACAAAAATCTGCCAAAGCATGATCAAAGTAATCATAACGTATGACGTCTAAAATACTCTCACAAAATTAATGCCGTCAAAGTTTAGAGAAATTTAATTAAAGCTTTGCTATGCAGCTTTGATGGAAAAGCTTTTGTCTCTTAATCTTGTCTGTGAATCTAAAAAAATTAAGCACACAATTTTGTTCTAGGTTGCTTATATTATTATTTTATCAGAATATGCTCTAACACTTATCCTTTTGAAGATAAAATTTTCTTGTTAATTTTTATATACAATTTCTGTTCTTTAAATACCAACTTGTTTTTTTTTTTGTTCATCAAAAGAAAAATTTCTAATTTATAATCCATTGATTTTTATAGAAAACAACAAAAAAACAAATTGCAGCAAAAATGTAATTCATCGACATACAATAAAAATTTCCTGTTGTCCGAATAAATGAATATATGTACTATATATATAAAAAAAACGAAGGACAAAAAGTAATATGTAATATACGGGTACATATAAGAAAGAAAAGTTATTTTGGTAATTAAAAAATATATTTTCTTTTTTATTTAGAAAAAAAAATCTTCCCCAGTTTGATTGACATTGTTTTACAAAAAGTAATAAAATACGAGTAAAAGTAAAAGTAAAAAACTACACACAAAATAAAAGTCCATCACAGAATCGAAGAGTGAAATTAAAAATTTGCTTTGTTGTGATAAAAAAAGTTTTCAAAGACTTTTTACTGTTAGTTTTTAGAAAAAATCGAAAATATGGTGTTTTTTCTTGCTTTAGATACGTAATATCATTTTTTGACAAAAGTTATCGAAATATTGAATATTCAGGAATATTAAAAAAAAAATTACACTTTTTTTCGAGTATTTCTTCTTTTTATTAATTTAGGCTTTTTTTCTTTTTTGTTTTGTTTTTTTTTTTTGTTTTTTCGTAAACCGATGTAAAAACGATTCATATTTTCTTACCCTCATTTTGATAGGATTTTGATGAAATGATTGATATCCGAAGTACATTTTTATTTTAAACTTAATGAATTAAATTTGATGTACTATATGTACATACATATGTATGTATGTATGAGGTCGATCTTCAGGAAAAGAAAAAAAAAAATAGAGAATCTAATATTATTTTGACTTTTTCAAAAAATTTTATTTACAAAGGATTGATTGACATGATATGATAAGATTGTGGTCTTGTAGCACTAGAATTTTTGTGTGTATATGACCTTTTGACAATATAGAATTTATAATAATTGTTAGAAATTTTTTTGTCATAGAAAAAAAATTTACAAAACGGACGAAAAATAAAAATGGAAATAAATTTTATTGGAATTTTCCTATGAATTCCATTAAATTAAAATTTCATAACGTTTCTGTACAACCTTTTTTTTTGTATATATGTATTGCATCGATTTAGGTCAAATAAAAAATGATTACATCGCAATTCTTTATAAAAATTTAGTAAGGATAATAGGCGACGAAGGTTGAATAAGATTAAAATATGTGTTTAAAGGCTGACCTTGTTGTAAATTTTATTTACGTAGTTTGAATTTAAATCGATAATTTGAGGGCAAAACTTCTAGAAACAGAAAAAATGTTATTTTGGGATTTAAATTTCCTTCGCCTACATAAAATGTAGTTTAAACGTGTTTCACGTTTGAATATTTGAAATGAAGCGTTTTTATGAGTTTTTTATCTTATTTTCAAAAAAATATGTTCTTGAAAAAATATTAAAAATGTTTTTAATACTTCGGCATTGATTTGTGCATAATACAGGGTGTATTATGAATTTAACATTTTATTAAGATCGGCACATTGAGGTATTCTTCAACCTTTTATATCACTTTTCTTTTTCTTGCTCATTTCAAAAATTGATAAAATAAATAAATTAAAAAACATAAAAAACATGTATAACCCACTAATCTCTGAAAAGAGTCTTTTGCTTTTATAACCTTGAAGCACAGAGCAGATACTATAAGAATTTATATTGTCATTGCTTGAAGCTTCCTCGATTTTTTTTTTTTAAAAAAACAAATCAGGTTTATATGTTATTTTGCATCATAAATAATAAAAGCTATAAATGTTAGTAAATTAATAAAAATTTTAAAGATTGAAAATACATATTTTGAAAGTACAATTAAATTTCAATCAATAAACTAGCAATAATTCATTGAATACCACATTACTTTTTTCTACTCAATGTGTTAAACTATACTTACATATATTCATTCAAATTTTCTGAATAAATAAAAACCTCAAAATTTTACCGTAGTAATAAAAATTTGTATGTAAAAATTTTTCTGATTAAAAAGAAATATGTAAAAAGGAAAAAAAATAATAAATTGAATAGTCATGAATCTTATTAACGTTCAACGGTATTTATTCTTTCTTCCTTCCAAAAACAAAGTCCATTTTCTTCACTTACTTAAGTATCAACATGACTTAAATGATAGTATTAAGCTTTAAAAATTATTACCATTACTAATTAATTAAAAAAACAATTTTTCTTTCAAAATTTTAAATTAATGATGTGGTTAATGTGGTGATTAATTTTTTGTCCTTTTTGTGTGTGTGTGTGTGTGTTTAAATTAAAGGTGTAAAATTAATTATTTGCTTAAAAATGCAGAAAAATGATGATTAATGACATACATATATGTACATATATTATTCATATCATGAAATGTAAATTAACTGTATAATTGATTACATGCACTTTAAATTATGGATTATGAACTTTGTTAATTGATGTATTATTATAATTATAATTATTCTATGTTTGTGTTTATGTGTATGGCGATTTTAAAAAAAATGTACTTACCTATTATATGAATATGCATACATACATATTGGACATCTTTTTAATTATAATTTATTAGCAATTAGAATGTTAATGATGTATTAAATTTGTGGGGATATATATATACGTACATACATAATTATGTACAATACATGTATGAAGCAACCAGTTTTTTTTTTAATGGCATACGTGTGATATGTATAGTTTAAAATTACATAATAATTATTTTAACACATAATTTAAATATTTAACATTAAATCTAAAATATTTTATATGTAGGTTTTGTAATAAATTTCACTTTATGGCTCTTAAAATGGATTAAAGATTAAATAAAATTATGTGTTGACATATTGTGATATCTATAATAAATATTTACACATAGGTATACTAATGCAGGAAAATCTATTTTTTAAAGAGAAATTATATACCTATTTGTTTTTCAAAGGATATAATTAAAAATATAATAGTGAATTAGTAAAGGAATGAACATTTTTTTTTTTTTATTTATTTTGTAAAATTATGATTATTTTTAAATTTTTTTCTATATTTGCTAATTGTTTTGCACATTATTTCACCTTAAAAAGATACTAGAAGTAAAATTTTCATTTTATTGTTTAAAAAAACATGTAATAACAAAGAAATAAACTGAAAAAATACAACAATCCTAGTTCAAAGGACTAAAATATCATGATTCTAAAATAATTGTGTAGAAATCATAAATTTGTGTGGCGATGATATTATGTACGAATAAAGGCCTGACAATCATTTCAATTGCCTATGCGAACAAAAGCAAATTAAAAAAATATATCTACTTTTTTATTCTCCAGTTTTCAATCGAATATTTCATTATATTTAATTGATTTATCATAAAAACAAAACAATACAAAAAAAATAAAATAAAATATTCATTTCTATTATTTGCAATATTCTATTATTTGAAAATACAAAAAATTCATTAAAATTGTATTTATATTATTTTTGTTCATCCAATCATTTTGAAAATCCATGTACAAACACATTTTCTATTTTATTCTCCATATTAATTATCACATATTACACATTTAATAGGATTATCAAAACAATTGAAATAATGATCTCAAACAAACAAACAAAAAAAACACATAATGCAAAAAAAAAAAACAATAAAATTTAATCAACAACATGATTAAAATTTTACAATAAAATAAATAACAGTTTTGCCACCATAATTGTTGCATTAAATAAAAAAAAAAATAATAATAATAACAAATTGAAATGAATAATCGCATATATAAATTATTATTATGATTATTCTTCTTTGTCATTTTAAATAATAATAATAAAGGGTTTCTGAATTGAGCATGTCACATATTGTCTCATTTACCATATTATAACAATTGAACAATTTATTTTACAATTCTTTTTTTTTTTTTTTTACCTTTTTAAATATGTAATTAAACAATAAAATATGTGGTAATTTGTTGGAAAAACACATAACGTTTATTTTTTTAAAATTAATTTATTGTTTAAGTTCAGTTGAAATTATTTTGAAATTCTTTGTAAAAAAAAAACAAAAAAATGTTTTATTGCTTTTGAAACCTATCAGCTGAAGCTTGACCAAGTTGTCAAAACACTTTAGATCGTAGTATTTGATCGATGACATTCGCTGAGTTTTTGGCAGGAGGTTCACGCACAAAAGTCAATTATGAGAATAAGAGAACACTATTGAACACAACACAACTAGTGAGAACAGTTGCTTTGCTTGGTATAGTATGGTATGGTATGACGGGCCACTCGGAGGCCTGAAGGCTTGAAAAAAAATTTAAAAAAAAAAAAAAAAAAATTTCGGGTACTTTATTTACAAAATGAAAATTCTAGGATTTTGGAGCAAATGAGGTAAAATATTATCTTGAAAATATTGTACATGCATGATGGTAGCATGTACATATGTATGTAGGTATAGTAACTGATAATTTTCCCTGTGAAAAACTCTACTAACCAATAAAAAATTTAAAATGGCATATAAATCGTGAAATCAACATCGAATCTACATTCAAAATTTAGAAAATAAATTATGAAAATTTATGAAAATTTCCATAATCTAATATAAATTTCATCAAAGGATATAGTGATTAAAATTTCTACTCTTTTTCCTTATTTCCAAAAATTCAAAATTCTAATTTTACTACGCAATAATAAAACTAAAAACTGATTCTTATGAAAATTGTTCAAAAGATTCGTAAAATAATTTCATATTTATGTAAATTAAATTAAATAATTTTAATAATCCTGTTAAAACAAATTTTATAAATTAAAAATATATTTCAGGTGTACATCTATAATATACTTTATATATAGGCACTTTTTTATGTGATTTAAATTTATAATAAAAATTAAAATTAACAACACAAGTAAAACGCAAAGTAAACAACGCAAAAAAAAAAAACATTTTAGACTTTAATCTTTTGTTGAATTATTTTGAAAATTTTAAAGATTTATTATTTTATTAATTTCATTTAAAAAAGAAATCATTAGAAAAATGTAAAGTAAGATGTTTTATTCAGCGTTTTTCTTCATTTTTTTTTTTTTCGCTTGTCTGCTTTTTTAAGATCATCAAAAATAATTAAGAAGATTTTTCACAATTTTAAAAGTAATTAAGATAAACATTAAAACATAAAAAAGATTTATACTTAATTAAATTATTTTTATTTTCTATAAAGAAAAAAATATACATAGATAACTTTCTTATTCATGTTTTTAATGGGTTTAATAGACTGTTATTTTCAAATGATAAACATTAACTTTTCTCTTTTAAAAATTATACTAATAATTTGTTTAGATCCTTTATATTATCCGAAGTGTAATATAAAAATTTAGAAAACCTGTTAATAAGGATAAGCGAAAAATACTTCTAAATGAAAAAAAAAAAATTTAAAAATTGTACAATCCTAACTTTAAAAAAAAGAAATATCCTTAAAGTAAGAATACGGTGAATACAGCTCTATAAACGACCTACGGTTATTTCTATAGTGGCTCGGGTTATTTACTAGCGAAAATCAAGTTTACTGGAAGGCGTAAAGGCCCATTGTGAATGCTCTTTGATATGTTTGTGGAAATAACATAGCCTATCCTGAAAACCATTCAACCTGAATAAATCTATTGAAGTCCTTTAGTACAATCTCAATTAAATCATCTAGACTGTCAAAATACATTTGAATGGAAAACTGTTATTAATATTTTCAAATCATTCATGGTACGACCATTCGCATAAAACCGCTGGCGCTGCATGCTTCAGGACTTGAAAATCAGAATGAAATTTAAGTGCTATGGATGTTCCGAATCAACTAACTTGCGCACACTAACCGAAAACAATATTCTCATCTTTCATCGAGGTTTCCACCTTATTTGCCATATACTATATATGTACTTATTATTAATGTTATTATTATTCGCATACTTTTTGCTCTTAAATGTAACAAAATAGATTATTTTAACACGTAAAGTAAGTATATAAGTTATGTTTTACCTCACAAAAAAAAAAAAAAAAACATCCACATTTAAAGGGTTAAACAGACCTAAAATTTTCTTTTTAAACTTTATTTTCATTAAAAAATTCTCAACTCAACTATCATGTTTTCAATCCTTAATATCCACTTTTTTTTTACTTTGAATAATAAATCATAAAAATTTTAAATTTTCAACAGCAAATATAAACTTTTCATAAAACAAAAGTCACTTTATTTTTTTCAAAATTTTCAACGAAAAAAAAAAAAAAACTTCTAACTAAAAATAAAAAAAAATAAAATTTCACATTATTCTAAAAATCTAGTAAAATAAAAAAAATAAAAATAGATATTTTCAGTGAAAAATTGTGATAAATAAAGAGACAAGAGACACAAAAAGTTAAATTACATAACTACATATTTTCAAAAGTCAAACCACAAAATTTTTGAAACAAAAATTTTATTACTTTTTTACTACTCTATGTTAAATTTAGTTTATTTTTTTTTATTTTTTTTAAATTATGCAAAACAGTACATAAAAGTTTTATAATGTATCATTTAAAGTTTTTCTTATAATCCTTTTACTTATTTTATTTTCTTTTGAACATATATAGAATGAACTTAAGAAATGTTAATACTTTTTACAAAATAAGATTAAAATGATGCTTTAACTTATTTTGTATAAGAATGAATTACAGCAAAAATTTTATATGAAAATTACAATTTTGAAAAAGCAAAAAAGAAAATAATAATAAAAACAAGAAAGTTCCACTTTTTTTTTTTATATGACAAAAATTAAGAAACAACAAGAAATTTATTCATATTTGAAATGAGATTATTATTTTGTTTTAATTTTTTTTTGCTTTCAAAGTTTTTTAAGTGTTAAGAGAACTATTAAGGATGTCGTAATTATTCCCTGTTTAAGTATAATTTATTTATGGAATTTTTCTAGTGACAATTTTTATAGTGTTTTTTTTTTGTTTGTTTGGTTTGTTTTTTTTTCTTAAATTTAAAACTCTTGCAAAAAGTTTACAAATAAAATAAGAAATAAAAAGAAATCGTTGTAAAAAAATGTTTTAAAAGGACTTAATAAGGTTATAAATTTTAAAAGACTTTTAATTTTAATCAACAGATTGCATGGATTTTATGATGTTTTTGGTTTTTAAAATTTAAAATTGAAAAATCAAGGAGTCACAAATATTACAAGTGTATGTAAAATTTCGTACAAATGATTCTCAAGAGAAATGTACCTAAAGTTCTACGTAAAATGGCCTTGGGCACTACCCTCGTAAAGCCATAGCAATTCAATTTGAAAGAAATAGTAACTTACAATTCAATTACCACTTAAACTGAAGTTGAACTCTAGTTTTTACTGCATTAAGTAGATTCTAATTGATTTAAAAACTTAAAGTTTGCTTTTTTAAACTATTTTGTCCAAGTAAAAATTTTAATACTATAAATCCGAAAAAATGCAAAAAACCACCACATATTTTATATTAATCCTTTCGTTAGCCTCTTTTTAAGGATTTTCTTAAGTCTGTATATTTTGTTTTTTTTTTTTATAATCCACAAAAGTTACAACTAATCAAAAATTCAACTACTTAAAAAACCAAGAATGAATCCTTAATCCTTTGCTGCTATCACAATATTTTTGTTTATCACAAAACAAATAAAAAAATGAACAAAATCTTCAACATGTACGAATATGCACAAACATAAAATTCAAAATAAATTACAATTTTACAGGAAGAAAAATTCATAATTTCACAATCAAAAAAAAAAAAAAATAATGGTTACTATGTGCTTCATGTTATCTCAAAACAATCATTTTTCCTGTAAATTTTGTAAATGTCTGCATCATTTTAGATTTATTTGTGGAAAAAAAAATATTAAGAGACAAAAATTTAAAATTAAAATGCAAAATGCAAAATACAAAACACAACAACAACAAATAAAGATGATAAAAATTTTTACTTTTTCATATTAAAAAAAAAAAATCTACAACTGCACGTAGGAAAAGTAAAAATTCATCGTTTAACTGATGTTTAAAAATGTGTCCTTATATATATTTGCATTCAAAAGTCATAAATGAATGCAAGCACATACAGACATATACATAATATGTATATGTACAATATATTCAAATTATGAGTTCCTATCCTTTATTTTTCATTTAAAAGTAACAAAAATAATTGAAATTTTTTAAAAACGGATGTCCTGTATGCCAAAAACTTATGCTGTTTTATTTTTTCTATAATTTTATTTGTTTATTTTTGTTTTTTTATCTGTACGTGTATGTATCTACGTGATTGTGTAATTTTAATTCATTTTCCGGTGGAAGAAAATAGAAATAAAAAAAAAAAAGAAGAAAATAATAATAAATTTTTTATTTGATATTATGAACTTATAATATTGGGAAAAATGAAAAACAAATATAATAAAAAGTTATCAAAAAACAGATATTTTAATTTTATGAATAAAATTTTCCTAAAATTTTCAATTTAATTTAATTTCGAATTAAAAGGATTAAAATACGAAGGTAGTGGAAATAAAATGAAAAAAAAAGAAATTTAAGTTAGAAAAATCAATTAGATAATTGAAAAATTAAATTTTAATTGAATTTTTTGAAATTAAATTTTCCTTTTTGAAAGTTTAATTCAATTTAATTGAAAATGACGCAAAGAAAGGATATTTTTGGCATTTTTCAATATTTTTACAAATTATTTGTTTAACATAACAAAAGCAAGATGTCCTTTTATATGTTATTTTGATATTCTTAATGTTTTTCTTACTAAATTTTACATGAACTTTTGTTTTTAAACCCTCTTTTTTCAAAAATTACATAATTAGTTTATCCTTCCATTACACTGGTTTACAAGTTTTTTACCCCACAGATATGATCTAAATAACTCTACAAGTTTTTGCGTTTTCTGATGATATTAACTTCGTAGAACGATCAATTAAAAAGGTTAAAGTGGCTTTTGAGAACATATCAACCTTTACAGCAACGGATAGGAAGATATGTAGAGGTATTCTGAACCAGTCCAAAATCTACATCGGGTTGTAGTACCACTGATTTCGATGACATGATTGATTGTTCCTATGGAAATTTAACGCGTTGAAAAAAATCTCCATTACAAGAAATTCTCAGTAACTTTTTAGAAGAGTATGGAACATAATGTAACTTACCAGAAGAAAATCATAGAGTGACTTATTAAAAAGTACTTGAAAAATACGAAATAATTTCTAACGGAAAATTCTGGTATGATGAAGATTTTATAACGTTAAATTCGAAATCAGTGATCCTGTGATGGTCCTCTTTGAGATAAAAATAAATTGTAACTTGTAGACTAGTGTAATGAGTCAAATACTTAAGCAAAAAGTTTGAAATTTTTTTCTAAATATTCTTCCTTATCATTACATTTTTTCCTCTCTAGAACATTATCCACTAAAGTTTTATAGAAAACCAATTTTAATTTTAAAGTCATCATTTAGAATGAAGTCAATTCAACAAAATACTAAAAAATACCACATAATCTTTACTTTCCCACACACAATCCATCCTGGCATTTTTTTTCTTTCTCTTTTTTTTTTATTTTATTTATTCAAAACATCAAGAAGCAATTTTCTAAACTTTTGAAAATTTAAATTCCATTTACTTGAAATTTTTTTCAATAAAATTCAAAACAAAAAAAAAATTCTTTAAAATAAAAAAAATAAAAACACTATCAAACCTTAAAACTACTTGCAATTCAAATCTCATATCTTGCATAATGTCCATGTTGTTTTTATCCTTTTCTTATTTGGCTTCTTTTTTTTTTAATCCTTTTCTCATAAGCTAAAATGGTCTTTTTCAATTTTTATACACAAAAATGAATTGTAATTCTCATTCTATAAAAGGACATGCTTTTTTTTTTTTATTTGTTTTTATTTTTAAAGTATTCTTGTTAACTATGTATTTTCCTTTTTCTATGAACCAAAATACATAACAACAACAAAAAAGGTGATTGTTTGTACATAATGTTTTTTCAAGGATTCATTCAATTTAACGCAAGACTTAACACTTGAATAAACTACAAACACACAATTTTTTTGTATGTTTGTTTTTTGTTTTTTTTATTGTAAAATGGTTATATGAAAAAGTAAAATCGTTTACACAATGTCATTTGAGTAAAACTACATAGTAATAAAAAACACACAGAAAAAAAGCAAAAATGAAAGAAATAAAAATATCTTTTGAAAAATCCCACAAAAAAAAAAATAGAACCAAAATAAATAAAGAAAAACAAAAACTAAGAAAATAAGACATGTTCTACTTTATGGATATTTACATTTTCATGTTAAAACATATTTTCAATATTTCAATACGAATATGTATTTGTGTATATAATCAAAAATATACAAAAAAAAAAAACGTAAAAAAAAAAAAAATTCAGGATCAAGAAAGTAAAATAATTTGTCAAAGCATCACAAAATATTTGAAAATTTTACTTATTGTGTGTTTGGTTTGAATACAGATGAATCTTATAATGTGTACATGATATTGAGATATTATTATTTTCCGGTGGTTAATTTTAAGAAGAGAAATGGAATTTTATAAAATGGTTAAATACGTATTATTTCTTGGATAATAAATGATTTTTAATTTTGTGAAAAATTGTTTCATTATGATTATTAAATGACATTTGAAGATTAGGTACTTGGTAATTGTAATGGAATAGTTTTTTTTTTCTTTTTTTTTTTTTTTTTTTTTGTACAAAAATTAGACAAAAGTTAGTTCAATATGTTTCGAAAAATGTTTTTAGCCTTTTTCAGTTGCTACTACTGTCCATAATGTAGAGGGCGTGCCAATAGAGAAATTAATTGACATTTGCCGAAATATGTATATTGAACCTTTACAATATGATGATTTTGTGCTTCCTTTTTCTTCCTGTCTTTTCTTTATTGTAAGTTTTTATGTCATTCTAACCAATTTTCCTCCAGAAGTAAAACTTCCCTGTTAGGTATATGTACGTAACATGTGTCTTTTGAGAACTTAAATGACCTTGACGGAATATGGTAAAACTGAAATATTGTGAATTCGTTAAATTCTATCTCTCGATGGAACAAATTATAAATTACAGCGTCGTCTTCAATATCTTAAGGAAAAACATCTCCAAAGGATTTATGTTTCTCTAGAATCCGTTTTATTTTAAATTCATGATACATATATACAAAAAAAAATAATTTTAATTAATCGCCTTATACGGACATTTGATCCGAAATCCTTATTCCTTGTTTCTTTCAATCAAAACAATATCAATATTCTGAAATTACTTTCTCCGTTCTGTTTACAGGGTTTAAATTTCCTGATTAAAACATACAAAACATTACACATACATAAAAGACATAACCATATGATAAAAATATTAAAATCTAATATAAAAAATTTCTCTATCTGCAAAGTTTCACAGAAAATTAAATTTTTTCTCACAACTAATCTTAAAAATATCAAATACCTCGTATGTGTAAGAAAAAAAAAAAAGTTATCATAATTTTACACACAAGGAAAATAATGTCGTCATAAATTCTGTTAAAAAAAGGATACTTACAAAATGCCATCTTCATCTTATCGTATATACCAAAAATTCTAATGTATTAGAATATATAAAACAAAAAAACTTAACAACAACAAAGCTGTAACATACATCAACTCCTTTACATAAAATCAATATATCCTTGTTACCTCATCATATGCGTTCTAGGCAACTTCAATTTTCTTTAAAACATTCTAATTTATTTTTATGAAGCTTGAAGAAAACAAAAAATATGTTTTACTTCACATGAAATGTATATATTATGTATGTATGTATATTCCAGATTGACATCAGATATTTTTAACATTGAAATTTGTGTAACATAAATAAATGAAAGCTAAAAGAACAATTGGGATTTGTTTTTTTTTGTTTTGGTTGTTGTTAATTTTTTTTTCTATATTACATATTCCCAATTTAACAGAGCAATTTTAAGAAATGATGATTACACCTCTGTTTTATGGGCCATCAAAAAAGATTATTTTTTTTCTATAAATTAAAAGTAAGGAAAAAAAAAGTATCTTAAGTGTTAATTTTCCATTTTATTTTATTTTTTTATTTTTTTTTTTTTTTGGTTTTATGTTTCTGTTCTTTTTTTTTCATATCTTTAACAATTTCACGATCCTAATGTGGGGTAAAAGTCAATTTAAGCCAAGAATATTTTAATATAATGAATTTTTTTATAAGATTTTTTTTCTTTATATTTCACTTTAAAATTTAAAATCGAAAAAAAATATGAAATTTTTTTTCTTGCTTTTCTTTTTGTTTATTTACCAGAAAATTAATCTTCTAACGGATTTTGTATAGCAATCATAACGAAATCTTTTTTTGGTACCATTATATATTCACGATTTTTTGTTCTTATTCGTAAATGTTTTAAATGATATGTATCTAAACCTTTTGTACGTTTTATACGTGATACACAACCTAAAGCTACAGTAGCAACATCAATCATATTTCTAGCATATTGTTGTGTTGTATCTTTATCCAGTGTACTTTCTATTGGTATACCTAATGTAAAAAAAAAAAACATTTACAATATTTTTGTTTTTCTTTTTTTTTTTCTTTTGGAAAATGTGTTTTACAAATCAAAATTTTACTTAAAATTCAGAATTTTCCTTGTCTTTACCTTCACCATTTAATGTTAACACACCTACAACATTTTTTTGTGAATTAATATTATCTAGAATTTGTGTAACCTTTTTCGACTAAAAATAGATACAAATTTTTTTTTTTTTTTTTTGTTAAAATAATTGAAATAAAAAATATTTTAAAAGCAAAAATAAAAGTGGGAGAGTATATTTACCATGTTTAGGGTTCTTGTAGATGTAAATGGAATACCTACGTTATAAAAAAAATTTATTTTTAAATTTCATAAATAAATTAATTAATTGAGGAAATTTTTTTTTTTTATAGAAATAATGTTTAATAATCTGGATGGAATGTTCAAAACACGATCCTGTATTAGGGGAAAACAAATAAATAAGAAAAGGCAAGAAAGTGTGTTGTTATTAATTCTCACGTCGTCACTGGATGTAATCCCACTACCGGAAGATACATACATAATATGTAAACAAACTACGGACTACATTATTTTTTAATCTTTAGAAAACTTTTACATTGTGCCTGTGGGCTTATAATGCTTGTTTCTAAATTTTAATAAAAATAAAAATGTCTGTAGAATATTTTGAACTATCGATTGAGATTGATTGAATAGGCTCCTAAAAAAAAACTTTCAACATTGGTTTTTGTTTTTGTAAAAATAACTCCGTTCGTTGAAGATCTCCAAAAATACTGCAAATTGACATTTAACAGTTTATACGTGATCCACTTTTAATACGGATTTTGGTTTACTCTCAATTTCATGTAGTATAAACTCGCTAATTCGGATTTTGATTTAAACCCAAATTTTTGCTTATGTATGTGTAGTTGTAGCATAAAATGCAATATAGCGGATTCTAAATTTTATGGTGCGAATTGTAGAGTAAAGAAGAAATAAGAAAAACATTTTAACTATTCGTGTATCAACGTGTGCATGTATTATTTCAATTCCAATTCCAAATTCCATTCACGATCATTTTCAATTTTCTTAAACAAAAATTTGAAGCAATAGTTTCGGAAATTCCAATAATCATGTTGGTATGATTAGTACATGGAATGATTGTATATGAAATTGAAGGAAGGTTGTACCACATACAGCGAAACTAATGAATTCTTAAAAAAAAATTGAAACTTTTATGTGAAATTTGTCAGATTGAACGTTCAGTCGATTCTTACTTTACCTTATAAGACTACTCTAAAAAAGAGAGTTTAAAAAGACTTAAGAAGTAAATGTGCTTTTAACGGAATACTTAAAAATTTTTTATTTTTTTATTTTCAAAGATTTGTAGAAAAATCATCAATTTCCACAATAAATTTTCAAAAGATTCATCAGCAGTTTCACTACAACATTTATGAAATCCAAAGTATACTTAGAGTTACCATAGCAAGGATTTTAATACTTTATATCCTTAAACTATTTTCTATAAATTTTTATTGTTTCTCTTATTTCCTTTTTACTACTTTTTAACTTTAACAAAACAATAGAGAAAATATCCTTGATATGTAGTTTTATTTAAAAATTGATATTTATTTATTTATCTTCTTATTTTTAAAAAACAAACAAAAACTTTTACGTATTATATGCTTTTTCCTCTCACAATAATATTAAATTCATATATGTACATATGTATATACTTCTAGATGCTACTAGTAAACTAATAAGGATCCGATAAATGACATAAAATATTACTTATTTATAAAATTTGTGTTATTCTCTCTCATAAACAAAAATTTTCAAATCAAATTTAATATCAATATCATTTTCCTTTTTGACATGTGAGAATGCTTTTTAAGATAGTTTTTCTTGTTTTCATTTTCACATTTCGAAAATTTTGTGTTTTAATTCATTTTATGGGAAATTTATTGTATGAAACCATATACACAATCTCTAATGCCAAAAGGGAATTACTTATATTTCTTATATAGTATATTTCTGTAGAGAATATAACAAACACACACATATATATTTTAGATATTATATATCTTCTGATTTGTACACGTATGTACATATATTGTATATACACATATGTATATGGTACAATTTAAATTCCTTCAAGATGTTTTTCCTAGAAAATATCAGTTATATTCTTAAAGCTTTAGAAAACTTTCACGTTTATACATATGTACATATTTAATTCTATTAAATAAATACATACATCCATACTTTTGTATATTGTATATACATGTATGGTATTTACCTATAGGGTAAACGATTTTTATGAAAATAGAATTTCCGGAAAACTTTACAAACAAACTTTTATAGAACAATCTTTTACTACAATTTTCAGTTTTTTTTTTTTATGTATTATTGTTCTTCTGAAAGTGTACAAAAACATACACACATATGTATTCGTATATATGTATCTTTGTATTCTCAAAAATATAAAATATAAAACAAAATTATATGAAAGGAAATGTACAAATGTACAAGTGAAAAAAAAAAAAAAAAAAACAAATCAAGAAACAAAATTGAGAAATAAAAAATAAAAGTGTGTTTTTGTGTTGTTGAGTGAATCGAAGTTATATGAAACTTTATAACAGATACACAAAAGGAAATTCAATGTACCTGTAATATGATATAAAATCATGTTATCCAACAACTTTTCTCCCTCAATTGCTAAAGTTAAAAGTCAGAATTTTATTTTCTTTTGTATTTTTTATTTGAAAAAAAAAAAAAAATAGTATCCACGTGTAATATTTCACCTTCAACTACCATCTCTTGTAGAAAAGTTGTAGATGTATGTAAAGGTATGTGTAAATCAAATTTTTATGATAGTTATTTGAAAAGAAAATTTAACCCTTTTCAGACGGATGTTGATTCCTGATCGAGATTATAATTCAGAATGATGTCAAATTCACTGAAATTAAATATTGCGCTGCATAGTTTGGCATTTTTTATACTTTTAATGACGATAAAATTTTTCTTAGAGAGTATATGACGGTGAAAACAATGATAACGAACGATTTAGAAGAGAATATACAGGATACACTTAGAAGTAGGACTAGATTTTTTTTTTTTTTTTTCGAGTAATTAAATGCGTTTGAAAAACGAAATATTCCGAAAGACATGTGACAAATGACATTATACAAAAACAAGCAACGAATCTACGGACTGAAAAAAATTGACCAGCGAGTAAGAATGGACTAAAGTGATCAACCTAGAAAAAAGACAGACTAAAAGATTGAGATACAAAATCGATAATATTCAGTTGGCCAAGGAAAAGAACCTAAAATTTACAAATAAACGCAGTTATGGAATAATGAGCAATAAGACCTATACCAATATGAAAAATTGTACAAATCTGTTTGGAAAAGAAGAGAAAACAAGGGATCGATATACATACATATGTATGTATCTTTGGCAAAATGTTTTAGAGGATACTAAAACTCGCCTGGATTGCTGGATGCTATGAGTACTTTTTCTAATTTTAAAATTTCCAAAAAAAAAAAAAATATGTATTGTTAGGAATAAAATAAAGTTGTTTTCTCTATTGCAAGAATTTTTCCGTCATCGTAACTAACAGATTTCATTCGAAAAGGGTTACAGATCTGAAAGTAACATTCAAAAGACCAAATTGAAGAGATGAAATCGATAATAAATTGAAAAGACTAATTTAAGTGATAGACAAAAATAAATTTCGATTCGTAAACCAAAAAAAAAAAAAACCTACCTCATGATTTCATTGCCTTCAAAATCATTGATTTGAAAAATAAATAGTATGTGTTTTCTTAAAATGTTTTTTTCTTTTTTAATCATGTTCTAATCAACCCAATTTATTTTATGTATTTATCATCTTTTTTAGCAAATTATTAGTGCTTAAAAGTTATAGAAAGCAATAAAAAATAATTATAATTCTTATAAATTTTCTAAAATCGTAAAATCTCTTCAATAAAGAAATTCAAAAAAAAAAAAAAAAATTCTTCTTTACGGTAAATAAAATCTATCATTTTCCATTTAAATTTATGCATTTACACTTTAATATGTAATTATTTTGATATGGTTACTTGTCGTCATATATATATAGAAAGCTTTTATTTAATGAAATATGAAATGTAATTGAATCGTATACTAAAATACAGATATTAGATACATTATATATCTATTGATATGTACATATAACTGTATAGTAATTCAAGAATTAACTTGTTAATGAAAGATTATAAAATGTACTTAAAATGCAGTTACCCTGAAATATGCAATTAGTTTCAGTTGTAATTTTCAAAATACATAATATAGTATATTATTATTTATATGTTAATAATAAATTTTAAATTGCATTGATGTGTCAATGATATAAATTTTGTTTAACAATTTGGTTTAGATGAGAATAAAGAAGAAAAAGAAATGACTATAGCCGATTTGATGTGGAAAATATTATATGATGTATGAAAAATAAATAAGTATCTATATATGTACTTTATAAGAAAATACTTGAGTAAGTGTTATTGCTATGGATCGATTAAAATGCTCTTTTTATTAGACTTTTACACAATTATGATTATTTGAATTATTTGAAGCTGTCAAAAAGATTATAATTTTGTAGTATAAGATGCGATACGACCGTTATTTTTATGGTTTTTGAATTTAAAAAAAAAATTGTTTTTTATGATTATTTTTTTAAATTTTAAATTTAAATTAAGTATCTTATATTTTTCGTCTTTTGTTGTCAAATTCTTGATTTGGATAAAAAAATTCAGATGTAACACAGTTTATGGGAGACAATCTTCAGATGCTGAAAATTCAATTACATACAACCAAGAGTGCTTTTACAATACAACTAGAACATAACCTTAGGAATAAACTGAATCCATTTTTACTTTGAAATTTTTTACTAATTATATCAAAAATGCTTCGTAACAAATCTTTTTCCAGGATAAGGTTATCAGATCCAAACCAAATCGCCCACAAAAGGACAACTAACTATATTCAGTTATCGAGGGTTATTTACGAGGAAGTAAAGTGAGCACTTGAACGTAGACGAGCGTTAGTTCCACGGAGGAAGGAAAGTAAATAAAAATGTATTAACTTAAAAAAATCACGCAAATTTTTTAATATTATTATTCGTTTTTTTTTTCATATCATCCTACTCCGTTAGATACGCAATGAGCATTTCTAACCTGCAAACAAGTATGATACATAGTTATATTTGAAATTATTGCTAATTCTCATTTTCCATGAAATTTGTAACACCCACTGAGTTCATTATTATCTCTAAGGTCGGGATATTCGAAGTTTATCTTTTTATTAAATCCTCATTTTCTCTTGTTTAACGTTAATATCTTTTATTTTCCATTATTTTCTGATTAAAAGTGAATCATTGATCTTTTCTTCTTTAAAAAAAAATTGATTTATTAAATAGCTTTTCTAAAAAACCAACAAAAGAAAAAAATGAAATAAAATAAAATAATCTAATCTCGTAAGTTCGTTCTGTTCATATATCTTTTCAGCAAATCCTTTTTATATATATTTTTTTTTTCTATCTTTTACATAAATTTATCTATATAACATCAGTACAATATTCACTATAAGATTAAATCGATTTTTCATACTACAAAACAGATAATCTACACTACCATCCAACCCCCAACCATAATATACACAAAAATTTACCAAAATATATGCAAGAAACTTCAATATACTTAATACACCGTACAACACATAACCGAAACACATATGTATAATTTTTCAAGTAAATATATAACATATAATCTTATATCATTACTGGATGATAATATGTTTCACGTTTGAATATCATTTATCCCAACATTATGAAATCGATTGTAAATTTTAGAGTATACATTGAAAACGACAAAATAAAAAAAAAAAACAAAAAAATTTTTAAAAAAAATCGAAAAACAAAGTTAAAGTACATGTATCACATAACGACAACATCATGACAACACATGTTAAATTTTATCATCTTTTCACAAGAAGGATTCTTCATTAAAAATTAGGTAATTTTGAAAATGTATATGTTTTTTTTTTATTGTTCCTTTTTTTTTTTTTTTTTAAATCATATTACATTGAAATTTCATTTTCAATTAAATTTAATGTCAATTTTTTTTTTTTAATAATGTAATTTAAAATTTATTTTTGTAAAAAATTAAACTATTTAAAAAAAATTAAATACCAAAAATTAATTTTTATTAATTTTTAAATTTTAATTATGAAAATAAAAAAATACAAAAAACAATTAAAAACCTCAGATAAACCATTTTCAATTAAAATACATATCACGCTTATCACGCTTAATTAGATAATTATAATTTATTAAATTTAAATTTAATTTTAATTAAAATTCAATTCTGGTAAAATTAAAATAAAAACAACAAAAAATGTTAATCAAAAATAAAAAAAAATTAAAAAAAAAAAATAAATAAGCAATTTCATTGAAAATGAAAATTAATGAGCGTTATAAGATTAAAAGCAAAAAATCTATAGGGAAAATATGATATAAAAAAAAGTGGAAATTTCAGTTTTTCAAAATTAATTATGTACCAGAAAAAATTTGGAAATATTTCTTACAATTCGAAGAAAATATTGAAAAACAGGGAAAAAAATTAGGTTAAAATTACAAGTTTTAATAAATTGAAATGCATTTCATGTAACCGTCATCATTGTCATTCTGTAGAAACTTACTAAATCCATTGACGATACTTTTGAGATAATGAACTTCAAAATTTTTCGATTTGAAACGAAAATATTACGAAAAAATAAATCATTTATTTCGCCAAAAATGGACTAAGTGAGTGACTTAGTTAGTGACGACTATATAATCTACTAGCTTTTGCCTGCATCTCTGAGTTCGAATGATAACAGCGATTGTATAGATAATTACAATACCGAAAGACAACCTTCGTCCTTTACTAATATATATTCAGTACGTATGCGTGACTTGATTTTACTAACCTAAACAATCTTAAAGAAGATTAGGTTTACAACCCAGTGGGCATTGAGGTGGGTGTCAAACTTGAAAATAAAATGGGAGGTGGTTGTTGAGTGTATACCGTATATATCTGGAAAAAGCAGATTGTAAAGAAATCTGAAGGAAAGCTTCAGTCATAGCTCCATCGATCTGTTTCAGTTTGAAAATTAAAAATCTCTTTAAAAACCCAAAAAACAGAAAATCATCTTTATTCACTCGATGTTCATTTTATTTAAAATTAAATGGAAAAATAAAAATAAAAACAAAAAATAAAATGAACACAAAAAATAAATTATTCAAAGGAACAAAAAAAAAATAGGATAAAAAGAAATTGAAGATTTCATTAAAAAGCACATAGACAGTATTGATTTTCTTTTATACAAAGAAAGAAAAAACTCCAATAATTTTTCATACGAATTTTTTTTTTTTTAATTGTACTTTTTAATATTGCCTCAATCGTATTTGATATAAAAAAAAAAGAATTTATAATTTGTGAAATATTATTGATCCTGTTTTTTTTTCTTGTTTTGTTTTTCATATATATTCATCTCATTTAAAATTAAATAAAATTCATCTGAAAAATATATCTTTTTTTTTTTGTTTTTGTTTTTTCCATTTTCCGTTTTGATTTTTGATTAATCATCTTTTTTATTTCGAAAAAAAAAATAACAAATTAAAATTTTCATTTTCTCATATGATAAAATTTCATATATTATTTTGTCCTTTAAAAATAAATTCAAGTCTTTTTCTTTTTTCATAACAACAAAATTGAGGAAAAAATTAAATTACATACACACAATTTGAATACATAACAAAAAATTTACGATGTACAAATATATTTTTTCTCTGGAATTTCATAACTTTTATGATATTTTAACATTTTAGTCACATACTTTGAAAATTTTTTTTTTTAGTTAATTTGGAAAATAAAAATTTAAGGACAACAACAACAAAAAAAACATACAAATATTAAAAAAAATATGATTTCCTTACGAAAAAAAAAAATTATGTGGAAAAAGGAATTTCTAAGAGTTCATTAAAATTTTAAATTTGTTAAAAAAAATTCTGAAAAAATTTCTAAAAAAGCGAGAAATTTATTAGTTTTACAAAAAAGTTGGTGTTTTCGGATTGAGTACACTCGAAGTGAATAAAACGTAAATATTTTCAATGTTGTCTTAAAAATATAAATCAATCTTGTTTTTATTTTTAGGATCAACGTGTGCAAAATAAAATTAGAAAATTAGTTTCTTTTACGAAAGCTTATTAAACCATAAAGATCTTTTCTTTATTTAAAAAAAAAAAAAATTACAAGTTTAAATTTCGAAGTGCAAATTTTCGAAGAAGCAAAGTTCGTCTTATTTAATCCTATTTTTATGAAACGGAGAAATATTTTTAAAAGAGCCTTTATTTTTAACACATTTTATGTGGTTTACAGCGCTCGCTTAAGTCACATAGTAGTGGCTTAGTAACAAGCTTTTGTTATATGAAAGCGTTCTTTTATCCGAACTTTCTTAAAAAAAGACGGATTTCCTAAAAAAAACTTCATCATTAACAGATAATTTTTTTTTTAAATTTTCAAATAAAAAATATATATTTATCATCTAGAATCAAATCCCTAATTGATGTTCAAGCTTCTTCAAGCTGATTGGACTTTTAAAGTAAATAAATTAGTGCTTTAACTATCTTAAATTTGTTAAAAACTCTATTAAACAATTGAATTTTCCTATCGACCTTTATAATCCTTATTAAATCGATCACAATAGAATAACCAATATTTTTAACCCACTATTCATTTTCAACAACAAAAACCCTTAAACAGAAGATACACTACTGAACAATACCACTTAAAATTTAATTAACACAAATTCTAAATTTCATATTTCAATATGAAACGATTACTTTGTGGAAAAAATCTTCCATCCCATATCCACTTAACAAAAATTCATTTTCAAACAATATAATTTTGGTTTTACATTTCACAAAATTACCCTTATTTTATTTCAAGATTATTATTTTATACGATAAATATTTCAAAGGATTCTTTCTCATCCTCACAGATAGTAGATACCACAACTTTTTTCCCATTAAACAAAAATAATTTACAAGATTTTCATTTTAAAGGTGTGTGATTTTATTATTTTACATTAATTTAAGTACACTCCTTTATTTTGTCTTTAAAACCAAGTTGGAATTTAAAACTTCAATAAAATATATGTACTTATGTGTGCGGCAGTAACTATATAATATAAAATTTCTAAATTATATAAATACACCTCTTTCTCATTACATGTTTCTTTAAATATCTTGAATATTTTTTCCTGATCTGGTAAATCACAAAAATATATTTCAAAAAGAAAAAACCAACAATAAAACTACATACACATACTAAGTATATGTATATGACTTAAAGATCTATTAAATTCCTCAATATCTTTTTTTTCTAATGAAATCATATCTTAAAGCTACCCTTTCACTTTTACTTTAAGCTATAACAAAAACAAAAAAACAAAAATACGAAAGACTCGTGACACTAGTTTTATTTATTTAATTTACTTTTATTAAATGAAAGTAAAATATTACACACTAAAATTAAAGTAAAACAACAAAAAAAAAAAAAGATAAAAGATAGAAGAAAAAAATTACAAAAGCTGAAAAACAAGGTATATGCGATATGATAGTTCTTTCAAAAAAATAACAAATCATTTTTTTTTGTTTTTCAAGATATATCATGTAATAATATCTTTTTAATGGATTTTTCTTTACATTATTATCATTGCTGTAGGAAGTTATGTCACACAAAAGATAGATCATTAATTGTGTAAAAGAAGAGTAAGTTAACAAAAACAGAGAAGATACAACGAAAAAAGTGAAAAATAAATCAACCAGTTTTCTTCTTTTCTTCTCATATTTTTTTTTTTTTAATATTAACTGTTATAACTTTCCTGATGAAATACTGACACTTTTACATTATTTATGGATAAAGTAACTTTTAAGATACTTTAGTGTAGAAAAAAAAAAACGTTAAAAAAATCTTTCTAAATATTTAAACAATATCTGATATGAAGAAAAACAAAAAGAAAAAAATATTTAAAATGGAATATCTTTCATTTTTCTTGTTGTTCTTCTTCTTACAAGAGCAAAAGAAGAATGTCTTATAAAAATTTCATCTTATATTTATTGAAGGTTAAATGTGTACATATTGGTTAATTAGAATTTTCCATTAAAATTGAAAACCTTTTTCTTTTTGTATTTTATCGTTTGTTTTCTTTAAAAAAAAAAAAAAAAAAAAAAAAGTAAGAAGAAGCCTTTTAAATGAAAAATTCAAAACAAATAAAATCGATACAACGTATAGGAGTCATTTATTATTTCTTCACTTTTTTGTTTTCATTTTCTTATTTAATTATTAAATGATTAATTTAAAGACTCCAGCTTTTTATATACAAAACACATACGAAAAATTATGGAGGTGAAAACAGTATAGAACCATGGATATCAATATGTAAGCAACTAGGTCATCATAATCATTATCAGTGGCACAAAAGCTCGATATGAGTTAAGTCCTACTCAAGTTATCTTGAGTTTTTGTGACAATATTTTTGTCATTCATTCATGCACCTACAAAAAAGAGTATACAAAAAGAAATACACTAAAATTTCAAAAGACTCATTACTGGTGTTATCACCTTATTTGTTTCTTTTAATTTGGATAAATAAGGAGAATATTTTAAATAATAAATTAAATTTTATAAGATAATGTAAAATATCTCAAATTTAATACATTAATGAAATGTACAAGGACAAATTGAACTCACTCTTCTTTACCCATGGAATTTTGTTTTGGATTTTTGTTTTTCTTTTAATTAAAAATTAATTCGATGTTATTTCGAGTATTAAATTCAGTATACCATCAAATGAGTACATTAATTTAAAAGATCTTCGTCTTCATTTATAAAACATTAAAATTCTACAATAAATTAATCAAAAATGCATTAAAAATCCCTTAAGATACTTTGAATGAAAAAAAAAATAATAATAAAAAAATTTAAGATGAAATTCATCATTCACATTCGATACTACTTTACACTCTTCACAGTGAAACTTATTAATTTTACTAAAAATAATGAAGAGGAAAATTTTCATTTATTTTCTTTTTCGAAGTAGCAAATGAACAGTTTTGTTAAGTAACTGACAATTACACACACATAGAAAAAAAAATCAAATGCCATAAAACTTTTATCATTATTTGATTTTTTGTTTTTTTTTGTTTAACAGGTGAGAATAGACATAACAATGAAATTATTTGAAAATGATAGATAAATAAGATATTGATTTACCGTTTCCTCTGATCATAATAATTTAATATTTTTTTTTTCTTCAGATGAAAAATGATTTATTACAACTTTCAAATTCGAAGTCATTACAATTATAATCACATGTTGTCCGTCACTATAGTCAAAAAGTTAATTTGAGTAGACAAATCTCTTCAAATTCATAATTTAATAAATTATTTTTAAAAAAAACATGTAATTGAATATATTTTTGTTACATCATTAATTATTTATACAGAAAAATTCATATACAGAAGTTATGTGTATAAAATAACAGTAATCATTAAACAATTAAATTTTTGAAGATGTTTTGTGGAAATAAAAAAAAAAAGTGAGTAAAAAAAAATTAATTCTAATCTGCAAAAAGAAAAAAAAAAAAAATTACTTCCAAAAAATTCACCATTCGCCTCCATAACCTTTCAATAATTATATATTAATTGAAAATTTGTTTTTCTAGTAAACAGGACTACAGGAGGTCGATTTTACATATATGTATAGTACATAGTTCTGTGATATGAAAATATGTAAAATCTCATATATTCACATTAATTTCCGACTCTCAAATAATGTAAACGTAAAAGCACCTGACAAGAATTTTCGTAGATCTAAAAAATATGTTCTTACAAACATGGAAGGAAGGCTGTTTTTTTAATTTAACATTCCGATTTTGAGAGATAAAAATCAATCTTAATTATCATTATCATCACCTTTACTTTCGCTACCTAAACACCACAAAAATGTTGTTTTAATGGTTTTAAAGCACAATAATTACCTGAATATCATGCGACCTTTTAGATACTTCGAAAAAAAAAAAAAAATTTCAATTTAAAAATCTAATTTACAAATTAAACGATATTCAAAAAAAAAAAAAAAAACATAGCAAAATCACTCAACAACTTTTATATCTCATTTGTTGTCACTTTGAAAATGTGAACTTTTCTTTTCAAATAAAATTTGCATTTTTTCTTATTTTTTACTTTACTTTTACTAGACAATTCAATTTGAAGAAGAAAAAAAACGAAAATAAAAAAAACAAAAAACATTTTTTTATGAAATTGAAAGTCACGTTAGCAATGAGAAATTGAATACATCGACAAACATACTACATACATACATTTATATTCACAAATAAATAACATATCAACAAATTATTTATTATTATACATAAGTAGTATATGTCTCTATCAATAGCATAAAATATAGCAGTAAAGCACACCAATAAAATACTTGTATAACAATAACAGCAGACAATAAAATATAGTATAAGGAGCCAGCAGACTAATAAATTACTTTCATCGACCTTTTAAGGTAAAATTGTGAAAATGAACTTTTCGTTGATTTGCTTCAGTTAATAAAAAAAGAAGAAAAGAAAAAAAAGATACACAGTCATAGATTAGATATTTTGCAAATTTTTTTTTTTTTCATTTTTCTTGTAAATTTGAAATATAAATTTGAAGTAAATAAGGTAGAAAATCAAATGATTTATTTTTATTGAAAGCATGATTTTTTTTTCTTTCTTTCTTTCAAAATGTACACAGAAAATTTATTATTATTATTTTCGTGAAAAATCACCTACGCTGGTCTTATAATGTTTCTCTTATTCAAAAAAAAAAAAAAAAAAAAATATGTAGAAGTTATTTAAGAAATTTAATCTCATTGATTTGCCTATTTTACTTTCCTTTTGAAAAAAAAAACAATTATTTATTGGTTGGCAAAAAAATTTTTTTAAATAGGTAATATATGATTGACCTTTTTCCTATACTTTATCATTATTGAGAAAAAAGAAATTTTAATATAAAATGAATTAACAATTTTATTTTGCAAAAATAACTTTTTACCACACAGAATACATATGATATGTAAAAGAGACTGCATAATGTGATATGATGATATAAAGCTGATTGTCATAATGATATAATGGCGCCTCAATCATGCACATGTCTACCACATAGATAAAATTCAACAGAGTGTGTCAAAAGTCATTTGATCATTTAAAAACTAAATAATTTTTTGCCGCTAAAGCTTTTTTTTTTTTCAACGACAAACATCAGCGCTTCATTGTTTCGACCCAAAGAACATCCATCCATGTGTCAGTTTAAAATTGACAATGAAGAGTCCGTCAAAAATCGCATATCATACACCTCTCATATCGTAGCTGGGAAAATATTTCTCTGTGTGAGATTAAAAAAAAAAAAACCAATTTATTTGTCGGTTAGCTTTAATTAGATGAAACTACCTAGAAATCTCAAGAAATCCGACCAGCGTCAGTCATTTTGTCTGCCAAAAAAAAAAAATGCAATATATTATTTCGACCCATCCTATATTCTTTTATAAATTTTTATATCTTTTCACTAAAATATTACCAATCTACTTAAATTTTATATAAAATGCATTCACATGAATAATTAATATGTGTAGTAAAGCATTACACACGTAGATTTTTGCAGATAATTTGTTTTACAGAGAGAAAAAAAAAGTGAAGTTGTCATTTTCATTTCTGTTGTCGCATCGTATTATACGTACGTGTAATTTTTCAGTATACATACATATTTTCAAAATGTATTTATTATTATTAAAAACAGAAACAGATAAAAATCTGTTACACACACGTTCACAACGATGACAAATTTACAATCATTTTGAAATTTACATCCCATGTAAATACATATCTATAGTTTAAAAAAAAAAAAATTATATATGTACATACTTACATACATATATTTAATATGTTCTACTACAATTATATGTACCTATATCTTATTTTTATATTTTTCATCAGCTATTTACATATTTCATATTATTATTCTGTAATTTAAGATTCTTTCATGCAGAAAATAACTTTTTTTTTTCCGAATGACAAAAAAAAAGGATTTTTTTTTTACTTTTTTTTTCATTATAATTTACTTACACAATCGTTGAATTTTAAATAAAAAAAAAAAAAGAAACTAGAAAAAGCTGAGCTTAAAAATATTCGTATAAAATCACATTACAAATTTTTTGTCCCAGAAGACATTATCATTTTGATAATCGAGACTGATTTGTTGAAAATTAAATAAAATCCAAAAAACAGTATAAAAATAAAAGAAATTAGCATCCTAATGTGTGTAATATTAGAAAAAAGTACTTGAAAAAAAAAAACATAATAATCTAACGCTTTTGTTTACAAATTTTTTCTGCTTTCGTGCATTCATTATCTAATTTTTATTTAAATATTTGAAAAAGAGTCATTCCAGAATTAACGTTCCGAATCTTGAAAATGTTTTTTTTTTCTTTTTTTTTTCATTGATGTTTTATGAAGGGATTTTTTTTTAAAAACAAGAAAATATGTCTCTCAACATTTTATTAAAATCCCAACAGGACGCTTGATAAAATATTTACTATACTTTCGATCATAGTTTTTCTTTGTCGGCCTTAAAAAAAATATGTATCGTCGGCCACATTCGCAAATTGGATAAGTCCATTTTTTTTTCAAAATTGAGATTATTGTACCAATCGATAGAATATGCATTAGGCTGTGTTTCTACATTCATAGAATCCTACATAATATGTGCATAATTTCACCATTTAGGAGCTCAAGAAAAATTATAATATTGAGCGCAATAGTACAAGTTTAATATTGTTTTTAGTGTCTCCTGAAAAATTGCATTTTTTGACTCATTCAATTTGCAAATGTGGCTTACGATATGTATGTGGCATTTGAACTTCTTCAGATTATAAGAGGGAGAATTCACCCTCCAAACAAAAAACAGTGACAAATTTCCATCTTTATAAATTTAAACAAAATATTTTTCGAATAATACTGGAACATCTAAAATAATTAATTTAAAAAAAAACAAACAAACAAACAAACAAAAATACTTCAGTATCTACTGGTATATACTATTGACCCATTTTTCTTACCTAAAAACGACAATAAGCATGAATAAATATTCCACACCCAAAATGGTAAACATAATTTTTTTTTTTTTTTTTTTTTTTTTCAACATTATTTTTTGTGAATAAAAATATTTTTTCAATGAGCAAAAATAAGGGAAATATTTCACATTAAATTAAAAATAACAAAAAAAAAAAAAGTGAAAAATTCTATGAAAAAGTAAATATTATAATCTTTTTGTCGTTGTTTGATAAAGGATTCTACTTACGAAACAAAACAAATATACAAAAAATAATCCAAACAACAAAAAAAAAAAAAACAGCAATCCAAACAGTTTATATTTTTCGTTACTCATTTAGGAAATATTTTCTTTTTTTTTTTTTTAATATAAATGAATTTTGCAACAATTTTTAAAACAAAAAAAAAAAAAAACAGGACAACAAAAAAACAAGTTTTAAGGATATTTTTTTATTTTATTCAAATTATGCTGAAAAAAAAATATCATTTTTATTTTGTAACGAAGTTACATGTTACCATATAAATAAAAAGAAAACAGAAAAAATAAATTTTTAAATATATGCGCGACATCTATTTTTTAAACTGCGCAGAAAGCTTTTCTATTTCAAAACTTTTAGTTAAAAACGTAACCGGAAGGAAGTTAGAAAAATAACTGACGTAGAACATTCTAGAAAAAGCTTAAAGTTGTAATTTTTTTTAGAAATGCGTAATTCAAAAACAGTATAAATATAGAGCCGATTTTCATATTAGATTCATTACAGTTTTGGCTTCTGAAATAGTTATAGTAAAAAAGTGAAATAAAAGTAAGTAAGTAATAAATCAGGTACAGGTAAATATTTTATTATTCTAGCTAGGTTTCCTGTAAGATCTATTCCCTACCAGTTAGGCTTTCGTTTGAAATAGCTAACAGTAGGCAGAACGTTTCTACGTCCACTCAGTATATCTGAAAGTTGGTAGAAACTAGTATTGCGTCCAGATAGCTATTTCTTACCAGTTAGGCTTCCGTTTGGAATAGCTAACAGTAGGCAGAACGTTTCTACGTCCACTCAGTATATCTGAAAGTTGGTAGAAACTAGTATTGCGTCCAGATAGCTATTTCTTACCAGTTAGGCTCTCGTTTGAAATAGCTAACAGTAGGCAGAACGTTTCTACGTCCACTCAGTATAGCTGAAAGTTGGTAGAAACTAGTATTGCGTCCAGATAGCTATTTTCGAGACTTACAATTTACCCAATTATATACTTTTTGTTTCACTTATAATTTTTTCCAAATAATATATATATTCATAATTTTCCAAATTTTAGAACTATTAGTTTTTAAGAACTCATTAAATTGTTAGTTTTAAGAAATTATTGAATTGTTAATTTTAAGGACTTATTTCATTGTTAGTTTTAAGGATTTATTTCATTTAATAAAATAATTGAATTTTTGTTAGTATAAAGAAAAGTTGTTATTATTCACAACCTTAACGACGTAAAACTTGACCCTGGAGCGACTGAGGTATCCGCATAATAACGTCGTTATAATTTTTTAATTTTTTGTTTATTTATTTTTATCAAAAATTTTCATATTTATTAAATTGGGTTGGTTTTGAATACATTATAAATTTTACTCCTTTTTTGAAAGAATAAAAAACACAAATATGTATATGAATATGTATGTATGTATTTACCACGATATGTATTTAAAAAAAAAAAAATTGTTGCTTTTTCTTTCAAAAGTATAAAGTTCATATTTTGTTTTATAAAAATGAAAACAAAAAAACACAATGATAATATGGCTCATTGAATGACTTGATAAATGTCTAAAAAATGATTAAAAAAAAAAAAAAAAGGAAAATTTTAAATTAAATTTACATTGAAAATATTTATTATGAAATTTATAAAGTAATGTTTACATAAAACGTTTTACTACACCATCATTGGCATTGGCGCAAAATACACGAGTATGACTTCACTTTCTGCAAACGATTCTTTTTTTTTTTTTTTTGGACTTGTAAAACCAGGTGTGCGAATTAAAAAAAAAAATACTCACACTTTCAGACCCAAAGTAACAAAACTACATTATATTTTAGCGTGTTAGTGGTGTCGATCGAGAATACAGAAAATCTTTAATTTTTTCTTGTCATGTCAAGTTTTTTTGAAAATTTTGTCGTTTTTCTTTTTACGTGAATGATTTGTCACATTTTGTTTTGTCTTAAACATTTGAATTTTACTTTATTTTCAGAAAGGTTTTTATTTTCGTTTTTATTTTTTCTTCCTTTTTTTCCTTTTTTAATACAGAAAAATTTATTGTTTTGTTGATACTTGAATAAGAAAAACAAAATTATCATCATTTACACAAAAACAATACGATTCTTTATAAATCTTTAAAAAAGGTATCTTTATTTATTTTTTATTCTTGAGTAACATATTGAAACATTTTCATACTTATTGGATGTACCAAAGTAAGTGAAAGAGGATACACTTCTAAAGAAATACGTGATTTTAATACATATGTGATTTTAAAGTTATTCGATGATAGATGATTGTAACTTTAAGAAGAAAAAAATAAATAATTCAAAAAATTCAAAAATTAGTTTATAATTCCATTTAAAATCAAATGGTTGCAAGAATGTTTTTGGTTTTATTTTTTTTAAAGAGGTTAGCTTTCGAAAATAAAACTGTCTTTTAAAAATTCGTTATTTTTTCACTTCTTATTTGCATTCTCGTAACTTAAGGTCTTCATTGGACTTTCAGTTATTTTAAGTTATTTACTTAGAAATAAAAAAGATAAAAAGTTACTTCTAGTTCTTGCTCTTTGGTCAATGGGTAAACACAGTGGGTATCGATTTTAATACTATTTGCAGCTGCTGAAGAGAGGTTAGCAAGAGAGAAACTTTCATTTTCGATCTTTGCAGTTGTCCAGTATAGTATTCTCGCCAGATCAAGATCAGCAAGGTACCAGGACAAGACAACAAGAAATTTTTTCTTGATCAGAGTTTTAGATATGATACGATTCCAAAATAAAATAGTAAGACTAAGACTAAGTGTGGTATTAAAACGGCATTCTTTGTGTTAATTGAAAACTAAATAAGCATAATGCTCCTAAAACATAAAAACCTCATAAACATATTTGTTTTTGTTTTTTGTCTTTTTTAAATTCATTTATGTAATTGCTTAATCACTTAACTTCATTTCCTTTCATTCATAAGAAATACAAATTTTCCATTACTTATTTTTCTTTATAAAACAGAAAATTCTCTTATTTACAATAACAAAAATTCTAACATCATTTTTCAAATCAAAAAAAAAAAAAAAAAAAAAAAAAAAAAAATTAATTTTCACTTGAATTACTTAAGTACTCTCTTATTTAAGTCATTATTTTAATTAAAACTTACATAAAATTGATTGAAATAAAAGCTTCCTGTTAATGTTTTTCTTGGTATTTTTTTTTTTTTCTTTATTTTTATTAAATAAAAGCATTAAAAACCATCAAACTAATCAAATGCATTAGAAAAAAAAAAATTGGAAAAAGAAAATCATGAATAAATGAATGAATAATGAAATAATGTAATAATACAAAATTTTCTAGATGTAATTTTATTACGTGCATGAAAGTTGTTGTAATTCTCATTCAATTTTACATCGGAAAAAGGAAATCAAAATCTATCAAAGAAAGTAAAAAAAAAAAACAAATTCACAAAAAAATAAAAATCAATTTTTGAAAGAAGAAAAAATAAAAAGTCACAACTTTCCAGCATTATTTTGTAAATTTTGTTACAAAATCTTATAAATTTCAATTAAAAAAATTCAATTAACATATGAGTCGTAAAATATTCAGGTACATAATTGCTTTTTTTTTTTTTTTAATTTCAATTTAACAAAAAATAAATGCTTGTAAGTTCATTTTTTATCAATTTAAAAAAAAAAATAAAGTAACTATGTAATAGAGTATATTTGTAAATACGAATTACATAACAGCGGTAATGTAAATGTACCTACAGTTAAAATTTAAAACAAAAAATAAAACAAATAACATATCACCAGATGTACAATTTTTTTTTTTTTTTCTCTCTCTAAATTGTGGCTATTTTACTTGTATTTACTTTAATTTTCTGCAGATCTACAATTTTACCTGTATTTACTTTCATTATTTATTTAGTGTAAAAATACAGTTTTATTAAAAAATAAAAAGAAAAAAAAAAACAAATACAAAAAGCAAATTTGTTTTTTTCCTTTTATACCAAAAACAAAAATCAGTTAACCATAAAGTTGGAAATTTCAAGTTGCATTCATGAGATTCATCATCAGCATAATAATGATGATGATGATGATGAGCTGAAAGTGTTTTTGACCTTTTATAGAATCATCTGAACAAAGAATAAACATGATTCTCAGGAAAAATGAACAAAATTAAAAAGTAAAAATAATAAAAAAAAAATGCAAATTATAATATGAGTAAATGTGTTTTATTCATTTGCACAGAGGAAAAAAAAAGAAATAAGAAAAAGCAAGAATGCATATAGAAAAGATAAAGAATATTTTACAAAAACAAACATTTAAATAAAGTAAAAACTGGTTACGGTTTAAAAACCCAAAGTTATTTTATGAATCTCCCACAAAAAAAAAAAAAAAAAAAAAAAAAAACAAGAAAAGACTAAGAATAGATGCAAAAAATATTAAAAACCACTACGAACATTTTGGTACATTGATTTGATCTGAGGAAACAAAACAGTACAAGAAATATGTATGTTTTTTTTATATTTTTTGGACTGAGGAATTTGTTGGTCTGCTTAGTCTACTGTGATAATGTACTTGTGCAGCATGATGAAAAGAAAATAAAAAAAGATGTAAGAGATTTGAGCAAAAAAAGCTCATTAAAAATGTATTAGTAGATAGAGAAATGTAAATTTTTAAAGTACATACAAGAGAATTAAATTGCTAAAATTGAATATCATTTAAATATTTAATGAAAATTAAGTGTTACCAAACCCATGAACATTTTATTAACAAATTAGAAATTTTATATTTTGAAATGCTTTAAATTTCTATAAAAAAATTACATTTGACAGTTGCTGGCCAAACTGGTATAATAATGATTTCTGACATAAAATTTTTCCAATTAAATTAAACAAACATACAAGTTCATTTTCTACCAGACAACTCTATGGTTCGCAATTCACAAAAAAATTTTAACTGCATATAAAAAATTATACATACTTACTCGCTAGAAAAATAATACTATAGTCAAAATTTTAAAAGTTGAGGTTTTTTCGCGCATGTTTTACATTGCTTTGTGATCTTTTTTGTGTAGATATACGAAAGAAGAAACGTGTTACAACAAGAAAAACGCATGTGTGGAAGTATCTTTTTTCTGTGCATGTTTTTCTAGTATAATATGAAACCTCAACTTTTAAAATGTTGACTATAAGAACAGATTTCGAAAAACGTATTCGTATTTAACAGTTTTTACCCTAGCTATAATATTTTTTAAGGTTTTTTTTTTTTGTGATCTTTTTAAATTTATTTTCACATTTTTTTAAATTTAATTTAAATTCGAATTGTTATAAAACGCCTACAATTATAGGTACTTAACAATTTTTATAGAAGAACAGAAATTTACAAATAAGGGTTGCCACAGAAAAAATGTACGTTTTTTTTTATTTTCTAAATTAAAACAGGATGCCTGCTTTCTTGTGTACTCTGGCCAGATTATGCACCTTCCACTACATGTTACTTACAATAATAGTGATATTTTAAAAAAATAATTCAATCTGTGTCATTTCTGTATCTTGAAATAAAAAAATTTTTAACTGAGCTTAAATCGCCAATTTTTCCTGGAACAGTCCTTACTTTAATCCTTCACGTATTATTATTCTCAAAATGGTAGTAATAATTTTTTTATATTTTTATATTGTTCACAGATTGTTTTTAAAATACAAAAAAAAAAAATGTACATATTTTTGTTCACACCATATTTTAATGAATGGAATTATTCTGTGAGATTAATTATGGATTACAATGTCAAAAACAGTTATTTAAATTATATTTACGAAAATGATTTAACGAAAAACAAATGAGATTATACGAGAGTGGAATATTAACTTGATTAAAATATTATTTTTGTTTGTTTTTTTTTTTTTATTTTATTTAAAAATAAGAAAAAATAAAAAAAATAGTTACAATAAATTACAGAGAAGGCAATGAATTAAAAATTTTTATGAAATATGAAAATTTAATTTGTATAATTACAGAAAACAATTGAAAATATATTTTTAACACTTAAGAGAAAAAGAATATTGTTTTACAATTGAAATTAAAGTCCTCATATGTATAGCAAAATTAAAGATAGTTGATACTTAAAAGATACTTAAAAAAATAAAAAATTTAACATTTGGACTCATTCACGTACAAATTGTATATACAAAATCGATTTTTTGATTCACTAACCAGAAATTTTTATACAATATTCTTCTTGTCATTTTATACAATTATTTTGTTAAAACGAAAATTATTCTTCAAAAAGACACGAGTTTTTGGACATCAAAAAAATTAATTAAGAAAAAAGTTTAAAAAATTTAAATCAATTCAATGACTTTTACAAAGAATACTTAAACTAAACTATGAATAGGTTGACTTTTTAAAATCATAAAGTTTCATTGGATTCAATAAATATTGCCTTATTCAAAACTATACAATATTTCTGTTATTTAAATTAATAAATTCTCAAATATTGAAAATACTAAATCAAATTTATGAACATAACTTCTTTAATAGAAATCACATATTGAAAATATTGATAATATCTCAAGTTTATTTCTTAGAATAATATTGACTTAGAATATTTAATTTTTCTATTCACATGATATCGATATCATTCTTCATTCTTTAAAATATGATTAAATATCTTTTACATACATGTATGCACAAAAATACATTCTATACTGTAATCTCATACGTATTGTATTGTATTACTGGGTTATGCATATGCATAAATTGCAGAAAATATATTTCTATGAAATTTTTATATGTGATATTCATTTCATTTTTGATGTCAAATCCTTTTTTTTTCATTCCCCTTCAACTAACCCCTCACATAATAAATATGAATATTATTCTGTAAAAGCGTTTTAAGATTATTATTTACTTGTGACATACATATGTATCTGTAGATACAGAATTTACATATATGGTGTATTTGACTTTACAATATTTTTCAGTTTTTAATTGTTTTTTTTTATGCACAAATGAATATTTAATTTTTTTTTAATATATATAATTGAAAATATGAATAAATGTCCTAAATTTAAAAACTGAACCATAATCATCTGCATCTTAAGTACATAAAGTAGATACCGTTCATAAGGACATTGAAGGCTTCTTAAAAATGCAGTGCTTATGAGCGGTTCTCACAATAACAGATTCATATACATACATACCCTATGTGTATTTATAACATTATAATAAATGAACGAGAACGGTGTAATAAAAAAATGGAATATTTTCTGACCTAGTGCATTTTATTTGACTCAAATCGGTTCAATACAGCTCGAGATATAAAAGATGAAAATTGAAAAATCAAATATCCTTCTATATAAAAATTTAAAAATAAAATAATTCAATATTTGCGAATTAAAAAAAAAAATTGCCCTAGTGAACGGATTTTTACCGTTTAAATATCATATAATATTAAACTATTTAAGGAATATCCTCACCAAATTTCATATTAGTAGAAATTTCAAGTTAATCGGTTTACAGGGTCTAGAGATATTCAACTTTGAAAACAGATTTTTGACGAAAACGGTCTAAAATAGAACAAACTGTTAAGTAATAAAAATAAAAATTAAAATTAAAATAAAAGTAAAAACAGTACATGTACCTATAATTTTTTTTCACATAAGCAGAAAAAAATTTAAAAAATATTCCCAAAACTATTGTTCTTGATGCACATGTTTCATAAAGTCCATACACCTTCACAATATTTTATCCTTTTTTTAAATTAAAATTAGAAAAAAACAAAGTATGTACAAAACTTTTACTGACACTGAAAAAGAATCACATTTTTTTGTTAGATATTCATAAAAATTCTCTTTCATAATATCTTTTAAAACAAAAAGTCATATCTTTCTTCTTATTCATGACTGTGCATAATTTCGCTTACTTCATTGCAACCAAAATTATTAAAAAAACAAAAAATTGTATACATTTTTTATTTTAAAAAAATTAAAATTCATTTTAAATAAATTTAAATTTCTTTTTTGTTCTCTATTCTTTTTTCTTCGTATTATTTTTAAAAACTTTATAGCCCGAGTAAAACTATAATTTAATAAAATATTTATTATTTTATACTCGTATATTACGAAAGTTTTTTTTTTTTTTGTGCAATTTGAAAATCAAATACCATTATAAATGCATGGGAATTTTTGTGTAATGGAAAAATTTCACAAAAAAATAGCAGCAACAGCAGGTGTCGTTGGAAAATATAACAGAAAAAGAAAAGAAATTTTCATTTGAAAGTTTTATATTTTTCAATATATCCTTAAACTATATTTTGAAATAGGAAAAAAAAAATTTCAGCTTAGTAAAGTAATGAGAATTGGTAAAATTTCTAAACAAACAAAAAAAATTTAAATAAAAAACGAATATGCAAAAATTTACAAGAGAGTTATAGTTCACAAATTATAGGCACTAAAGATTTAGAAACTTAACAAGATAAAAGTTTTGGGCAAACGACAAGATGTCGATTGTGTAAGAGTCAAGGATTATGAAAACAATGATAATTTATTTTTGAATATCTAAGGACATGCATTGGATACTCATGAGCAATTCGTAGACCGAGAATGCCGCCGATCCAAGCTGAGTTAAAATGCCAAATCAAATTATGTATTCTTTTGAATACTTTTCGATTATAAAGGTGTAAAAAAAAGGCTGAGTTTAACACACTCATTTTATTCTAGTGCAAGAAATTGGTGGAAGAAAATGAGTTAAAGTAAATTTAGTACAATTTTTTTCTCATTGATTTTTAATTTACAAACATTATTTCAATTCAACATTATTGTTGTTAACTGAATCAAAAACAAGCTTTCATGTATGATCTATTCACCACAGACACATTACTTAAGAGACTTTTTCCAAAACTTTCTGCCATTTTCTGACATTTCCAAAGACCCAATTAACAATAGGACTGATTTTTTGATACCACACTTTGTATAAAGAAAGAAAATTTATGCGTGGTAAGTGGTTTCATCTAGGAACCGTATCATATGCCCTTGACTGGTCAGTGCCTCTAAACGCTTATAAAAAACTGTACCTTTTAAAATTTTTACTCTTGAATTTCCTCAAACTTAAAAAACTTCAAAAAAAAAATAAATTTTAATATATGCTACATTCAAGCATAAATTGAATTAAAAGAAGAAAAAAAAATGCATACTATTAAAATTAATATTTTAATCTGTGGTGACGTAGTTTATATGCATTTTATAAAGACGTACTATGTACATATGTGTATCTTCACATATTAACACATAAATTTTCCTTATATTTACCACAATATCTATATAGTGTTTATCATGCAACAAAAATTTAACTTTATATATATGTATATACATAAAATTTATATGTGCATACATTACACAAGCTTTAAGGCTTGATTATTTTATATTATAATCTTGTTTAAATGTAGAACAAAATAATTAAATTAATACTTAACACATTAAAAAATAGTCTCTATTCTTTTATAACACTTATATGATGAACAAAGTCCTAAAATGAAAATTTTTCACACAACAAAATTTTCAGACAGCAAATTCATACACTATATAAATATGTCTGATGGTTATAAATATGTGCATACGAGTAAATATATATTGAGTGCATTGCATATATAACATACACGTAATACAGATATACATGAATTTATATACATATATGTATATATGTATATATTTCCTGAATCCTGTATGTATAACACATATTTACTCATTTAAATTTTCTTGTTTATTTAAAATTTTCATGCAAAAAAATGTATATTTGCACATAATTTTAAATACTTTTCCTTCTTATTCGTTCGTTTTTTCTCAAAAAATAATAAAACAAAAAGGAGCAAGACACATTATATGTGTAAAGTACGAAAATTTTCTCTTAAGTAAATTTTAAGGATAAATGAAAATTACTCAAAATATACATATGTATGTATGTGCATGTGCATTTTATGAGGCAAAATTAATTACTTTATATACCAGACTCTGATCTTAGAAATTGCAAATTTTCACTTATTTTAAGAAGCAACAACAATAACAAAAACAGTTTAATGTTGTTATATAAATTTAAATAACACATTTAGAATAAATCTTTTTTTTTTCTTTCATAATATCTCTTGAAAATATCTAAAATTATCTAATGTTATTTGAAATTTTTTTTTTCTTTGGAAGAATAATTTAACACAAGTTTTATTTCTTAAAAAAAAAAAAAAATAAATTCATGAACACAAAAGTGTCACAATTGTAGACAATTTTCTTTAAATAAGTTAGTCCTCGTGGACTAAAAAGTTGAAATTTGACCAGGAAGATCATTAAAAACTTTGCTAAAAAAAAAAAAAAATTCAAACAATATAGAATCCACCTTCTAAAGAAAAATTTAAAAGGTAAAATATACAACAAAACAGGCAATTTAACAGTGTATTAAAAAAGTCGACTATTTTTTTTTTGTCCCGTTATACCGTAAATTTCTAATAAAAACATACATACATATCTACAACTTAAAGTAGGTGTTCATCTACCTAAATTATTTATTCACACAAAAAGATTTAAATATGTATGTATGTCAAAAGTAAAATAATTATAATTAGATACTTTTGACATAATCTAATCTAAAAATTAAAGTGATTAAAGTCAATTACTATACTTATTTTGAAATTCATCATCTGATAATAATTTAAAGTACCTCAGACATTTCATCTTTATCTACTTCCATAAAATTTGACTTTAACGAGTATGACGTATAGTGTTTTGTATACTCTATTCTCATATAGTTAATTACACAGTTGTTCTAAAATTTGTCTAACTTAATTATCATTTGCGTTATCACTTGAAAAAAAAAAAAAAGAATCTTATTAGCACATTAACTGATAAGAAAACTTTAAACATTAAAAATAATTCAGATACTTTTATAGCAATAAAATTATGTGTTTCTACGGTAAATATGATTTTACAGTTAATTAAGTTTTACATTTTAGTTGAATAATTATAAAAAAATAATAATAATTTTTGGATATAAAACAAAAAAAAATTATGTCGCCCCCGGGTGGGCTCGAACCACCAACCTTTCGGTTAACAGCCGAACGCGCTAGCCGATTGCGCCACGGAGGCTTTCTTGCTCAATGAAATTTTTTACCCAATTTGAACTAATTTATTTTAGGGTATTTTATAATTTTTTTCAAAATAATTTTATTAATTTAGAAAATAAAACAAACAAAAAATAGAAAAAAGTAAAAAATAATTGTTAATTAAATTTCCTTCACATTCTATACTTAAACTTCAAAATTTAATCTTCTACTCATATATCAAAAGAATGACTTGAAAAGACAGTTAATTTAAGTTTTTTGGCATTTAATATTTGTTTTTTCGCTTGTGTTTTTGTCAAACTTTATAAAAATTTCAAACGTCATCTGATAAAAAATAAAGTTTAATTGAAATTTTAAAAAAAAATTACTAAGATAAATCATAACGGTTGTGTGGTACGTTTGTAAACGATATTTTGTTCTTTTTTGTTTTTTAGTTTGATACTTATTCCTAAAAGAAGATTTTTAATTAATGAACTTTTTAAAAAGAATGAAATTTACTGTTTTTTTACATTTCAAAGTTTTTTAAATGGCTAAATAAAGTACAAATACTTTATGCTTCCTTACTTTAGCTTTAGTGAATAAAAAACATAACAAATTTTTTCTTGATCATTTTTTTTTTTTTTTGAAAAATCTAAAAACAAAAAAACCATATAATTTTTATTTACTAATTTTCTTTGAAAATTTATTCTCTACCAAAATTTTTCATTGTTTCAAATTATGGTAAACTTTATATTCTTTTTCCACTTTTTTTATATTATATACTCTCTTCAGGAACAAAAAAAAAAAGAATATTTAAGGCATCAGTTTCATATCACATGAACCTTCAAGTACAAGTATGTGTGTACTATGCATTTCATAAACATTCTATAACCGTATTTTGATATTATGTATTTCACATACCAAAAAACAAAAGTATTAAAATAAAAATAAAAGTTCACATAACTCCATTTTCTGTTAAAGTTTACTATAATAAAATTCTTCTCATGCGAAACAAGAATAATAAGTTCAAAAGGACTACAAAAAAAAAAAAAAAAAGAAGAATTTTAAAAATTATTCTTGAAATAATAACATTCTTGAAAATTTTGTATGTACAACTTGCTTTTTTTTTTTTATTAAGTAAAATTGAAAAATATATTGTAGAAAACTCAAGTTTGTATTTGGAGGAAGAAACAAAAGAAAAAAAATAAATTGAAAGGTATGAATTTCTTGTCCGTATACTTTCTTATTTTTTTTTATTGGTGTATATGCATAAATTTTGCAAAATATGCAGACATACATACATATTCTCTTTTTCACATTTAACTCATTTAAATATTATTACTAACTTGTACTGACCTTTTCAAAAAAGAAAAAAACCTACTTCAAGGAAATATTATATTGTTTTGCAATAAAATATTTTATGCATAGAAATACAGTGGCTTATGAAAGTATTAGAACGAATAATTTATCAGAATTAAAAGAGGATGTATTCGCATATAAGCAGGTACTTGTATGTAATACATTTCTCACTTAGTAGTGAAGAACTTGTATTGATATGAGTTAGTTTCAAGCTATAAGATCTAGTCAAAATGACTTACGACTACAACTTACTTGCAAAATGTTGCCTCATGAGGACTCCCTTTGAAAAAAAAAAATCGTCGGTTAAATTATTATATGTTACAAAAAAATAATCCTAGATATTTCAATTCAATTTCCGCTCTCTAGAACCTAAGTTATGGGGTAAAAAATATGCCAAAATTTACCTTCGGTGAGGAATCTTATTCAATTATCGTCATGTAATCCTTTTTAAATACCCTCAAAAGTTCAAAATTGTTGAATATCAGAAACTAAATAAAATTTCGAATTTAATGTTTTCTTCTCAACTAAAATCGGTCCACAGGAAATGAAAATACATCAATAGGAAAATTTAAATTTGTTTAAAAATACTTTCGTGAGCCACTGTACGTAAGTACACTCAGACATGAGAAAGGATTCAAAATATGAAATATAAGTCGTTTTTCCTTCTATTTGAATAATTTAAATTACATAAAAATTCAATAGAAAATTTTCAAAAAAGAAATTATATTAGAATTCAGAAAATTGAAAAAATGAAAAAGAAAGAAAAAAAGTTTAGAATTGTTAGAAAGTTAATCAAACGAAAAAAGAAAAAAATGTTCAAATAAAAAAACTTGTGACTTTTCAAACTATTTTTTAGTTTTCGACTAACATTTTCTTTTGCCTTTTAAACTAAAGATTTTAGAATCCTTTTCCGCTTTTTAGTAGTCATAAAATAAAAATATTCACAAAAAAAAGGAGCAAAAGTAAATTAAATATCTACTGAATATTTTTCCACTTGCACGCAATCTATTTTTCCATAAACCAAATTTAATAACTGATTTTTTTAAACTCTTACTAATTTTATTTAAGTATTCAGAAGTTTCAAATTACATATTAAATTAAATATCATTTTTAAAGAATCAAAAATTTTCTTAATTAAAAAAAAATGTCTTAACGCCCCCGGGTGGGCTCGAACCACCAACCTTTCGGTTAACAGCCGAACGCGCTAGCCGATTGCGCCACGGAGGCTCTTGGATGTTCCGAATTTTTCTACTATCAATTTTTTAATCGCAAAAAAAAAAAGTTCTAATGATGTTAATTTAAAAAAAAAAACATCGTGTATTTTTGCAATGAAAAAAACTTGAAAGCTGTCGACTGTCGAGAAACTTTTTTTCTTCTTAAATTCACACACGCATTATAGGAACAGTACAAATTCTCTAATTTAGAATTTTCTTGAACAAAAACAAAAACAAATTTTTTACTGATACTTTTATTTCTTTCTAAAGTCATTTTCAATCTTTTTCAATTCACCTGTTTCTTTTTTTAAACTATTAAAGAGCATCAACAGAAATCATATTAAATGATATCACATTAATTTTATTTAGGTAATAAAATAAAATTTTCTTGTATAAATTGTACCACAATTAAAATTTAAAGAGCGCATCAGATTACACAAACCAAGATACATACATTTTTAGTAGAACAGAACAATGTCATGCATTTGTGAGAATTATTTAAATAATATAATTAAAGTCATATTAGTTGGCTAATTTAAGAGAAAATTATTCATAATCCTTATAAATACGAATTTCAAAAGAAATGAAATAAATGCACTTAAACTGATGCTTAAGTAGCAATCTTAAGTAAGATTATAAAAGTAAATTATTATTTATTGAAAAAACTATATTTACACACACACACACACACATACATACATACATACATAAATTCATGGAGCTTATTAAGTAGATAATTCTATTAGATATTTTGAATAGCTATGCAAAATATTTAATTACACATAGCTGTACGAGTATTTAACACACAAATATACATATGTACACATACCATATACATACGTACTTATACATAGTTTGTGTGTAATTAAATTCTGTAGATAAATAATTGGTATAATCAATATTCCAGAATACTCTGGCTATATATGTAGAATAGAATTTTGATTAAATGAAAATTGAGAAATTTTCATCTTTAATTAGCCACATTTAAAATGGAATAAAGTTTAAAATCTTTAAATCATTTTACATTTAAAAAAAAAAAAAAAACAATCCATACAATTTCGGCAAATTTTCGAACAATTTATGAAGTAATCATTTTTGTTTTTTTTTTTTATTTAAATATAATTTTTCAATTTTTAGAAATACTTTGAGACATAAGAAATAGGATCAAACAAAGAAAGAAGAAGAATAAATAATTTTATATGGTTGGTTTGTTAATTGACGTGGCAATTTTCGAAATTCCCAGTTAGCACTGAGAGTGCCGTTTTGATACCACACCTCGCGTAACCCTAGAAAATAACGAACTCTTATAAGTAAAATAATAAAAGTTGAGGCATCGTGCATTATACTAGAAAAACATGCGCAGAAAAAAAGATACTTACACATGTATTTTTATTGTTGTAACATGTTTCTTTCGTATATGTACACAAAAAGATCACTACGCTATGTAAACCATGCTCGAAAAAACCTCAACTTTTATTATTTTACCTATATGTACATGTGTGAAACATTTTTTATTGTTTCGGCCCATCGATTATTTCGATTGGTCAAAATTTTGTTGAAAACTCATGGAATTAAGGCACTACAAAACAATAATGCTAATTTCTTAAGAAATACAGTATGAATACATTTCTATATAATTAAAGGAATTCAATGAAATTTCCAATAATAAATTCTCTGTATTTAATATACAAAATTATAATTATATTTAAGGAATGTAAATTTAAATGGCTTGCAATGAAATATTTTTAACACATCATAAAATGTACATCATTTACTTAATTACATATTTTGTTTTGTCTACTTAGTGTATGAATGTGTATGTTTGCGTCCTTTTACTTGTAATATCAATAATTATAGTAAATTTTAAAAATCAAAAACAGAATTTCCTCACAAAATTCATTCAAGAATTATTTTTTTTAAATCGCAAAACAAAATTACAAAATAGAAAATAAAATTCAGTCGGTATTTTAATACTTTCAATAAATTTCAATATGATTCCTTTCCCAAAATTTTCTATAATTACAATGAAAAGAAACAGGAAGTTTTTTAATTCTTATGAAATTGAACAAATTTAAATACCGTTAAGCATTTAAGTACAAGTATACTTCAATATTTGATTTTTGTTGTTGTTGTTTTGTATTTAAAAGAAAAATATATACATGTGCCTATCTTAAAATATTTTCCAGTAAAGATTAATTAAAATTAAATATATTAAAAACTTGTGAAGGGTGATTCCGAAGTCTTTGGAACTCAAATTCAAATTCAAATTAAATTTTCATTTAACTGTGTACACTGTCCCAAGCTCCAATAATAATATAAAGATTCTCGAGAATACCTTGAACTAGACTTCTACTTTTCGGGTCTCTTTCCAGAGTTGTGTTATTTGAATGTCATAGATCCTTACCTCGAAATTTATAATGATTTTTAAATTCTAAGATATAAGTTTACCTGATTTACATCCTCCTCAATGGAGTTCTATGGGTAGTATGTAGTATGTAGTCTTTCATTTTTTTTTTCACATTGTTGCACGTGTCATAATGAATCGAAAATAAAGAATAATTGAGATTTTGTAAAAATATTTTTGGATCTACAGACTACAATTACCAGAATTTTGGAAATACCCTTTGCTTCAAATATTTCTAAAATTTTTAACAAGGAAATATAGAAACTTTTTATGGATAATTAAAAGTTTTTTATTACACATAATAAATACTAAAATAATGTTTTTTTTCTTTCTGTTTCAAGATATATACAGCATGGCAAAGCTCAAAAGTAATAATATTCAAAAATGTTCATTACACTTTTTTTCTGTAAATAATCTAAAATTACATAAGTCTGAAAAGTTTTAATAAATGATGATGGCAAAATTACAAATTAACTAAACTTAGAGCTATGGTATATTGTTTTTTTTTTTCTTGTTGAAGAAAAATAACAAAAAAAAAGGCAATAATTTACTTAAAATTCATTGTAGAAAAAAGGAAGTGAATATTTGCTCTCTACCATATAGGAGTATTTATTTGAACGTAAATTACAGATTCCAATTCGAAAAAAAAAACCCATAAAAACTAATTAGCTATTTGTTTACAATTTGAAATAAAATTAAAACGTTTTATAGATGCTGCTACAGAAAATGGAATTTTCTTAAAATTTCCGCTGAACAGTTTTCTTCGACAAATGAGAAAATTTTACAATAAAATAACATCAATATTAAGGGACAATAAAAATAATCTAGACGCTTAGATTTTATTGATTGAAAAAAGTGTAAATATATATTTAAATTGAGATTCTCTTAGGAGTAGGCACTAGTAGACAGATTCTTGCCGAGTTCTACTTGTCAAGTATGTAAAACGAACTACATATTCAACCACACGACGTTCCAAAACTAACCATAATTAAGCATAACTTTGTAGTTTAAGCAGCATATGTCTGACTGAGCTTAGATTTTGAAATGGTCAAATCAATTACTCTGTAACATTGTTCCCATTTGTATTTTGTACCTTTTGTTTTCTACAAACTGAAAATTTTGTAGCCACCCACAAAATCAGATCGATTCAATTTATTTTCTTCTCAAAACTTACAACTTTTATCTGAATCTTAATTCTTCTACAGTTGATACTTAGTCAACTTTTTATCGACAAAATTCTGAAAAACTTGAGACACACTGACACCTTGTCTGTTTGCTGTTTCTTATAATCTATAATGAAACATACAAAAACTTTTAGTCTTTAGGACAATGTTCTTGTTAAAAATTATTCTTTTCAAGACTACTTGACATACTTAGACAAAGAACAGCCAGCCTAGATGAGTTTTGGAACATTCCCAAATATATAAAAAGAAAATAATAGATTGTAACCCTTTTAACCATGTTATATTTTTTAAAAAAAAAAACATTTTTTTATCATATATTATTTTTTTTAATTAGTGCAAAAATTTTGTTTTTAAAAATACACAATCAAAATAATTTGAATTAATAGAGAGAAAAGAAAAAAAAAAAAGTACACAAGAAAAGAAGAAATGAGCAAAAAACATTTTTAGGTACATAAAAAAATAAATGTGATATTATTTTTAACAAATTTTACATATTTTCATACTATTTTTTTTTTTTTTTTTTGGCTTAATTTGAGAACTTTCATTTAAAAAAATAAAATATAAAAATAAAATTTAACATTTTGGATACTTAAAAGTTACATGTAACACATGTGTGCCTCAACCTTAAATATGATTTTTTTTTTTGTAGGTTATTTGTAACATCGTTAAGTATCCAAAGTGTTATAAAAATTTAACAAAATAAAAAAAAAAAAAAAACAAACTTACTTTCGTTTTTGTTTTTTATGTTTTTCTTTTTTTCTTACAAAAATGATAAAAACATTGATTGATCACATGCCTCTTCTAATTTTTGTTGTCTTAATTCCAATTCTTCTGGCGTTGGATCACGTAAATCATCAAAACCATCATCAAATTCATGTTCTTTATTATTTTTAATAGCTGTTTCATCACCAATTATCATTTTTATATCATTTGATAAATTTTCAGACATTTTAACTTGCATATAAATTGCTTCAGATAATTCTAATGTTCGTCTTAAATCAATTTTCATTGATAATTCATTAATATGTTTTAATATTTCATTAAATTTATAACCATTATTCATAATTGTATCTTTTTGTGAATCTAATATTGCAATACCAAAAAATAAATGAAAATTTAAACCTGGTAAACCAGTCCATAAACATTCCCATAATTCTAATATATCAGATAATGAAAATTCACGTTTATACCAAACTAATAACCAACGAAAACAAAAATACATATTTTCTGAACCATGTGTTTTTAAATATTCAAATAATTCTGTATTACAATATTCTATTAGAATATTTAATGATTGTAATTGTTGTTTCATACCAGCTTGATCAATATCAAAATTTGAAAATACAATATTCATAAAACCAACAAAACACCAAAATGCATCAACTTCATTTTGTTGTACAGATAATATTGGTGATAATAAATCACTCATACCTTGTACATATCCTAAATCAAAATTATACATAACATATGTCATTAAGATATCTTGTAATAATTGTAAATTTGGATTTTCTTCACCAGCAAAAAATTCTTGTGTACGATCAGTACGTTTAACATCTTTTTCAATTTGACATTTACGATCACGATAACCACTAAAATTACGTTCTTGTGCAATTGATATTGATAACCATTGTGCTTTCATTTGATAATATTCAGATGATTTTTTACGACGACGTTCAATACGTTCAGCATGTGTATCATCATATTGATAATAATTTAATAAATATTTCCATACTTCACAACGTAATTGATGTTCAATACCACCACGAAATATTATCTCTTTAATACGTGTCGGATCTGATATTCGTCCATCTTCAGTTTGAAATTCACGCCATTGTTTTTCAGTTAATGGAGAACCTATTCAAAAAAAAAGAAACAAACAAAAAAGGAAATTATTACTGAATTTGAATACAGCAATTCAAAGTTTTAAGCTGAATTTCATCAGTTGACAATCATTTGACGTTTTCGAGGATTTGTCTTTAAAACAAAATAAAATTTCGAAATAAAACATAACTAATTTTCGAAAGCTCGAAAAAATACGTATTTAGTTTGCGAAACCGAAAAGTAACATAATAAATATACCTTACCCAAGCATTGATTCAAATTTGTTTAAATAAAAACCATTTTTCAAAAATTCACACTCTTACAACCTTAAAGTAACAAACTGTATTCTCTACTAAATATTTTCTATAAAAGGAAAAAACTATTTTCTTTACCTCTTGTGACAATTTTCCTTTCTGGTAAACGATCTTTAACCGTTTCTGAAATATCATTTTGTGAATTATTTTCCAAATTATGATTATTATTATCTTTTTCTTCATCTGTAACACGATCTTCACAAACAACTTCATAATCATCACTTTTTAATGGTGATCTTGGACTTCTTGATGGTATATTATGATTATTATGATGATGATGATGATGAATATGTGGACCATAATCAGCTACTTTAGCTAATAAATCAACATTTCTCCAAATCATATTTGATAACCATCCTCCAGAATCTTTAATTTCATCAATTTGTAATTCAGCAAAAGTTTTTTGTAATTTTTCAGATTCTTTTTTAAGAATATCATAAACTTTTTTATTATTCGATTGTTGTAAAAGACGTAATTGTTGTAATGCATTTACAAACATATCAGCATTACCATGTTGAAATATATATTCACTATGAACATTATCATCTAATTTTTTAATTAAACGTATTGTATGGCCTTTTGGCATAACTTCAATTGATTTTAATTCATTTAATTCAACTCTTAGGAAACGTGGTTTTGGTGGTAAATCACATTTTGTATTAAATATTTTACTTTCTGATATTGTTCGTTGTCTTCTTGATATTGTATCAACTAATGACCATTCATCTTGATCTTGTGAATCTTCATCTGTTATAAGGATACTATCATTTTGTCGCCATTCAATAAAATAACGTTCATGTGGTAAATCTTTATCACATTTTATTAAATTTAATGAACCGCTTGTATTTATTTCAGATATATATTCAGCTGCAGCTAATTTTAATAAAATTCCATCATGTGTACAAAGAACCTAAAAAACAACAAAACACAAAGAAGTTAAAATCAACAACAATCATATTTTTTTAATCGCAAAACAATGAAAATTAAAGGTCATCTCACCTGTTCATTATCTAATGATAGTTGTGGTACATTTTCATCAACATTTTGGCAATTTTGTGAATTTATTTCACTTAATCTTGTACGATTGAACTTTTTCAATTGTGATTGTTGTTCGTACATGATTTTATCGTTTAAAAAATAAACAACTTTATTGAAAAATATAAAATATAATCGGTCACCATTAAACAAGAAAAAGAATTCTTTTTGTATAATTTTTTTTTTTTTTGTAAACAGATGTTTTTGATGCTTTGTTTTGTACTGCTGTTGTTAAATAACAAAATGGCTTTGGTTCATGCCTTAGATAAAAACAACTATGAATCTCCATTGGACACTCACTAAATTACTGTTTTTTTAAGCGTTTTGGCTTATGTTTGTGAATCGAAGAATAAAAATCGTATTTTTAAATTTTTATCATTTTTCATTGAGTTTATAAAAAATCTCTCGAATTTTCAAAATAAAAAATGTCATAAAAATGAAAAACGCTTACCGAGTTTCTTCATAATAAACAAGCTAGCCGAAGTCTTAAAAATTTAGAGTAACATCGATTCAAGTAACCACAAAATTCACAGATTACATATTAAGCTGGTTATACCAGTCGTTTAGAACGCCTAAGTCAAGTCACTTAGTTCCCTTGAACGCTAAATATGAGGTCAAATTTTTTTGACATGATTTAGTCACTTGTATTTTCTTGAGTAAAAATTGATGTGTAAAGTCAAACAAAACGAAGTGAACGATTAAGTATGCTTTTTATTTCGATAGTTGGTTTCAAGAGATCAGTTCACATCGTTTTGATCGCATTTAGTCTAATAACGATCACAAAGTGAAAAGCGATCAATTCTTCGAAATCAATAATTTTTTTCAAACTTCCATTAAAAAATAACAACGACAACACATGAGCATTATCGAAAATTTCAATCTAACATGGCAACACATAAGATATCAAGACATACCAAAGAGAAACGTCAGAAAGTTCTGCCAAAAGTCAAAACTAAAAAATAAAAAGTATCCATTTCTTAATTCTCACGTGTGGTCAAGAAATTTAATTTGTTTTCATAGAATTTTGTTGAATTTTTGATAAATAAAAATGAGTGATAGCGACGAAGAAAAACCGTCATCAACAGAACCAGTCGATAATGCATGGTCAATGAAAATTCCTGATTTTAAACCAGAAGATAATCCACATGGTCTACTTGAAGAGAGCTCTTTTGCTACATTATTTCCAAAGTATCGTGAAAAATATTTAAAAGAATGTTGGCCATTAGTTCAAAAATGTCTATCTGAACATCATATTAAAGCTGAATTGGATTTAATTGAAGGTAGTATGGTAGTAAAAACAACACGTAAAACATGGGATCCATATATTATTATGAAAGCACGAGATATGATTAAACTTTTAGCAAGAAGTGTTCCATATGAACAAGCAAAACGTGTACTACAGGATGAAATTGGTTGTGATATTATTAAAATAGGCAATATAGTTCGTAAAAAAGAGAAATTTATTAAAAGACGTCAACGTATAATTGGTCCAAATGGTGCAACATTAAAATCAATTGAATTATTAACTGATTGTTATGTTTTGGTTCAAGGTACAACAGTTGCTGCACTTGGACCATATAAAGGTTTACAACAGGTACGTGAAATTGTTATTGATACAATGAATAATATTCATCCAATTTACAATATTAAAGCTTTAATGATAAAACGTGAATTAATGAAAGATGCAAAATTATCAAATGAAGATTGGTCTAGATTTTTACCAAAATTCAAAAATAAAAATATTAGTAAACGAAAACAACCGAAAAACAAGAAAGTTAAGAAAGAATATACACCATTCCCACCACCACAACCAGAAAGTAAAATTGATAAACAATTGGCATCTGGTGAATATTTCCTTAAGGAAGGTCAGAAACGTGCCAGAATTAATAAAGTACAACAAGAGAAACAAGCTGAATCTGCTAAAAAACAAGACGAAAAACGACAAAAGGACTTCATACCACCCGAAGAGAAATCAGAAAAACGGTCCAAAACTGAGGATAACGCTAAAATTGATGTGAAATCTTTAAAAGATAAATTGAAAAAAGCTAATAAAAGGATGAAATTAGGATAATTGATTTTTTTTTAGTTTGTTTTGTAAAATGTAATCTTCGAGAATTTTTTGTTGATAAAAATAAATTTTATTTTAAGTGAAAAATTACATTTGATTTTTAATTTCTTGTTGAAACTTCATAACAAATACTTTCTCTTTAAAAAAAAGTAATTTGATGATAGAATGTCTCAGATTTGAAAAGATTAATTGAAGAATTGTAATTATTTTGCTACTTTCATTCTTTGTCTATTCCTATTCACTTTGTTGTATGGTAGAAGGCCAGGTTATAATACTGGTTATCTAGGAATATTATCTAAGAATATTTTATGATCTATGAATTATTAAAGAAACAAAGATAATGCAGTTTTTAACCCTTACCAATTTATCAAATCTGCTCAAAATATTTTTCATTTAAAAATAAATTATCATTGATTTTTACTATCACATAAATTTAAGGACTGATTAGTGATTTTTTTTTACCAATAATAGATACATAAAAATTATAAAGCAAAAACACTCTTCAACAATACACTTCTTCTATTACCGACATCTAATTGTCCCGCCAAAGATCCGAATTTAACGATAAAGCAGGTAAAGTAAGCGATATATAAATGGAAAAAACATTCTATCCTTCCTCTCCAAATACGAAAAAAAAATCTTCAATATTATTCTTTCATTTCAATAATTCCCTACAGTCTCTACACTACAATTGAAAATTTTTTATATAATGATGCAACGCAATGCAGCATTACTATGTCTGAGGTAATTCAACGTGAAGGAAAAAATACATGACAATTTTCATTTTTCAGTACTTACCAAAATTATGTCCTCAACTTTATCACGTCTTGAAGAATTTTCTAAAAAATAAAAATTTTCATACCACATCCTAATTGCCGCCAGAAATTAAACTTTACGGAACGGAACGGAAGTAATATTTGTGATATCATTCTTTCCTTTTCTTTGAAGTATGAAAAAGAAAGCGTTTAATATTTTTGTCGGTAATAATTGTAACAAAAATACGTTGGAACTTGTTACCGTTGAAACCTACATTACCACATTTCAAGTGTTACATAATTCTAATTATTATGATCTGTGTGCACATGCTCTTTGTTTCTATTGTTTTCCTTAGCTTTTTCATTTATTTTCCTTTCTTTATTCAAATTTTCCCCTTTTCCCCTATAATGATGAATTACGATAATTCTAGAACGTTTTAGTTTTGTATCCCTTTCCTAAAGCTTTAAAATCTAAAATGGTTGCTCATCGCTGATATGCTCTTAAAAAAAAAACACTTTTTGTCTTTTGGTTTTGTGAATTTTTGTTGTTTCATTGGAAATTGTTCAGAAAATTTATAAAGTTAATTTATCAGGTGTAATTTTAATTTATTTTTTCCAAAAAAAAAATAAAAATAATGGAACCATTCAATTATCAATTAATTCAACAAAATGAATTATTATCAAAATGTTGGTTAGCAGGTACAAATTGGAAGACTTTTCATGCCCATTTAATTCGTGAAGGAATACAGAATGTTGATGTTGCAAAAATGTGGTAATTCTTATATCCTTTTTATATAAATATTAACTTACTTGCTTTAATTATTAATTATTTTCTTTCAAAAAAAAATTAGCGATTATATTTTGTACATCATAAATTTAAGATTTAATATGAATATCACAGGATCAATTTCATTTAAAATTCCTGCATATTTATTTTCTGGTTTAATACGTATTTATCAGCAACAAGTTAATATTCTGTATGGTAAGCAATTAATGCATAAAAACTGGCTATTAAATTGGAAAAATCATCATTTTTTTTTTCCACAGATCAAACAAAGCAATTAACCATACTTAATAAATATTGCACTGCTCAAGGGTATTTTAAACCATTTAACAAAAAAATATGTTTCATATATAAACTTAAATATTTCATTAATTTCAGATTCGATTTTGAAAATATAAATTTAATTTGTGAACCTGAAAATCCTTTATCAGTCGATATTGAATCATTATTCAACGAAGATTTGGGAGATGATGAATTTTCACTTCAAAAGGAACTTGAGGTAATAAAAAACGAATCCATTTTTTTCTCTTTGAAAGTGGTATAAGTCCATTGTTGGTGTAAAATAAGTTAAAATAAATTTCAGATGAGGATTGGCATGTCCTTTTAATTGTTCACAATTATTAAAACAGTTATAGATTATAAGATAAGATAATTAGAGGCTATAGTTGTATGGCTATTTGATGCTGATCGTACTTCTACAGATTTAAGCTTTTGATAAATCCTAAAATATTACTAGGACCAAATTTTTTCAGGTTTGAAATGTTGCCTGAAGTTTCAATGAACGCTCACTTGTAGATTTCCGGAAGTTTCTTCCTAGTTGGAGATGCATTTCTTCATTTCCCATTGTTTAATTTTTTTTGTGTGTGTGGTTTCTAGGCAGTCCGCAGAAGTGTTCTGGACCAAAGAGCTTGGAGTTGGCATATTTTTTGATTTATAGCTTATTATGTCGCAGCATTTTTCACTTTTTCAATTTTTCAAGTGTATGAAAACTGGTATAAAAAATCTGAAATAAAACAGAATGGACTTATAACACTTTCAAAATAAACGGCTCGATGAATTCTTTTTTTTTTTTATTTAATTGCATTCTTTATTTTTTTGAAGAAATTTCTTGCTGATGGTGAGAAACAACTTCGTAATATAGTTGAAATTAATCGGACAATTAATCTTAGAGAAATTGAATGGAATGATTCTGAAAATCTAAATAATAATGAAAATGATGATATATTCGATGAATTAACTGACTTTGAAATTTCAAATTTTATAAATATAAGAGAAGGATGTGAAATAATTTCAGGTAGTTATTTGCTAATGAAAGTATTTAAACAGATTAGAATTTCTTTTTCTTTCAATTAGAAAACAATTTGAGAAACAGCAGTATAAATAGTATTCAACAAATTAGAACATACGATAAACAAGAAGAATTCATTTCTGCATTTAATGAGTAATTTTTCCTTTCAGTATTTAAAATTTTTTGTGAAATTTTTTCATATTTGTTTAATTTTACCAGAAGCATTGTAGGACTTCCTGAAAATATTATTGAGAATGATGATCAAGAAATACGAAATATGCCACTTGATAGTAGTGAACATATTTCAAAAGAAAATCAAAAGTAAAATATTTCTTATTAATTTAAAAATTCACAAAAAAAAATTAAAGAAATTTTTTATTTAGTATTTCAGAAAATAATTCACAAGAAAATGTTCCGTTGTTAATTTCAAATTTAAATCCTTTACCGTTAGATGATATTGAAATAAACAATGAAATACCTTTTCAAATAATTTATAATAATAATAATACTGATCGTAGAAAAAGGAAAAAAATAAAAGATTTTAAAATTGATCAAATTATTAAAATACCATATGAACAAATGAAAGAACAAGTTAATAATTATTCTGATACACAAAGATGTACTGTAAGTAATTTTATTAAAGATTGATTAAAATCTGGTAAAACTATGAAAGTATTTAATGTTTTTTTTTTTTTTTTTTTTTTTTAAATTTTTAGAATCCAAAATTTGATATTGTAAAACCGAAAAAAATTAATTATATGCCAAGTACAATTGCATTTTTAACACCATCCAGTAAAAGTTCCAGAAATTATTTATTTTATCGAAACTTAATAACAAAAAAATCAGATTATGATGAAAGTATAATTCGTGATATTGTTTTAATTGATAAAAAAAATTTGATTAATAATAGCAATACAAAAAATATTCATAATGATACGAAAATACAAGATACAGAACAACAATTAGAAATTAATTCAATAATACCAACATTTTCTGAAGAATTTAATGATGAAAATGAAATAACTATTGAGAATGATAATCAATTTGAAAACAACGAAGAACAAGAAGAACAACAAAATCAAACAGTGAATACTTTTGATAAAGATCAAACTGTTGAAAATGTTGCGGAGAAAATTCCAATAAGAAAAACATGTAGAACGGTAATTATTATTAGTTAAGCTATCTTAAGATCCTATGTGTTTCCTCCCTCTTATAATCTACAGAAGTTCAAGTGGAGCATCCATCGGCACTTCCTGTCTTCATCTATTCAGAGTCCATTGTATCATAACATTATCCTTAATCTATATGCATGTAAATGAATGTATGTGTGTATGTGTGTGTTTTGTATATTTTTGGAAATCAACCTTTAAGAGGGTTCGAAATTTTTGTATGGAGAAAAATTATGAAATGGTACCATTGACTTGAAAGTTGATAGAAGTGACTTAAGCTAGAAATAACTAAAAATGTATTTCATACTTTTTTTAAAATCAATTCCTAAAGAGGTTAAAAGAGGGGATTCACAATTTGTGTGAGGATAAACTATTAAATGATCCTATTGATTTGAAAGAGAATCCAATTCAAAGGCTTCTACTTGAAATAGGAGATGGAAGTTTACCCTTCACTGGAAAGTAAGGTCACCTTTAAATTTGAGTACAGTAGTTACATCCTTTATAGGATGAGCTAATTGCTAGAAAATATTAAGGAAAAGCTCATACAATGGTTGTGTGAACGTATGATCTTACACAATAAATAGATAGAATTTATTTCTTTTCATGTCTAGTAGAAGATTGAAATAAATAAATACCCGAGTAAAGCCGGGTCTAAGCTAGTCTAGATTAAACTAAAGTTTCCAAAATTTCAAGAGAATCCATTAAATTCTTCAATCACTTGTCTTTTCAGATAAAATATAGATTTACATTTGAGACCACTAACGATCATGACGCAAGTTCAATAATTTCTAATTCATCAGAACATCGACGGCGTATTAAAAGAAAAAAAATGAAGTAAGCGAATAATTATTAAGATTTTGTTAAAGTTAAAATTTTTTTTTTGTAAATAATTTCAGAGATGAATGGAATAAAGAAGAAATTTTGAAAAAATTAAAGTATTCATGGGATTGTAATGAAAAATCAATTACAATGAAAAATTTATGTGCTAATGTTAATCGTTTGACTGCTTCAATAGCTTTCGCAAATATCATACGTAATATATTTTTTTATTTTTAGAATTTTCTAATTTTTTAAATTTCTTAATTATTTTTTGTTTGTTTAGAATTGAACGCATCAGGTGATGTAAAATTGAAACAAATTGATGAGAATTTGTACATCGAACCAGTAAATTGAACTTCTTAAAAAATTTTCTCTTTTTATATTCATTTTTTTTTTTTTTTTGTTAAATAAAAAGTTTTTTGGATTTTATAAATTTTTTTGTTTTATTTTATGTATGAATAAATCCATTAAGGATCATTGATCAATAGAAATTGATTTTGTATTGAATTATTTTCCAAAAGCACGAACACATTATGTGGTTAATGGTTATAACAACTTTCTCAAACCGGTTTAAAGATTGTTTTTACAATACAACTGCTCAAATTACATCTGGAGGTGGCACGATCAATTGTAACGAGAGTGTGAGAGTACTACAACTGTGAAGCAGCTAAAATTATTTTAGATGATTCTTATTATACCAAGTTGGAAAAAATATACCTATATTGTTACAATCAGCGCAAAATGCCGGTTTAACCACCTAATGTGTTCACTGCAAAATCCTACTGTGCTGCTAACGTTTTCATTACTTCAACTTTAGGGAATTATAAACGTGGAAAATTTTCATAATTTATGTTTTTTAAAATTTTTAGGAGATTTTCTTGAAAATAACTTTAACTTATTTCACACATTTTTCAATACAATTTTCATGTTTTAAACAATGAATTTTCACGATAAATCGATTTTCGTTTTGTTACATTCAAATTCATTTTAAAACGTAAAAGAGGAATATAAACTGGACCCCACTTTAAACACCAAAATTCGTAAATCGAAAAAAACTAAACAAAGTACTCGTAAAGACACGTATGCGTAAAGTTACGAGTAGTTTGAGGAATAGCACCCCAGCACTTTGCTTCGAATGATTTATGTGAGACGTATTCTTGAAATCATTCGAATATTTTTTCACCATTCGAATAGAATTACGAGTGTGGTGAAAATTTTAAAGTTCAAACTGGTTTAATTATTAGATAATTTAAATGAGTAAGATGAGAACGAGAATTAATGAATTATGAGAGAAATATGTCATATATTTAATTGTAGACTGTTCACTGTAGTGATGATTTAAGATTTATAATAATTATTTTGAGATTTCCGAAGAGGAGTTTGTAAAATTCTTCAGATTAAAAAAATGTATGGTGGATGAAATTATTGAAAAATTATGCAAAAGAAATTCATATCAATGATTAAGTGGTAATGGTAGGTTAATGGTTTAAGAGCATTACTCCGGCAAAGTAAAGGCTCCGTGGTTCGATTCCCGGCCGAGTCGAATGTCGTTTTTTCATATTTTTCAGTTACTACACATGTTCCATCATATCACATGTATTAGGGTGACCAGACGTTGATCATTAGGCGGGACAGTCCCACATTCAAAAAAGCATTAGAAAGTCTCGCATTTTATTATTTCATCTTGCATTGTCCCTCATGATTCAATCTCCATTCATGCGAACAAGATCTATCATATCAATTAAATGTATCTCTAATATTTCAAGCAAAAACCGTTGCGTTCAAGAATATCTTGAAATAGGTGAAATTTTCTTTGTCTTCCTGGTACAAATGCTCCTACTGAGAGGGTTTTCTGTCAAATCAATGAAAAGTCTCAAATATCAATAGATAGATACACTGAAAGCAATAATAATTACAAACTACAACTACAGTACTCCGTGCGGCTCTTCTACACTTTACCACGAACGCAAGATACTTGTCCAAATGTCCTCAAATCTTAATACTATCTTTAATGGTTTTTGAGAAATAGGACTCTCAAGTTACGAACTTCGAACACGTTTTTTACTTATTTTACTGTATAAACAAATTATTGCTTTAATTAAATATACATCAAAACTTCAAAGAAATATCACACCAGGATGAATGAACTATGTATGAAGCTTTAACGTTTCAATTTAACAACACCACCATGCACATACTAATAAACGCCTTTTTTCACATCAGCGCTCGCGTGCCGCATTATGATTTTCAAAATCTGGTCACCCTAATCTAACAGCATTGTTATTTTTTCATTTGGTTTAGTTGTCAATTGTCAGTTGTCAATTGTCATTTGTCATATCAATTGGAAAATGGGAAGAAACGTAGAAAGAAATGGGTAACTGGACTGGAAGGATTGTTTTATTTTGCGTTTTTTAAGTTAAAAATAATTTTTTTTTATTATTTCAAAATGAATAAATCATCATCAAATTTTTTTGCACATAAATTGGGTAAAGGAAAATCAAGAAACAGAAAAAATCGTCGTCATCGAAAAAATCAACAACAAAGACATTCTTGGGCATCTGGACTACAATCTGAATATCATTCATCATTTCAACATAATGATTTTAATGATTGGAAAGAAAGTACAAATAATTACCACACAAATTCAACTAATTCACATTGTCCACAATTTCCACAATCATCAAATTTATCATCAACATCACCATCGAATCCTCTTGGTTTTGAATTGTGGAGGAAAACTTATGAGAATCTCATTAAATGTCAGATGAATTATCAAAAAGACTATTGGAAAAATTTAGCGTTAAATTTAAAAAATGAAAATGATATTCTTCGTGAAAAATTGAGAAAATTTGAAAATGAAAAACCAGAAAATGATATAGAAGCAGAATGTAGTAGTTATATAACCTCTTCAGATTCAGAAGATTAAGAAAACAAAAAAATGTAACTGCCATCGAAAAGATTTTCAGCTAATTTCTAATATTTGTGAATTTTGTGTTTAAATCTATTTTAATTATAAAAGTTTCATCAATTGTTAATTTTAAGCCGGTTAAGTATGTATGTTTGATTCCATTTGTAAAAAACAAATATGTAATTTTAATTTTTATTCTTGTATAGGTACATCAGCGATTCTCTGGGAAGTCAAATCTTAGACAAAAAATTGTATAAAACTATGAGTTGGATTTTAATTGTGGATTATAAAGAAAAAACTTCAAGAATCTATAGATGTTTAAATAGAGCATTTATCAATATTATTTTTTATTTCCCTCCCTCTATCTTTCTTCCTTTTACATATTTTGCTAATTAGGTACAGTGCGTTACTCAGAGAATCGTTCACATACATATTTGTGTCTTCGTATGTTTAAGTCATAGTCCAATGGTAAAGTTGAAAAAAAAAATATTTATATTGAATAAGAAAATGTAACGAAATGTGTTCAAATAGAAAATAAGATTTTTATTTTATTAGATTTTATTCTTTTGACAAATTTTATAGTAAAAAGGATTCTTTTTGAAATCTTTTAAAAATGTACAAATTATTTAAATGTTAGTTTTTTTTAAAAAAAATTTTGATTAAATTTTTAATGTTTGAATTATTAATTTAATTTAAATTATTTATTTGATTTTTGTTTAAGCCGTTACTTCCCCACATTATGGAATAATACTTGCTCAACCTAGTAGAGTTTATCTCATTTTGTACCAATTTCAATGAGACGACCAAAACTCTTTCGAAATCAAAAAAATATTGTTCATTGCGTTTTTGTTTTAAAATTGGTAGGTAAACTATTCCATACAATTTAATTTAAACTCCATAAGAGATTTAAAATTTATTATCCGTTATTTGAAGAAAATCAAATATAATAAAATTGTATTTTAAATGGCGATAATGATACTTTAAATTGTGTCAATGAATAATTTTTTTTCTTTGTTTTTTATTATATTTTTTTAAATAAATGAAAATTTTCTATTGTATATTCTTTGTTCAATATCATGAAATTATTCAAAACATCAATCGTGACGTGAAAAACGTTCATGTATTCAAATTCTCTTAATAGAATAATATGCTACCAAATAAACAAAAGTCGATTTTTATGTCATATGTAAGAAAATTGTTTAATTTTTAAAATAATCCTACATCAGCCTCAAATCACAATCTTATCTGGTTTTTAGGAAGTGTAGTAAAATATGAAGGAGGAGGAGAAGAAAGAGAAGTGGATAAAACATTAAGAAAGTGGTAAGTATGTATACATATGTACATAATTTTTGGCAACCAAATTTTCTGTTTAATGTTATTTGTGTTGTTGTTTTGTTGAAAATTCTAGCATCTAATGTGTATTTTCATTTTCTTTTTCATAGATCTAAGTAGTAGTCATCAATTGTCAAGATTTACGGTCAACTAAAACAAGTGACACGACACTATACAAGATCGTGTCGACAAATTTTCTAGGACAAGTTCGCGAAAAATGCAACATTATAAAACACAACAAATACAACACCTTATGAGATATAGAGAATACACAAGATTTGGATTTAAAGTCTTCTAAAGTCTTTTTTTTAAAAAAAATTTTGTTTTCCCTTGATACTTTTGCACTCTCTAGTGTTTTGATGTAATGGGAAAACTAAAAAATCTCTTTATTGTGTACTTACTTAAAAAATGTATTAAATTAAATAACATAAATCACCATTACATAAGTATGCCAAAAATTTGAATAATACAAAGAAAAAGAGAAAAAACTAACTATTATTGTCGATTTAAAAAAGTCAATACCAAAAAAAAACTACATTTGAATCACTTCATTGACTAAAAAGTATATTTTATGAATTCTATTTACATTTAAAAAAAAAAAAAAAAGACTTCCCAATAAATATCTAAAAAATATGCTTTTCAAAGGTGTATTTTGTGGAAAAAAAAAAAAAGAAAACAACGAAACATTTAAGTTGCCTTACCATTATTGCAATACAAGAAATAAGTTAGATGAACAAAAATGTACAACAATTGTTAGGAAAAAAAAAGTATCTAAAAACAAAAGATACAAAGTTTAGCGCTAAAAAAATATTCAAACTATTAATATACATACATACATACATATATGTGTGTTGTTTTTGTTTTTCTTTCTTATGAACTGTATGGATATAAAAGAATCTATTTTGGGTAACCTTCAAGACCTTGCTGTGCTGTGGTAGAGTATTTTTCAATGATCAATAAGCTAAACAGCACCTTATAAGAGCATTTTAGCGCCCAAAGATTGTTTATTTTTTTTATCTTCTTTCTGTTGCAGTTTTTTTTTTAAGTTGTTTAGTTTTTAAATATATATTTTTTGTATATATGTATGTATATTTTGTTTGTGTTATTCAAAAAACCATTTCTCTGTCATGGTCACATATTTAAACAACCAATTGTTATGACTATTTCCAATAGTGCGCGAAAACTTGAGAAAAATATTTTTCAATTTTTTGTTTTTGTATGTTGGACGATTTGCGACCTCTTTTTTTTTTCTCTGTTGTTGAGTTTTTTATATAATATTATAATGTGACCGTACTACATCTTATATACTTTTGTTAGATTCCTTTAATTCTTTAACATATGTGCATATTGCAAGTTTAAAAAAAAAAAAATTGTTAGTTTTTCTCACTTTAAAAGCATTTTGCGGTGAAGCAAGACACTATACACGTGTTATCACTGAACAAATACACGATTTTCCGTGAGTATATTTTGAATTTTGTTTATTTTAATTTAATTCCTTCTTTTTTTTTTTGACTCCTTCATGGTTTTGTTGTTCTTCTTCTTTTGTTTTTTGTTTTTCACCTCTTTACTTTTCTTTTGTATATCGAAGAGCATATATGTACATATGTATACAAGAACAGAGTAAATCTAATGCCAATTCCAATCAAAATACAGATATTCAATAAAATGTTTTGTATCTTTTTGTTTTTTTTTTTTGTAGTTTTGGTCAGCGTTTTTTCTATTTAAATTTTTAATTTTTTTCTTTGATTTTTGTATTTCTTTATTTTTTTTTTGTCAATAAAAACAAAACTAAAAATTAAAAAATACTAAGAAAAAAAAAAAAAAGAAGAACGAAAATGAAAAACATTCTCGATTTATATCATGAACCACGCCACACACAAAAAAACAAAAGTTTAAATTAAGTTTTGTGGTTTGTTCCTTGATTTTGTCCTTTGATCTAAGCATTTTAATTTGAAATTATTTTAATGTGTGCTATTTTTTTTCTCAACTGGTTAGTTTTTTTTAGTATATGTATGTATGTGACCAACAAGTAATTGTAACAAGAAAATGTATAAGCGTTTTTTTTTTACCGAGGTAGAGAGACGATAAAACTATTTTAATAGTTTTTCTTTAATGTTGAAAAGATTCTTTTTTTTTTTTGTCTTCCAATTTTATTTAAAAAAAATTTTAAAATAACGATTTTTCTTTGTAATTATCATCAAAAGATCAAAAAACATATCGACCGTGAAATAGTTTTTTATTTTCTTTTATGCAAATTTTTCTGTTGAAAAATACAAAAAAAAAAGGAAAAGAAAAAAAAAACTAAATAATTTCTCATTAAATGGAAGATGATGTTTGATTATAAAATGTTCATTTTGACTTTTTTTTTTTTTTCATTTTCAAAATGGAATTTAATTTTTGCCAAAATTATTATGCTTATAAAAATAAATTTATTGTTTTTGTAATGTAACATTTTTGTTTTTTTATTTAATTAAAAATTCATTAATTAATTCTTAATTTTTTTGAGAGAAAAAAAAAACTGAATTAATTCATTAAAATATATTTATTATTAAAAAGAAGCTGAAAATGTTATTTAATTAATTAATTGTACTTTTTTTTTGTTGTTGTTGGTTGTCTTGAATGGAGACTTAAAATGTTTCTAGAGTATCGTGTATTTTTCAAAAATTTTTTAAGGATATTCGTGATACTGTGATAATTTATTGTATTTTATCATTAAAGAAATTAAATTAAATAGCATGCTTAAACATTTAATATTGAATTTATGTTTATTGAAATTTCGAATTAATTTAAATTAATTTGAATTTTGTTCTTTTCTGATGACAATACACTGTTTATTAATCTAGGACTCATTTTAAGACTGTATACGTTGTCACAATATATACAGTTTTTATGTGAAATAAAAACCACACACATGAAATTTAAACCAAAATTTAATTAATTTTGACTTACATAAAAAAATTTTTTTTAGTGTTGTCTCTAAAATCTGAAGTATTTGAGTTTTTTTTTTTTTAAAGAAAAGAAAATTGAGGGCTTTAAAATTTTACACTAATTGATGAATTTATTTATTTATTTATTTTTTAAATAATGAGCCACAATGTAAGGATATCCCTTTACTGTATTTAATTGGCACACAGCGCGTTATTGATAAATCAACAATTATAATCAGATTCAAATTCAAAATTTCATTAGGCTTACATATTAAAAAATTTGCTTGAATTCTTTAAAACTTTTGTTAAAAAAAAAACGCAACTTAGCAAAACAGTGCTTTTTGTTTTTTGAAGTTATCGCTTTCTCTTTCAAAAATATTCGAAAAAAAAAAAATTTTATATTTTTTTTCCTGAAAATTTATTATGCAATGTATTTTATTTTATGCGCTTTTATATTTATTTCCTATCAATTTAAACATTAAAAATCAAGATACATCTTAATTTTATTGATTTTTTTTGATTTTTTTTTTGTGTGTGTAATAGATAAATTCTTAAAATCCACATTAAAATTTTTCTTCCGTTTGAATTTTGTATTTTTTTTATTTTATTCTTCTTCTTGCTGTTATCTACAATATTTTATAACATAGTCTTTAATGTAAAAATTAAATCTTAATTTACATAATATTATCTTGTAGGTATATCTTTTACGTTAAAATTGAGATTTCATGATTCAAATAAAAATTTTTTTTTTTTATTTTGTTTTTTTTTTCAAAATACTTTTTTATCAATTCAAACATTTGACCTAATATCGTGTTTTCTTCTTAAAAAAAAAAAATAATACTGAAATGAACTTTTTTAAAAAAAAGAGTAATATTCAAATAGTAATCAAAAGAACCGTTTTAAAAATGAATTTTTCTCATCATCAACATCATCATCATCATCATCATATATTTACTACACACTACAGGAAATCATCCTCTAATTAGCACACTAGCCGCCACTTTTATCGTCTGATTGACTTTAAAACTAAAATAAAAGGACATAAATGATCATTGCATCATTATTATATAAAATGATTGAACTTAAAACTATACGATTGACTTGAATCTTGTTATGTATTCAAAAAACAAAAAAAATTAAATTTAAAATAAAAATAAAAATAAAATAAAATAAATTCCTTCTATTTTTCACTTCTTTTCTCTAAATGATCACATTCGATTTGAATGATATTATGTTTCTTTTTTCCTTCTTTTTTATTTTTTAAACAGAACTTGTAATTAGATAATACATATATCTAGGTACTTGCTTATTAAAATAAGGAGAAAAAAAAAAGACACATACATACATATTAGCTATGTTTTTTTTTTCCACTTAACATATTTGTTTGCTGTAAACGACTTAGTATCAATCTCATTAGAAATTGTATACAGATTGTATTTGCTATGATGCATCATAGATTTGGTAGATAATCATAAAATGATGATATTGATCCAGCAAATGTGATACTAATTAAACATAATAAAAGTAAAAGAAAGAATAAAAAAAAACAATAATTAAAAAACTGGATTTTTAAATCATAAAAATCAAATTAACCCTTTCAATCCTTGTGATTATGACATGAAAATGTTGTAAATTGTTTTATTTAAAAGGACAATCGAAATCGTTCATTTTAATCTTTTTATGCAACAAACGGGTATGTTCAAAAATGTCTTTGCTTTGTTATGTAAAAAAAGACTCAAAATCTCCTTTTATCTTCGAAACACATCTAAAAGAAAAAGGTTATATAGTTTGAAATTAATTGTTATTGATTAGTTCTTTTCTTTCATTAGTTCTTCTAAGACCATTTTAGGAGAAATAATTATTTAAATAAAAAGTATTTTTTAATGTAGGTACCACGTTTTTAAGTTATTATAATATGACATTATTGACAACGAAATAATGAATTTCTGAATCTAGTAGGCTAGTGTATTAGATTATTTAGAATTTTAATTTAGTTTAGAAAAAATACTGAATCGAACTGCACTATCAATATTCCAATAAATAGTTTCCCTACGAAAATATAACGAACGGACAGGCAAGAAAGCGAGTTAATATTGCATTGTCATCCAGTTCTGAGCTATGTATGTATAAAGTTTCAAGTCTATTTCTTATCAAAAAGTTGGTTAAAAATCAATTTCTAAATTCCACTCGAAATGACAGATAAAAAATCGACCTAATAAAAACGTTTTAAAATGGTAATCGTTATATCCACCGAATTGAAGAATATCCACACGACATTTACACTTCAAATATTTCAAATCAAAAATCGTTGAAATTGTGAATTTAAGTTCAATAATAATGACAAAGTCTTTTTTTTTTTTTGGTTGTGAATAAGATAAATCTTCAATAGAAATGAGATTTATTAGATTTTTCGTCAACAATCGTAGAGATCAAAAGATTTTTTTCTCTTCAAAAATTGAAGCCTGAGTCTTTTAAAAGATTTCTAATGTTTTGAAATTTCGGAAAGGGTTAAAATAATAATTATACCAATTGAAAATTAATAAAAATCTTCGATGACATTATAAATTATACACAAGTACATACATAAATATTTTTCTCTTTGTAGTTGATTAAATAACTTCTAAAAATTTATCTGAATCATTTGATCCCCCCTAATAATACTTACATATATGCTAACCAAACCAATTCAAAATCTCGATAAAATTTTCATAATAACATTTTAAAAATGAAATCTGCATAACATTAAAGTTAAAAAAAAAAAAAAAGAAAACAGATATCTTTTTTATAATATGTGCTTTAGATTTGTAAAATTGTTGTGATGCGATTTACAAAACGGACATTGTATGAAAAAAAAAAAAGAAACATTACGCTACATAACATTATCAAATCAGTTATTTATTGACCTGATCTTCAACTATGGAGATTAATAAATATATTGAGCGTTATTTAAAAAAAAAAAAAAAGAAACCCAATGATAAAATTAAACGGATGAATCTGAAATGAAACAATAAAAAAGATAAGAGAGAGATAGATAGATAGAAAAAAAAACATCTTAAAAACAAGAAAAATAAGTTACAAAAAAAAAATACATACATATATGTATATAAAATCCAAAATGAATATTTTTCTTATTCGATCAATTAATAAAGTGCCGACCTTAAATAAAAAAAAAAAAAAAAAAAAACAGTAACAATTTTAAAATTAATGTAAAATGAACACGCGGATTGATAGAGAGAAGAAGAACAAAACTATTCTAAAACTATCTAGCAAATTGTAAATGCAATTTTGTTTCTGTTGCTGCTGTTGCAATTTTTAAAACATGTATGGCATATCTTACATACATACATGAAAAATCATCATCATCATCATCATCATTTCATCTGCATCATCATCTTCATCAGCATCATCGATCGATCGATATTATATAAAATGTAACTAAAAGATATTTTACTTGAAAAACTTTGGTTATATAGTACATATACATATTCAACAAAAAACATATACTTTTCACCAATAGATCCATCGGATTAGACCAATTGCCGATAATAATAAACCAATAGCCATGTCTGATCAATTATTATTCTTTTCTTTTAAGCATCATTTCAATGTTGTATCTAAACTTTTAAGTAGTATATCTTTATGTTGAAAAATGTGTACATGTATACATATGTACATGTATGTGTATAGATATTCTTGAAAATCTATGAAAATATGTCTAAGCATGATTGCTTGGTCTTCAAAATAGATACAACTAGCAAAGAAAATTTTTTGAATGTTCAAAAACAGAAAACGAAAAAGAAAATTGCAATGTACCATACAACAGAGAAAATACACATTTTTTCTTTAGCTACTTTTAAAATCTTGTATATACAAATAATTATTATTCATGAATCTTTTTGTTTTGTTTTTTTTTTCTTTGCTGTTTTTGTTGTTGTTGTTGTTTTTAGATTTTTAGATGAAAAAAAAAAAAATAGAGTTTAATAGTGTATGTGTTTGAGAATATGTTAAATGTCAAGAACCATGAGCCACGATCGTGTTAATTTTTTCTTTTCATCGTTACCTTTACCACTATTAGCCCATTTTATAAAAAAAAAAAATATCTTTTTCTAACATGCATAACAAAAAAAAAATTTTTTTTTTTTTTATGTACTGAACTATATGTTGCATTTAGATATAGATTTTATTTTTGTGTACAGATACTACTGAACTATGTACTACATCTTAAAAGAAATTTATATATGTATAATGTTTTTTTTTTTTTTTGATTTTTTATTTTCTGTAATTTTTAATGGGTCGCCTCTTTTTGAATTGACGATGAATATATCTTCATTGATCATTTTTATTTTGTTTTTTTTTTTTTTAGTCTTTTAATTTTTTTTGTACTTAAGGATTCTTAAATATTCTATGGTATGCATGACCAAATGATATTGTTGTTTTTCTGTTTTTTTTTCTTTTGTTTTGTCTTGTTTTTTTTTTTTAAATTTTTTACAGCATACCGGAACTTATTAAATTAAGTAGCTAAATGAGGAAAATTTTTAAATAAGTTAAACTGTACATTTTGTAATTAAAAAAAAAAAATGTTATCTTTAAAATAGTGTAATGCAATGGAGATTTATAATTAATGTGGTTTTTAAAATAGGACAAATTATGCAGTTTTTAAAGTTAAGAATTTTTTTTTTTTTCAGTTGAGGAGAAAAGGCAAAAATAATGAAAAATTCGGAAGAGAATTTTGAATCTTGTAAATTTTAATGGAATTTGTTGTAATTTGAAGATTTTAAACAGAGAAACAAAAAGATTAAGATATCTTATATGAGATTGTAAGTATGTACCTATACGTGATCTTCAACTTTTTTCAAAAATTTTTAAAATATGTAATTAAAAAAAAATATAAGAAAAAATTTCGACTATTATTTTAATTGACCTTTTTGATAAATTTTGAAATTTCACATTTGTAGAAGTCCTCGAACTTAACGTCAAAAAAGATGCTGTTTTAAAGATTCTTCATCAATGAAGAATAAGCTTTAATTGAAATAATTTCACACATTTCAAAAACTATCGCTTTTCTGAAGAAAACTATGAAAATTAATTGAAGTGGTGGGCACAAAACGTTTTCACAAAAAGGATAATAATAAAAATAATTAGTTTTTTTTTTCTTTGAATGTGCGGAAAATAAAATGAAAATTCCATATCATAATCATCATCCTTTTTTTTTTTTAACTTTGAGATCTATCTTTCTTTTTTTTTTTTAATCCTTTCATTCAACCACACGTAATTTTTTTTTTTCATTTTTTATAATAATTTTTCAACAAATATTCCGCAAAAAAATGATTATCAAAATAAGATTGTGTTGAAATGTCTCTTTTTCTTTTATATTTTCTTTTTTTTTTCCATAATTGAAAAAAAAAAAAATGTAATCTCATTTACTTTTGTTTGTTCATATCAATGTGTTCATATCTAAACATTAAATTTTTAAATTGAAAACTCGACACGATCATAATTTTAACACGTATCCGCATAAAAAATTATTTATTTATGTGAATATAAATTTTTTTATTTTGCTGTTTGTGCTTATACAGTCTTCTTCTTATTATTATTTTATTTTTCATTTTTTTTTTTTTTCAATAAACTTTCAATCGATTTGCAAATGAGAGTTATCCATCTTTCACATATGTGTGTGGTGATCACCACACCATCAGATTCACATATGTATATTTACGATGATGATGATGATGATTATGATGATGATGATGCGTATATATTTTACAGTTCAATGGCAATTTATGACCATAAAATGATCACAGCCAGCAGGCTATCGAAGTGTGGATCAATTCAAATTTTTATTCCTTTTTTTTTTCAAATCAATTTATTTTATTTTATTTATTTTTTTTTTTGATTTTTTTTTTCATTATTTTCATGGCATAATTTTCGTTATTTTTTTTTTTTTACAAAAGATAAATTTTCATTTTTACGAGAAATAAGATTTTGTTTTTTTTTTCTTGTTTTTTTTTGTTCAAAATAAATATTTTTTGTGTACTTTGATGTTTTCTTTTATGTTGTTTAATTTTTTTTTCTTTTTTTAATTCTCATCAAAAATTGTATGTTTTTTTATTGTTTTGTCCGTTTCGAAATATAAAAAAAAAAAATATCATATAACATAATCGCGATTAACCGCAATTTTCAATATACGGATGACGAAAAATGTATGAACACACAAAAGGACGAATTATTTAGAAGGAAATAACAAAAACAGAAAAAAAAAGGATCGATCGCTCAATCGATTGTATAGAAATAAAAACTAATGAATTTGATGATCTTTAAATTAAAAAAAGGTGGAAAAAAAAAACAAGAAAAAATATTGAAAACAACCTAATTCTGTTCAGATACTAATAATTTTACGGATATTAATTTTGAATACCCGGTCTCGATATGTATATCAACTCCAAAATATAATCAAAAAAATTATGAAAAATTCTTTTTTATTTTTTTGGTTCATTTTTTGATTATGATAATATTCCAGTGGCTTCTGATCTTTTCGAAATAGTAATTCGATCGATTATCATCAAACATATTTTTTTTTTATTTTTTTGGTTCATAAAAAGATTTGGATACATGTATTGTGTATCTCTGATAATAATGATCATGATGCTGATGAGATGAATTTTTGAATGAAGTTTTAAGCATGTGCAATTATAGTGATCTTTAATAATTTCCAGTTTTTTGATAAGATCGTCTGATTGGACTATTTTTTAAGTGAAATTTAAAATACGAAATGATAAAATTATTTTTAATAAGTTTCTCATTAGACAAAAAAAGAAGAAGAAGAAGATATTATAGTCAAAAAATTACTCTTTTTTTTTTTCAAACAGTGCAGCGCCTTGACTCTTTTTGTTTTGTGTGTGTGTGCGATTTCCTTTATTTTGTGATTTGTGATCAATTTTTAAACTATGTTAAGGTACATTCGATGTTGATGATGATGATCATCATAAACCCATGCGGTTATAAGTTTTACGAGATCTGATAAAAAAGACGTACAAGATGCCCCAAGGAATATATCACATCTGTTCAATATTTTTTGATACCTTTTGGCTGATATGTGAGCGGACTCGCAGAATCTTAGGGTATATTTTATAGTGTTTATGTTATAAATGTAGAATTTTGTTGTTTTTGTTGTTGTTGTTGTTTCTTTTATTAATGCATTTTTATAGGCATGATGGCTTTATAATCATAACAGATGGGACGTTTAATCTTATTTACACCTTCCGGATAATAAGAGTTGTGTAGTACAACACTGATATAAGACCGTGTAATTTAAGCGATTACCATCACTTGTTTGCTAAAAGAATTGAAAAGTACTGAAGAAAAAAAAAAATTTTGGAAAAAAAAAACAATGTAAAGCGAACATCATATTTTATATATTTTAATATTTCAGAAAAATGATCATGAAAATTTATTTTTTATTTAAATTATTCATTTTCATAATATAAATAGCGAATTATTAGTAAATTTGTTAATTGAATAATATTTTTTTGTTCGCACACAACGTTTAATATATTACTCAATTAGCTTCTTTGTATATGTATAGTATACATATAATTATTTATTTTAACGGTATTTGATTATAACGGTAGAAATTAAACTGAGTAAAGTGATCGAAGATATAAAAAAAAGGATTCAGTTGAATAATATATCAATATTTTTTTTCCTATTAGTAGGAAATGATTTACCTGTTCATCGGGTTTTCCTGAAGCTTCGAGCATTCTAAATTCTAGAGTGTGTGAAAATTGAGTAGTGTAAACACAATCTTCTAGCCTTATGAAATTGTGCCAAGTCAAATAACTTTAAAGAAAATTTAGTATAAATATTTTAGTGGAAACTTAGAAGTTCAGTACACAATTATATCAAGATGATAACCAAATATCAAAGATTTCTAAGTGTTATATCGGAAAACACTGCTTGTTATAATATTTAAAATTGCGACTCGATAAGTTGAACTTCAAAAAAAGTTTTACAAACATGGAAACTATAGAATGCTTCGAGCTTGGAAAATTTCATTTTTTTGGACGCTTGTAAAACGCACTTTCTGGGAAAGTTTTGGGAGGGTGGAATCTTCAATTTGATTAAAAGATGGACATTGTTCGATAAAGGTAGTTTTTAACTTGGAATTTTAAATTTGAACTTTGCCTAAAAATACGAGCTTACTTTTTACTAACCCTATAATCCTGGGAGCTGTTTAAAAAAAGAAGATTTGAATGAATGAATGATTGGAATGGTTTCTGAGAAAAAAGTGAATAAAGAATTCTAGTTTGTGCATTTGCGAGGTAGAAGCACACTGACACTCTTAATTAATTTTAAAAGTTAAATTCGTTATTGAGTTTTCTTAATTTTTCAAACTCGAAAATAATAAAATAATCTTTAACAATTAGTATGAGAATGGAAAATTCAACATTCACGTAAATCATATGAATTTACTTGAAAATAGAATAAAAATCGATCATTTCACATGATTAGATTTTTCGCTTATTACTTTTTTACTTGGTTCACCTAACAGTTTTATGTGTTTTTCATAAAAAAATAAAAAACTACAGATAATGGTTAAAAATTGCAACCGAAATCTTGTAATTCGAATTGAAACGAAAACATAAATCATAGAAAAAATTATGTTCAAATGACAGTTTCATTACAAAACAAAATAAATAGATTACAAGAGAATGCTTATACATATTCTAAGTACATATATAATTCCATTGCACTTTAATAAAGAACGATTTTAGTGTGCACTAAATGAACATAATAATAATAATAATAATGAAATAAAGAAAGAAAAGATTTAAAAAGAAAAAAAAAAACCAAAGAAGAAATGGATAATTCAACATATGATGGCGTTAACAAACAATAATCTCAACAACATTATAACAACAAAATAATCAAACGTGAAAGATTTTCAAAGATTTTTTCATTAAGGTCGAGGTTATCCAAACTCTGAACAAACATACTACAAAAAAAAAAAAAAATCTTCACATGTAATGTTACAGAAGAAAAGAAAAAAATATGTACCGTTTTATTGGAAAGGTGGTAAATTAGATATAATATACAGGGTGTTCGTTAATAGAAGATAAATTACAATAAATTTGCGAGCGTTTAGGGAGATTTCAGAACTTCTAAGAACTTAGTGATTGTCGTTTGGGTGACATGATTATTCCGAACACGTTTTAAAAATTGTGTTCTACATGTTTTATCTGTGATGCTACCAAAGATAGGTCTTGTCAAGACGAACCAAGAGAAGAGGGTGGGTGGAGAAAGAAAGTCTTAGTCTTCAGTTTTTTTTCCTTGATTTGTCCTTGTGGGTTATACAAATTCATGAAGAATCTCTTATACTTTTCAAATGCTCTTTTCGTGGCTTAAATAGGTCATTCTTAACTGTAGGTGGATTTTAAACTAAGAATTTTCTTAAAACTATGTCACTGGAGACACCCTGTATGTGTATTATGTACATATAGATATTTTTTTCATTTTGTGTACAATAATGTTGTACTTTTTATTTGTTTTTTTTTTCTTTTACTTAAAATCCAAACTTTTAAAAGCTAGGATTTTCATATGAATGTTATTTTCTTTTGTTTTTGTTGTTTTTCAGTAAGCATATACGTATAAAGAAAAGTTACAATTTCTTTTATTATATTGTATAAAATGTCGATAATGTCGCTTATAAATACATATATTTTTTTTCTTACATTTTAAACAACAACAGCAACAATAACAATCTAAATCAATGAAAATATCTTAAGTACAAAATCACATGTCCAGGTTAAGGCCAATTCTTGTTATATCGCCACTATATAAACTGTACAGTAAAAATCTTGAGAAATAAAGCAAAAAGAAAAGGGAAAAATTCAACAAAACAAACGAATAAAATTGAACTAACCGATCATCATCATCATCATCATCATCAGACAAGAAAAGACACAACCAAAAAGAAAAAAACAATTAAATACAAGCCGATGACTGCCATAAAATGAAGTTATCTTGGGTGTATTATAATGAAATTTTTAATGAAAATGGTTTACCTGTACAATTTTCTTTTTACCTTTCCTTTTTTTTTTCCTATTTTTTTTTTTAATTTTCTACTGTACATTGCTATTAGCACTTCTCTTAAAAAACCAAAATAATTTCTTATCCTTAATATTATAAAAAAAAAAATATATTTTCAAAAAACGGTATTTTCTCAGTTGCTGGTTTATTAAGTTAAATAATGCAGTGCGACAAAATAAAATAAAATGAAAACCAGAAGGAAAATAAAAAGAAGAAAACAATTTTTTTTTTTTACGGAAAAACTGTTTGGCAATTTCATGATAGATCTGGACAAGATTAGAGAAAATTCGTTAACAACATGATAATATGTGCTAATTAAATTCATTTCTTTTGGGATTTTTTGAAACATAGATTTTAAGATGAGAAGATTTTTTTTTTTTTATATTATTTTTGTTTGTTTATTTTCTTGGTAATTCAAAGATTTCTATTGAATTAAAAAGAAGCACACATGTGTACATATATAACATACATATAATAATTGAAAATACACCATAAGACACCAACAAAAAATTATTTTAAAAGAATATTGTTTGTTTATTTGTTGCCATTGTTGTTTTTTTTTTTTTCTTTTCTTTTCTCAACAGTTTCATGTGATTGAACTTTAGATTTTTTATTTTTTTATTTTATTAAGGTTACAAAAAAACAACAACATTTTATTCAAGAATTTATTTATTTGTAAATTCTTACATGATTTTGATTTGAAAGTGATAAAAATTTTGAATGCCATTGATATCTGGTTGGATTTGATGGAGTTTTACAATTTTTATTTTATTTCTAGAAGATGTCGAGTGGGATTTAAAAATATAAACTGACTTGATAAGAATTTTTGTCGTATTGTTATTTAGTTTAGATTTTCATGTAATTTTGGAATTTAGAATTTTATTTATTTAAAAAATATAGAGTGTATAAATGCTACAGAGTATTCATTAACAGTGATGCAATAGCTCGAGTCTATATCAAAGTTTAACCATTTGAGTTTAACCATATAAAGCTCCTGAACAACTCAATTGCTAAACGTCCATTGATTTCATAGTGAGCATTTTTTTGTATCACCGATTAATTGAAAGAATCACTAGGTTGAAATTTTGATAAATGTTGGAAAAACGAATCTCTAAGTGCCTATATGGATTCAAAAACAGTTTGTTTCTAAAACATGATTGACCATTTAGAAGAACATACTCATTTTGTTTTAAAAGTGGCATTAGTTTTTTTTTTTTGAAAAATTTCACAATTTGTTCTAATTTTAGAGTAAAACAGAGTTAAAAAATAGAAATGAAAAGAATTGAATTAAAGTTTGATAGAATTTTCTTTTATTAACTAGAAAAAAAGCACTGTCAAAAAATTTTCAGATACATGTTTTTTTTATAAATACATATACATAAATGTTATGATATTAGCTTAAAAAATTAATGTTTGTTTCCCTACGACCATTTTCAGAGTTGAAAATTTATTGTAAAAAAAAAAAAAAACAAAAACAAAAAAAAAATATCAAAAACAGACATTACATATTTTATTCAATTACAAAAAAATTAAAAATAATTACAACAAGAACAATAATAATTTTATAAAAAGAAATATTTTTTAAAATTTGTTTTTTTCTTCTTTCAAATAAAAGCCCCCTCCCCCAAAAAAAAAAAAAATTCTTCCAACGCTGATAATTACATTTCATCAATAACCGTTAATTTTTTTGATAATTTGAAAAAAAAAAAATTAAATAAAAATACTTTTTTAATTTAAACTTTTCATTTATTTTGCATCTACAGACTACACCTTAATTTTGTCATTTAAAAGAACATCAGAATCTTTTTAGAAAGAATAAAAAATCAAATAAGTAAAAAAAAAAAAAAGAACCAGAGAAAAACTTTAAATAACGATCATCGTGCTCACGACGAAGAAATTCACTTTATATTTTTTCTGTTTTTTTTTTCTTTTATTTTGAAGAATTTATTGTCTGTTTTCATATATACGACAAAATCTTAATGTAATTTCAAGTAATATACGAAAAAAAAAACAACAACAACCAAATGACAAAAAATAATAAAAAAAAAAAGAAACCAATAAAATTTGCAAAAAAAACAAAACAAAAAAAAAAATGTCCTTTAACCTTTATTCAATGTTATTTAACTGATATTATTTTAATTAATGAACTAAAAAATGTAATTTAATTGAATTACGTGCTACGTTAATGAGAATCAACCTACCAAACAACCACTAAACAAAAATTACAAAAAAAAAAACGAACAACATTGTATCAACAACAATAACAAGAACGACAAAATTTAGTCGATAAAATATGTAACCATAGCAGATTCATTTTGGGTTTTTTATTGTTGTTGTTGTTTTGCTGCAGAAATTTTTCGGGCTTCTGAATTTTGTGTTTTTTCTTTCTTTTGGCTTTTATATTAATTTCCTTTTTTTTTTTTTACAAAGAAAGAAAGAAGCTCTTTAAAAATAAAAAGTAATTTCTTTCGCCTTCGACATTCTTATTATATCGTTTTATATTTCATTATTGCATTTACTCGGCCATTACTAAAGTCAGGTAGCCATTTTAATTATCTTTCATTAAATATGCATAAAAAAACAAAAATTAATGAGAAAAATGAATTAAAAGAAGAGAACTCCTAACAAATTTAAATTTCGAATTGACAAAAAAAAAAAACAATGATAAAATAAAAAAAAATTTAAAAAAAAAATAGATAATTAAAATTGTAGCTATTTAATTCAATTTAGAATTTTTATACGAGGATATTAAAAATAGTAAGAATATTGACTTTGATTCCAAGAATGTAAAATAAGGAAGAATTTCATTTGAGGAATTTTTTTGTTTAAAATCAGGGATCATGATTGAGTGAGCAGTAATATCATCATCATCATCGGCGCAACAGCCTTTTTCCTATCTTTGACCTCCAGTAGGATACTTCTCCACTCATTCCGATTTTTTGCTTTTCTTTTCCAGTCTACTATCCCAAGCTTTCTAATGTCGTCAAAAAGCAGTAATATAGTATTAGTAAAAAATACTTCTAGTGAAGACAGGTCACGGGAGGGCATAAAGGACTCATTATTTCTAATGTTCGTTATAGTGTCAATTGTTTATAGGAGAGCCACTTTTTCTAATATAGTAGATATAGCCTCTAAATCGAAACAATTCCTTTTCTTAATATTTGCATGTAGCTTCTGGAACAAATTTTTAAATGAATGGTACTCAGAAAAAAAAAAAGGAATTATGTGCTATAGTCTCCTGGTCTCAGGAAAAACCATAACAAAAGGACTATGCATCATAGTTGGACAATAAATCAGATAGAAGATCCTTGATACACAATTTCTGTTCTAATTTTTTTTAAAGGAAAATGATGTGAGGTCGAAAAATTTTAATGCTTATTCTGGGAAAATTTTAAAAATTCATAAAAATTTTAAAAATTTTATTTTTTCCTGTTTTCTTATTTTTTATTTTTTTTTAGTTTTTTGATTTTGAATCTGATTTTATTTTAATGCACTTAAAAATTAATAATAAAATAATTGCTTCAGTTATCAAGTTGTTTATTATTTTATGAATTCTGGCATGTTTGTTGGTCTTGTACCTCTTTTTCTTTTTCTTTTTTTTTTTTTATGTATTTTTGATTATAATTTGAAAAAGTTATCTGATAAACGATAACTTTGTTTAGATTATCGATTTTCTTTCTCCTTTTTTTTTTCTTTTACAAGAAATTTATTAATTAAATAAAAACTTTGTTATAATTTTTGTCAGAAAAATGAATTCTCATTTATTTTTATTTACTGACCATTACATATCAAATTATGACCATCATCTACTGATACAGATAAGATACAATTTTTTTTTTTTACATACAACTCGTATAAGATTCAAATTATTTTATGAAATTTAATTGATTTTTTATTTTATTTTTCTTTTTTACAGATATTAATTTCAGAATTTAGTTTTATCAAAAAAAAAAAAATTATATATATAATATATACCAGTTTAAGAAATCTTTATAAACTTTTTTTTCCACAAATTTACTCCCAAATATATTTCTTTTTTTTTTTTTTTTGAAATTTTCGAGAAAAAGCAAAAAGAAAAGGTTTTTATTCCATGATCGTCAGTGTTATTTTTTATTATTATTATTGTTATTATTTTTGCCTTTTTTATTGTCATTGTTTGTTACTTATTTTTATGTGTGCTAAAAAAAAAAAACATATAAAATTTTTGTTTTAGTTACATTTAAAAAAAAGAAGAAATTCAGACGAGATACATGTAGATATCAAAAGTATCTCTTTTTTTTTTTTTTTCTTACATAAAATACGCAAAGAGTCAATTTTGTCGGCTTGGGTGGCAGCAAAGAATCATTTTTTCTTCATCTTGTTTTTTTTTTCTTTCTCATTTTTTAATGTGGTGATTTCATTTTATATAAATTTCTTTTTTTTTTGTGTTGAAATATTGTTTTTTTGTTGAAAACAAATAAATAAATGATATTATATCCCCGTGATGATTGTCATTACAGTAGATGCACAGACAGGTCAATTTTGGATTCACAAATTGTTTCATATTATTTTCAACAAGTTTGAAAAAAAGAAGAAGAAAAAACGAATTTAAATTATTACAAAAAAAAATGAACTAACAAAACAAAAAAAAAATACAATGCAAAAATAATTCCGACGAAATTTAAGAAAATCTGAAAGAAAAACAAAAATTTTAAGAAAATTGAAGAACACACAAAAAAAAAGATTCATTTCAATTATGAGTGAAAAAAAAGATACGTATGTACATATACTACACTAACTGTATTTTTCTTGTACATTATTATATTTTTAAATAAAAATAGAAAATTGAAATCTATTATAGATTACTATCAATTACACAATATATTCTTTGTGTGAAATATCTCATAACAAGGGGTTAAAGTTCTCATAAAATTCGCATCTTTTTTTTTTTTTTTTTGTTTCAGCTACCAGTTTATTAGGATGTTTTTGTATATGAATAAAATAGTTAGTAATGGTATAACAAAACGATTTTGTAGTTATTCATTATAAAGTACAACTACTTGAATGTGAAATATTTTAAAGAAGTTTATTTTTTTATTTATTTTTTTTTTTTCGAAAGAATAGTTACGATTGCACATTTATCTTTTACCTTGGCCATACAATAATATGAAGAAAAAGTATGTAGCTATCTTTTGATTTCGTATAACTATGGAAAATTATTATTATACATTAAGTATCTATATGTGTAATACAGTAATAAGAATTTCACCTGAATTCCAAAATACTTATTTAATGTTCTTTCTAATCGTATGTATTTTATTAAGAATTTAGTTACTTACTCCTTTTTTTTTTTTTTGTTGAAGTATATTTTACCTGAAATTCAATTTTTAGTTGTAATTTTTTTTTCGTCGTTTTTCTGATTTTAATAAAATGAAATACCTATGGTATACATTATGAGTTTTTTTTTGTTGTTTTTTTGTAGATTTTAATATGATGCGATCTTACATGATCACGATTTTAGAATTACCGTAGAAAGTGGGCGTTTCATATACATAAGTACATACATACATATGTATATCTGTAAGAACTTTACAGTAATTTTTCGCAAACAAAAAAGAGATTTTTTTTTTTCTGTTGTGCTATTCACATTTTTATTATACCACTAAATACCAATTTCTTAATAATATTACATACGTTATATTTATGAACATGTGGAATGTATATTATAGCACATTAGTAAAAAAAAAAAAATATTATACTATATATTAAAGTAAGTTACAAAAGAGTATATTTTAGCAGCTGTTATACGTTAGATAATCATATACATAGATACTTGAATGTACTTGTATTATTTTAAAAAAAAGAATAGTAATTTTTTTGTGTTGTGTAGTGGCACAGTTAAACTACATATGTATATGCGATCAGCATAGATGATTAAAATTGACCTACACAACACATTAAATAACTTATTATTTAAAAAAAAAAAAAAAAAAAAATTTAATGTGAAGAAAAAAAGCTTTTATAGATTTTTAATTTATTTTATTGGAGTTTGAGAAAAAATTTGAAGTTATTATAGAATAGCTCGTCAAAATTTAGAATTTAGGAAAAAGATATAGATACCTATAAGAGATATACCTAATTTTACATGAGAAAATCTTATAAAATTTATTTAATAATGTTTACTATAAAAAAGAAACGCTTTTTTACACACAAAAAAAAAAAGTTTTTATTTGTTATTTTAATTTGCCTAAAAGCAAATTACTGAAATTTTAAAATAAAAACCTCAAAATTTGCAAATTTTTTTTGGATTACTAACACTACACATGTTCACGTGAACTTAATTTTGCTTTTTTCATTATTAGACGTAATTCAATATTAAAAGTTAAATATTTATAGCATCAAATTAAAAAAAAAAGGTTTTTATAGTACATACATAATATGTATATCTTCATATACTGACTCTTTTTTACAAAAACAAAATTCCGTGTTTGATTAAATATATGTACTCTCTCTTGTTTTGTTATTAAAATTTTAATCTAAAAAAAAAAAAATTAAATTTCATCTAAATTCTAAAATTTATATTAAAAAAAAAACTGAAACACAGCAAAAAAAATTTTAACGCCCCCGGGTGGGCTCGAACCACCAACCTTTCGGTTAACAGCCGAACGCGCTAGCCGATTGCGCCACGGAGGCTGTATGGTTTGATTATGCTAAATATTTAGAATTTTTTGTTCTAAAAAAACTTTAAATGTTATTAATTTTTTATTAATTTAATTAATTGTAAAAAAATTAATTTTTTTAAAAAAAAAAATGTAAAAACTGTTTTTTAATTCGAAAAAAAAAAAGAAATTACAATGACTGGTTATTTTCTTATTGTGAGTTCATAAAGGTGACTTTTAAGTAAAATTTGAAAAAAAAAAAAAAAAAAAATTAAATTATTTGAAAGCTTTTTTTTTTTTTTTGCTTCAACTTAATTCTAAATTTTGCATTAAAATTTTTGTATTAACTTTTTATAACTTTTAGTACTTAATTTTTTTTTTTTGAATTTTGAATTTTTAAGCTACGATAATTTTTTTGTTGTTGTTGTTGTTGTTGTCTCTGTTATTTTAGTGCTAACTAAGTAAATTTTCTATATTTATCATGTAATTAATCAATAATTCTCTTATTAAAATTTTTTTACTTTTTTTCTTCTACAAAAAAAAAAAAATCGTTAATATTTTATTTCCTCTATTTAATTAAACATCTTTATTTTTCCTTTTCTAGAACATTATAGATAAGATTGTTTTTTTTTCGTCTGTTCGTTTACTTTTTAACAGAACTTTTATACACAATCTTATTCATTAATGAAATATATATACATTTTCTTATGAAGACTATTTAAAGTACTTGTACAATTTTTTTTTTTTTTTGAAAAGAAAAAGTATCTATTTATGTTTTCTTTTCTGTTATTTTTCTATTTCTATGTTTATATAGTTAAAATTTCATCATTTTCATTAGTCGTTATATTCATAACTGCTTTATAATAATCATCATCATACAGTGTACCTACATATGTACTTAGAAAATGAAAAAAAAAAAAAAAAAAAAGTTAAATAAATAAAAATATTACAAATTTCTCTATAGTTGGGAATATAAAAAGATACCACCGCCGTTATAAGCACTCTAGATTATTATTATTACTTGATTTTATCCGCATCTAGAAAAAATGTATCTACTATAATGTATTATATGAAAAATTCAACTATGATGATGATGATGAAGAGAATATATAATGCAAGTTAAAAAAAAAAGTAAAATAAAAAAAATAAAAAGAAAATATCGTAGGAAGAAGAATCTTGTTGACTACATCAGGATTAGCCTGATGTGTCTTTTTAACTTTTTTAAAAGCAAAAAAAAAAAAAACCACTCAAAGAAGTTAGGCTATTTTATATGATGCTGCCGTCATATATAGAAAAATATTTTTAAAAAAATTCACATTCATATATATGTGGACGATGATGATGATGATGATGATGATGATGGCATTGATGATACCAATTGTTATAGGTGAACATATTTTTGCCATGTATACAGAAAAAAAAAAGATATTCTTATAATGTACTTTTTAAGTATACAATCATATGTACTATGATGATGATGATGATGAGAAGATCTCTCATAATATTATGTGTATCATCTGATGTGGATGATGATGATGATGACTATGGTGGTGGTATTTTATATAAAAGTACTTCGACAAAACTTTTACAGAAAATGATGTAGTATGACAAGAAAATCAAGAATGGAACGTAAAGTAAGTGGCTATTTTTACAATGAAATGCATATGGTCATTTGGTATGCCAAACGCGTAAATTAACTCGTCAACTTTTTATGAACGCACATATACATACATAAATGTATCTAAATATACAAACATATATAAAGATTTAAAAGTTTAAAAAAAAAAATTATGCTTTTAAACATTCAATTTCATTGGTATTTTTGTATGTAACTTATCCTTTTGTTGAAATTCTCTTAATAATGACAGAAGTTATTCGAAGAACGGAAACTCTTATAGCCAAGGAATTTTAATATTATGTTTAAAGTTATGCGATCTAATAACACATAAGCTGAATAATGAAAAAAACAAAATGGAAAAAAAAAAACAAAAATGAAAAACGAAAAAAAAAGAAAAATTGAGAATAAAAAGAAGAGAAAGCGAAAAATTTTAAAAGATTAATTCGTAAGTGTTTCTAGGAATTTTTAGATGAATTCATCATGAAAAATAAAATGACATTGAAAAGGAGAATAGAAGGAAGAAGAGAGTAATTTTAATTAAATAAAACTTTCACGTCGATATTCAGAAATTTTATGATTTATGATAAAAAAAAAATAGAAAATACAGAATTGGAAGGAAAATGAAAGTTATTCGATAACAAATTATTTTTTGACGTGCCTAATGCTTTGAAGGAATTAAATTGTTTTTGAAAATTCTTGCAAAGAATGAAGAGTGTAAGAGAGGAAAAAAGGATCTTTTGAGTTAATGTGGTAGATTTATTCAAGCCTTTTTTTATTTAATAGAACAAGTATTGATGAGATTTTTTTGAAATTATCTAACGTGAATTTTTCTCGAACTAGGTTATTTATATACACACCTAGTGATCAACTACTAATAAAAAAGACCAGACCTAAGACCAACTGGAAGATATGGATGAAAAAGTTGTACTCTAATTAAAGAATTAAATTTATTATGGTTTATTTAGGATGGGACATGTGTGTGAGAAAACAGTCACAATAAATTGAATCGTATGTGAATCTCACATAATCATTATAACTTTCACTTTGTTCTTTTATCGATTTGATTTTTCTTCTCTGTTTTTTTTTTTTTAATTTAAACACGGTACAAATAATTCACATATTTTAAATTTTCCTGATTTTACAATAATTACAATAAAATTCCAACAACAGCAACAACAAAAATCAAAGATATCGAATTTTATATTTATAAATTTTGTTGTTGCTGTTGTAGAATTTCATCCTAATATTTTGATTGGGAAATAATAAAAAAAAAATTTCAATAAAAAAAAGAACACATATTGTAATCAGATACATCTGGATCATTTAAATTGTGTACAAAAAACATTTTGTTTTATATTAAAATATAACTAAAAAGATTGTACAACTTTTAATGGTACATATGCATACATAAGTAATATATTTTATGTTAAGAACATATTATAACGAAAAAGAAAAAAAAAATCACATAAAATGTATGTACAACCAGAAAATATTTCGTATTATTGATTTTTAATTAAATATTTTATCCCAGATACTAAGATATTCTCTTCTTTTTTGTTTCTTTGTTTATTATCGTTTTTTTTTCTCATAATAATAAAAAAAAATGTATATATTTTTCTTTGGAATTTACAGGTGATGAAACATTGTACAAAAGCGATATAAAAACATTATGTTCATACGTTATAATACATATAATGTATCTGATGTATAGATACTTTATAAATATATATAAGTATTTTAAAATTTAATATAACTTCAAGGGTAAGATACATATATATAAAATTTATTTATTTTTTTTATTTATTTATGTACCAACATGTATGTGTATTGTATCTTAAGATACATTTAGAAAAAAAAAATGTTCTTGTTGGTATTTGATCTTGAAAGAGTTTTGCGCCATCCAGTTTAATTCTAAAAGCCAAAGTAAAAGAGTATGAAAATAAAAAAAAATAATGCAATATGTTTTTCAAGAAGTTAGTATAAGAAAAATTATTATGAAGAATAATAATTAAAATGGATCAGTTGTTGTTGTTGTTGTTGTCTGATCAAATCCATGTACATACTCATATCTACATATATATGTATATGATGTGGTGTTCGTATCTTTTTTTTTTTTAAATCAAAATAAGTACATATATCCCTATCGTCCTTAGAGTGTTTTGCAATATCTGTTTTTTATTGACTAATGCTACCTTTTATATTGTGCACATATTGGTTATTACTTGAATTGAAAGTTTTTATGAAATATTTATTTGTATGTATATAAAATGTAAAACAAAAACAAGAAAATATTTACAAGTATACAACGTGTGTTATATTGAAAGATGGCCTTGAATTGATCATAATTTTTTAAGTTTTTGTTAAATATACATATGTATGTATAATGTATGTATGTATGTGTATTAAAATGTACGTACATATATGTACATATATATTCCTTTGAGAGTCGGCATAAATGGACTGTTTGAATTGTATTATCGTTTTTTAACCTTCTGTTTTATGATTGATTTCCGATAAAGGAATTATTTTATTATTCGATGTTTTGTTGTTCATTATATTTTAGACAAAAAAATAAAAAACAACAAAAAAAGCAAATTGAAAACAAGAAAATACAAAGTTGATTAATAATCCACTGTCAGATGAAGGAGATATTATTTTCTTTTAATATTTGATTTTTCTCTATTCGCAAGATGTTCGTATATTGCGTTTTTTCTACAAGGACCTAAATTTACGCTGCGATACTTGTATTTTATACAAAGTTTTAGGTGATTCCTTATAGTTATGATTTAGTTATTTAAAGGACTTGTCCAATGGTTACCTATATTATATAGGGACTTATTATGGTTCTCACAATTTGATTAATCCAATCAAAAATTGAAATTTTAGTATTAGCAGTTTCAATTGTTTCCGAATTCATCGTATTGAAATCGTGTTAAATTTCGATTACATCATGTAGTGAAAAATTCCTGTAGTACAGGTCAAAATAGAAAGAAAACTATAAACAAAAATTAGCTGTATCTACAAAGAATTTATGAATTATTTTAAAATTTAATTCGTATTACGCAACAAAATTCTCAATTTTCGAAAATTAAATTCGAATTTTGAAAATCGCTTATATACGACTATTTTTTCTTCTAAAAGGGTTAAAAAATTTCCAAAAATTTGCTTTTCATTGTTGTGAATCAATTTTAAGGTGAAAAAAAAAGTTTTAATAAATAAATTGATTTTAAAAAAGTAATTAAAAATATTTTGAAAATTTAAAAAAGCCAAAAATTGATTGATAACAAAAAGATTTATGTAGCTACTTAAAAGATCTATCATTTTAATGTGTTTTAAATTAATCTTTTTATTAAGAAATCTAAAAAAGTTAAATAAATTTTTAAATAATACAAAAAAATTTGTTAAAAAATAAAAATTAAATTGAAGAAACAAAAATTAGTTTGAAAATTAAAAAATAAATCGTTTTAAAAACCAGAAGATCAATATATTCACTTACTATAAGAAAATAAAAACAAATCAAACACAATCTGAACGTATGAAGTTGTCAATGAAAAAAAAACTACATAAATACATATATAGATATTTACATATGTATATACATATATACGAGTACATTGTTTATATTGTTATTTATAAATTTTCAATCGACAGATATGCTATGTCTTTGCCGAATTAAATTAGTGTAAATTGATAAATTTTTGACACCCTTAATGATTCTTCGATCTCGTTCATCTTCATAATATGAAATTTTGGCTTTTTTATATTTTTTTTTTGTATGTATTTTTTTTTTTGTTGTTTAAATAGCATGTCTGATTCTCAAAATATTTTATCCTTATTGGATTTTTTCTTCTTCAAATTGGAGTATAGGGTGATTTGAATTTTCTAGAAAATAATGAATTTCTGTAAAAAAAACTCGAAAATTAGATTATTATATTTCTTCTAGCATATATTTTGCGAGACATTTTAGTCTTGAAATTACGATGTTGTTGATGGGAGAATATTAATCAACTATTGATGTTTTTTTCTAAAAGAATAAAAAGTTGAGTATCTGTCTATAGAACAGTTGAGAAAATTTATTGTGATTTACGTCTTTTAAGCTATAATAAAGAACTTTTGATGTAAACAAATATCAAAAAATGATCTTAATCACATTGGATAATTGGTCAATACACAAAAACTTAAAGACATCGTCCTACTATTAAGAAAAAAAAAAAACTCAATGTCACCCTGTATTTCAATCGAAAATGAAATTTAATATAATTTTTCTCATTAATTTCCATTAAAAACAAACAACAAAGATCTCATCACGTTTTTTTTCCTCTGTTTTTGTTTTTGTTGCTTAATCTGATGAAATCCTCAATTATATTTTTTTTTTTATATTTGACTTATAAATTTACACATTCATCAATAATATATTTTTTTGAAAGAAAAAAAAAAACAGAAAACTCTACATGAAATCTTGAAGAAGCTTTCACACTAAATAACATAAAAACAACGCTTTTTTGTTCTTTGTTTGTTGTTTGACTTTAAGAAGTGCAAAAAAAAATTACATAGTCGATTTTAGCTTTAAAAGACATACGATGGATTCTTTTTTTTTTTTTTTATCAAGTTGTATATTTTCTGTTGTTGTTTTTTTTGTTCTGTAGATACTTTTTTTTTTTAAAAAAAAAAAGCACTTGAAAGATTTCCTTTTTAGCTAATACATCATATCCCGTATATACACCAAATAATATTTATAATATTTTTCTTTTTTATTATTACTTACTTTTTTTTTTCTTTTAAAGGTTTGAATGTAAAAATCTTTTTAATATTAAAGACAGATGCAAACAAGATTTCAAGAAAAAAAAAAAAGAAAAAAAAAAATCAAGCTAATGTGTCGGCATTGCATATTATATATTCTCTAGTTCTTCCAATTCAATATAGTAAATAATTTTCAACATATATTAAAAATAATAAAAAAATAAATAAATAAAAATAAAATATATATTCAATAAACGCATAATACGCGAATATGTCCTCCTATTTAAATACCAAAAGGTGATCGCCTTTTCCTTTATAAATAAATCTACTTTTTTCTTCTTTTTCTATTTTTTATTTTCAATTTATATATTATGTATCTTATGCATATTTGTATCTATGTACGTATATATAGATACTTCATAATTTTCACAAATCTTCAAGTTCCAAGTAAACTAAAAGTACTTTGACTTAAAAGAAAATAAAAAATAAAATAAAAATAAATAATCATACAGGTATACACACAGATATTGTATTTTTTTTTCGTTGAATTTATAAAAATAAAAAAAAAAAAATAAAAACAGTGAAAAGAAAATGAAAAAAAAAAAAAATTCTGTTAAAGAAATAACATTCATTTCTTATGTGTGAATATATAAATTATTGATTTGTGAATATATTGACGACCTTGTCGATAGATATTTCTTGTAAGTTTTTTTTTTTTTCTTTTTCTTGATTTTATTTTTTTTTAAAATTTCTTTAAGAAAAATACCATATATGTGGATATGTGTATTTGATCATATATTATAAGTGTGAAATACGACGGTGTATGAACATCACATTACAATATATCTCTTTTCCTATATACATATATACACACCATCGTCATCATCATCATCATCTGGTGGTAATATGCAATCTTTCTTTTTGTGCATCAATAATGATTTCATATAATATTGTATAATAGTAAGTTTTTTAAAAAAAAGATATTTTTATCCATTTTCAAATAAAAAATTGAAAAAAAAAAAAATGAAATAAAAATAAAACCATCATCATCACCACCAGAAGTTTCGTATTCGTGATTCTGGAATCCAGAGGAGGGTCAATGAAATACTGTCCGAACCGTAAAGGTGCAAGAATATATTCTTTTTTTTTTTTTTTTAAATTCTGTAATTCATTCTAAATCTCTATACTCGTATATGAGATTTTTTGTATTGTATTTTAGTGTTATGTGTGTTTTATTCACTTATTTGTATATGTATTTTTTTTTTTCAATTTTTCATTTGTTTTTTTTTATGTGTATAATTTTTTGTTACATTTTCATCATGTGTTTTTAGTTTGTAGATTTAATTTTTTTTTCATATCATTTTGTGTATCTTTTTTTTTTTTAAATGAATTCTATTATTTTTTTCTTCTGTTTTATTTTTTTTTATCATCATTTTGATTTCTTGTTTTTCATCATCACTTTTTTATTGCAAAAAAAAAAAAATATATATATATGTAGGTATATAACATTATTTGAGCTCCTTTTAAGAGTTATGATGTACTATACATATATTCGATTTATTATTTTCTTTTTATATAACAAAATTAACTTCTTCTCACACATAGAATGTTTTGATATGAAAAGAATTGCAACAACAATAACAGTATAACAACAGCAGCAGCAGCACCAGTAACTCATCCATCATCATAATGAAACTATAAAAACTATATCTACTTTTGCAATATATATTTTAAAATTATACTTTTAACACACATAAGGATCCTCGATATGTTCGTCTGGTATTTTTGCTTTTTCCTGTGTTATTGGAGATGTACATATGTATATATGTATGTGTGTGTGTGTATAAGAAAGTGTGACCGACAAATTGTGTTGTTTCAATAAATTGATAAGGTAAAAATTTTTGTCGTGGGCTTTTCTTAACTTTTTTTTTGTTGATATATTTAATTTTAATTTTTCTTTTCAACACTCTCTTTTTTTTTCTTTTTGTTGCTGGTGTTTTTTTTTATTTTATTTTTAATACTTTATCCTCATTTTTAAATGTCTTTTCAAGAACTTCAGTTTTTTTTTGTTTAATTTTTTCTCTCTTATGTTTGGGAAAAAAAAAGATACAATATTATTTAGTGACAGATTTTAAGGTTTAATTACTCCATCATCATTACCACTTTGAAAGATATCAAGAAATTGGTTTTACTTTTGTTTTTAAATTCATTTTTTTCTTTTTAGTTTTGTTTCAGTTTTAAGAGAGTTTTTTTTTCAGATTTTAATTTTTAGGTTTCTTCAATGAACAGCTCTAAGTATGGTAAGAATAAAATGTGTAATCAATATTATTACAAAGAGTGTGTTCAATGGAAACTTTGGGACTGTTATGAATGTATTTTTTTCTATAAGTCGAAATTTTCAATATAGTCTAGCAAGAAAATAAGAAAATTTTATGATCTAAATTCATAATTTTTGCATTCTTGAATGGTTTGACTAATATATGCTAGAAAATTTTATTACTGATAGCACTTGCGTATGTAAAGACAAAGTTTTTTTTTTTCATTCCTTATGTTGATCAAAAATTATACACTCGCGGCATTTGCCTTTCTTTTGTTACAAAACAACTCTTAAATTTTTTTTTTTTCATTATGTCAACATTTTCTTTCTACTTTTTTTTTGCAATTTCATTGAAATTTTTAGTTTACTTCTATGACGATCTTAATTGTTTTTGTAAAACAAGAAATAAAAATCTTATAAATCATCCATTCTAAGCCGAAAAAAAAAAATATTCTTAAGTTGATGAGATTTTGTTGTGATATTATTAAGAAAAATCAATAAATTCATATTTTAAAATGCATGACAAAAGAAAAGTAATTACGAGTATTTTATTCTTAAAGTAAAATGTGTGAGCGGATTGTAAAATAAAATTGACAAGAACAAATATTTAATATTCGAAAAAAATAAAAAAAGGAAAAAAATATATTAAAAAATATATGACAATCATAGGATTGATGTACACACAACACAGACGACAGTGATTAACTAATTATACATGTTTTATTTAAAATATATGAAAAACTTGTTTTTAAATTAGAATTTTATTAATTTGTTCTTGTTTTTTTTCTTTTTAAATTTTTTTTTACATATCTACACTTGATGTGGAGTGAATGAAATGTGGGGACAACTTAGAAATTTGTATTTTTTTTTTTTTATGACAAGAAAAAATGAAAAAAGAAATAAAAAAGTTTCAAATAGTTTGATTTTGTCGTATAGTTAATTAATAAATTATCACTTTTTCCTGTTATAAAATATATTTTATTTTATTTTTTTCTTTTAATGTTTCTTTAGTAGAAGTTAAAGATTTCTAGTTAGAAAAATCTTGAAAATTAAAATACAGTTTCCATAAGTTGAATGGCATTTTTTAAAATTTTATAAGTAAATAAAAATTTATCTCTTATTTTCAGTGTCTATAGTAATTCAAGTTTCTTGTTCGTATGAACTTGCAATTTTTTTTCTAAAATTGATAAAAGTTTAAAAAAAAAATTATTTTTGTTTATTTTTAATTTTACTTGTTTAGAGTGGTGATGAAATCAAGTTTCTTGATTAAATCTTTTGTTTTTTTTGTAATTTTTTGATCATTTTAGAAATTATTTTGCCAAAGTTTTAGAAAGATCATTCATAGGCGTTTGATTTTTTTTTGAAGATAATTAATTCTCATAAAATACATAGGTGTGATTTTAAAGAAAAATCTTATATAGGAGACAAGACAGACATATAATATCAATACCATGGTATCAATATCTTAGTTTCAAAATTTCTTTTTTATTTAAAGGGACTTAAAATTTATTCGTTCCTCAAATAATGACATTATTGTTAAGTTTTTGTCGATTAAATTTAAAAATAACATTTTCTTCTTTTATTATTTTAATTGAATGTGGATTATGTGTATAAAAAATATCTTACATATCTTACAAGACTCTTGAATACAAAATACAATGTAAAAAATTTCGATTAATTTCATCAACTTACATACATTTTTATAAATTTTTTTTTTGAACTCATTTTATAAAAACAAAATAAAACAAAAAATTTCTGAGTAGCATCAGTAAAAAAAAATTACCATATTCTTTACAAAAATGCAAAAAAAGGAGAATACAGGAGAAAAAACATAGAAAACTCGTCAAACATGTGAAATATGCAACAATTGCATTTTAATTGAAACATTCACAACATGATAAATTCACTGATGCCTCACCTGATTATTATGAGAATATATCCTTTTGTTATATTTTTCCATAATCTAGATTAATTCCAGTAGTATGTACTTATTATACCCTTCATCTCTTATATACATATGTACATATATGTATGTACGTATATGAAGTATATCTCATTTAAGTATATTGAGTGCACTTATAAAGTCTAGAAAATTTCAGATCATAGAATAAAGTAAGTATTGTAGAAAAGACGGTATTAAAGTACCCTTTTTTTTGAAATTGTATTGTATCTTTCATTATATAGTCAAGTATCCATAACGAGTTAACAAATCATATACAACTCATCATACATAGACATCATATCGGAAGCAAGAAATCCGTACAGTGATTATCGATGATTCTCAGCAAAAGCTAAGAAAAACTAGCAAAAAGAAAAAAAAATACAAAAAGAGAAAATATAAGAACATAATCAAGAACGAAAATGAAAATGAAAAGTTTACTGAGTGTGTGGCTATGATGGCTAATTCTTGAACTACTTGTATAATACCTACCTTGATTCTGTACATTTTTTAAGGATACAGTAAATAAGTTAAATCTATAAGTTTAGTGTATATACTCGTATAAGCGTTAAAATGTATTAAACAACAATTGAAATTTTATTCCATTTCGATATTTTTCTTCATAGTTGAGATGCGCATTAATCTTATTCGTGTTGAGACTCCCAGCTAATCACTCTAACATAGCACATATAACATGGCATTTCAGTACAAATAAAGTGATTGCAAAGAAGAAATTTTTTTTTTTTTTATAACAAAAAATATACAAATATATACTTCTTGTACGTATGTATACAGATAAAATTTTTCACAAAAGGTCGTTATACAAGTTTGTTTTTTTGTTGTTAATTCATCTAAAAAAGTAAATAATATAATACTTCAATTCATTTTTGCCTACAAGGTTACACAAACAGAATTTCATATTTTCTCTCTATTTCATTCCTCATAAATAGATACTATATAAGTATCTATCATATGTATAGATACTTACTTTATAAGTATCTGATACCTATTTTATATATATTTTGTATTGTACTTAGTATATCCTTTTGTCTGGAGGCCACCTTTGGGTTTTATATTATTTAAGTTCTTATTAATTCTTGAAACAATTCCAAAAATAGTTGCACGCAGACATAATCATCTTTTAACAGTATCACCTTCATCGTTGATGATGATGAATATCACTTGTTATGTTACAGTAAAGTTACTATCGTACTTTGCAAAAATCCGTTGTTGTTTTTTTTTTTCGTTATTTGTTCATCATCATAATCTTCAGTACCATATATATTTATTAACTACATCATAGTATGTAGAAGTATGTATGTACTATGTTTCTCTCATCTCACTATCATTACAGTCGTCATCATCATTATGGCTATCAAAAGAATTGTACTTACATTACATTGAACATGAATAATATTGTCTATGCGCCTAGATATTATTTTTACTTTTATACTCAATTTTATATCAGGTGGAAATTCAAGTTAAAAAATGCTTCAGGTATATTATCATCATCATCATCAACACAAAAATTTTTTTAAACAGAAAAAAAAAAAAAAAAACAAAAACAAAACAAAATTGTATATATTTTTCTGTTTTTTGTTGTTATTTGTTTTTTTTTTTAATTTTTTTTATTGCAAAATACGTTTGTTGACGAGCAAATTTTTTAGTTTCACTTAAAAAGACAGATTATGTTGACCACTATAATTTTTACCACATTGTTGATCAGGGTGTATAAGGACGAATATAATAAATATTAAGAATAAAATGTATATATAATTCCATAAGAAAAAAAAAAACCTAAACAAAATCTATCTATATCTAGTTAAGAAGTTCTTTTACTTGGCTATATGATCAAATTTGTGTTGTCAATTGCTGTACCGCTTTTTTAGAGTAGTCTCTAGAGAATGGTTGCAGATATACAACATTTTCAAAATGAAAATTTCAAGTTTATTTTATTTTATTGTAATTTTTTTTTTCCTTAGATGAAGTTTAATTTTTTCTTGCTGTCCTCATCCTGTCTTTGGATGATTTTGTTGAGTAAATCGGATTAATGAGAGCGAAAAATCGTTTACAATGTTCAAAAAAAAAAAAAAAAAACTTTTACAATATACAGTAAGCATAATATACTTTATATTAACGTAAAGTTATATACATACATACATATACGTATATACTTGTGTAGATAATAATTCTATGTATGTGGTGTACGCGCGCAATTAAAGATAAATATGAATTTTTTAAATCCTTCGAGAAAAAAAAAATATAATGCAGTTTGCTATGAAGTCTCGTTTTTTTGTTGTTGTTCTGGTTGATTTTTTTTTTTATACACATAACACGCGAATCTAGCTAATTAGACATAATTTTTTATTTATTTATTATTTTTTAAATTAAGATACTCTCATTTAGTTGATTTATGAGTCTTTATAATGTTAAACTGGCTAATTTAGTATTTTTGTGGTTTTTTGTTTGTTTGTCTGTTTCAAAACGATCTTTTACACAGATACTCATATTATCTTTAACTAATTTGCTTCATTAAGTTATTAAACATAATTTATAGAACAAATAAAGTGCAGATAATACATAAAGATTTTGATATCCTTGAACAATAACAAAAACATTGTTAATTTTCAAGTTTCGGGATGCATTGAATTTACACAAAAAAAAAAAAAAAAGAAAGAAAGAAAGAAAATGAATGACATGCAAATTTCGATGAAAAATTTCCATTCACAATACTAATTGTTTTCTTGGAAATATATTTCATTTGTTGTTGTTGTTGTTTTTTGATTATTGTCTTTTATGTGTGCTTTTATATGTCCTAATTGCTCAAACTTCATATTACAAAGAGGCAATGAGAGGTATTTAATTTAAATTTTATTCTTAACGTACAGCTACTTAATTTAATTTTTTATTTATTTTGTTATTTACTTTAAATTGTTTCATTCGGTGTGCTTTTTTTTAAAAAAAAAAAAAATTAAATTAACTGAAAAAGAAAGAAAAAGAATATATTTCTTCTTTCATCAGATTCCTGTGCACTTTTAATTTAAAAGAAGAAAAAAAAAAAAAAGGAAAACAAAATGAAAAGTAAAAGAAAAATTAAATTGAGAAAATATTTTGCATACCGTATACTTGATTTTGAACAAAGTTAAAATTGTATGCAATGCGCATTATTTGTTTCATTTAAGTTGAGGACACAAAACAAAACCAACAAAACCAACAAAAAAGTAGTTGAAGGAAAAAAAAAAAAATTACAAAGAAAATTCTTTCATTCTTTCAATGTATCAACTTTAAGAGTCATCTTCTTTATGTAATTTTCATTACGAAAAAATAATTTAAAACTGGTTAAAGAATCAAAATAACAAACTTAATAGAATGAACTTTTTTTTATAATTTGTTTTTTGTTTTTCTTTTTTTTACGATTTTGAGAAAGGAAAAAAACAAAGTACTTGTAAGAAATTTGCTGAAAGTATGCAAATATTCTGTTTTTCGTTTCTTTAAATTACGGAAAAGTATTCAAATTCTGTTTTTTTTTTCTTCATTGTTGATTTTAAATAAAAATACTTTTGATTAGTTCTATGTACTATAACAATTGTACATGATTTTAGGAATATTTTCAGTATTTTTTCTTTTTCTTTTAAGTTGCGTTTTGAAATTTTTTTGAAAATAGAAAAAAAAAAACTGATAAAAAATTAAAATCATAATTGTAGAAGAAATTTTTGCAATTAATTCAACTGTGTAATTAATTTGCAATTAAAACGAAAACATGTGTGAGAAGTTTCTCGATTTAATCTTTCATTTCCTAGTCTATCAGCAAATAACGCCACTGTAATTAATGATAAATTTTTTATAAACATTCACATTTTCATGCATTCAATTAGACCTACAAGAATGAATGTTGAAAATAAAAAGTAACAAATCTATAGTTTTCATACAAAATCATGTTCGATATTGAAGCTCAGTTCATCTAAAAATATTGACTACACATTTCTTGAAAGTTTTGTTGATGATGGTGCTACGGTTAATTCAAACCTTTATCAAACAATGATAATTGACTTTGGTCAAACTACTGAAAATAATGAAATAAATTTACGAAAACCATATTATAAATTGTTAAAGTTAATTCTTGTAAAGCGTAGTCATACTGACCATTTGGTCATAATTGTTATTTAACACGTCATGTGTTGTAATCGGCCATAATATATATTAGCAATCGGAAATTTAAAAAATTTTAAAGCAGTTTGTGTTTTATTTGAAAAAAAAAAATGGTGAAGTCTATTTTGGATGACCCTGTATTTTTATGAAATACGTTTGTTTTCTTTAGTATGTTGTTTTATTTTATTCAATTATTTTGTTATAATAATATTACGTCTTTTTTAATTTGAAAATCACAACAACAAAAAATCCAAATATGCCTATTACATACATTTTGAAATATTAGGTTTCTTGCTTAAATCTTTTGTTTTCTTTTCACTTATTTTGAAAAGTAAAATATTTTCTTTAACTTTTCTGCAAAAATTTATTCAATTTTCTTTAATGAAAAAGACAAAAAGTGTTCATACAAACATTTTTCTAATTTTCAATAAATAAAAGGTTTCTTGCTTAAATCTTTTGTTTTGGTTAGAAAATAATTTATTTCAAATTACATATGAATTCATTGTATTGAGTTTGTGTCTTAAATCTTTTGTTATTTTTTTTTCTGTTTTCTTTTTAAAACAATTGAGAAAAATATACTTAAAATCAATTACAAACTAATAATGGAGTTTGTTGTTTTTGTTGTTGTTGTTGTTTAATTACCTTACCAGAATATTATTAATTTTGTTACTTTGAACTTTTGCTATACAATTTGCTTTTTTTTTTTTTTTTAATGGCATAAAATTTCAATGTAATAATAATAATTTATTTTGAAAATATTTTTGTACTTTTTTCATCATTATTTCATGTAAGTCTTATGAAAAAATAAAAGAAGTGTTAGACTCTCTAATGTAGTATATGAGAAAAAACAAAGTTTGTCTTATTATCATGTTACACATGTGTAAAATTTAAATCCATATGCATTACACACGTTCCTACCACGTTTATCATATATTTTGCAGTTTAGTATATTTGTATTAAGTACAAAGAATGAATGTATGTTGTTTGTGTTGTTATTGTTGTTGTTTTTTATTTTTTATTTTAACTTTATGTAATTAATACACCTCAAATCAAATTAAATGCCATTCAAAAGTAAATATTTGACTAATATGGTATATAATTAAGTACATCATTCGTTATTTTGTCGTTATTTTTTTTTTCTATTATCATTTTTAGTTTTTTTTTTTTTTTTGTATTTTTTATTTCTATTTTAATTTTATTCATGTATATTTCATTTTGTATTATATTAAAGAATAAATAAAAGAAATAAAAAGAAAAAAAAAACATAGACAGACACCTTCCGCATTACAAAATATATAAATGTTCATCATTCATAATTCGTATCTATTCGTATTATATATATGTATGTATGTATTATAATATTGAATAATATGTTAACAAAGTTAGTATATTAATAAACATTTTGTTGTAGATATGATTTATTGATTCCGTCATTCATTCATTCATTCATTTGTTCATATATGTATGTGTATGTATGTATGTACATGCTATTATTGAATTAGAAAAAAAAAAAAAAAGAAGATGAATAAAATTTATATGGATAGAAGAAAAATCCTCCCGTTGGCTATTGTCACGTATTGTAGATTATAAAAGTCTATAAAGAGGGTTCCTGTAAAATATACCATACTAGATATACTATATATACACTGTATATAAACAAAAGTATCTGTAAGATATTCACATCATATATCTATTATATGAAAATCAAAAAATGAAAATTATGATATGGTAAATGCAAAAAAAAAAAAAAAAAATCTCTAAAACCAAAAAAATTGTACATATCTTTTTATCTTTAGAAGGAGTTTGAAAATTTCTTAAAAGGAAATCATGATGATGATGATGATGCTGATGATGATGATGGTTAGATTTGAAATTATTCGCTTGTTACTTGATGGTAAGCTGTTTGTTTTTTTTTTTTTTGTTTGTGAAAAAGATATTATAAACTCCTTTTATTTCATTATCATATATGAAAATATACCTAATATGTCGTGGATTTAAATATATGATGTGTATATTGTATTCTATAAGATGTATGTATGTATGTATTTATTAGTACATTACATGTAGGTACATATACTCATTTTTTTTTGTTTTTGATTTTTTAAAATATTTAATCATAATAAAATATATTCGTACGGTACTTTATGATTAAATAACTGTCTCTCTAGAGGAGGTGACTTAATAGAATTGAAATATCTTTGTTTTGTTTGGACAGAATAATATTATTATTATTATATATTCGTTATGAAATTCGTATTGTTTATATTATATTAAAATTTGAAAATAACAAAATATGAAAAAAAAAAAAAAAAGAAAAACATTTATTTTTTAAAGAAGCAAAATAGTACATATAAAGAGATACATTACTATCTATGGTAATTTATTCCGTTGTAAACTGAAAAATAAGCTATTATTCCATTGTATTATAAGTCTATTATGAGATTTATAAAATAAAAGAAGATTAATTTTTTGAATTTTTTGTTTTGTATTTTTGGATTTATTCATTTGAAATTATTGTATCTTTTGTTTTTTTGAATAATATTTGTATTTTTGTAGGACAAATATTTACATTAAAAATTCAATTATAAACCCACTTTGTTTATTTTTTTGTAAGATAATAATTCTAGGAATATCAATCAAAGTTTCAAGAATATAAAATGATTTTCTTTTTTAGTGTCAAAGAGGATAATAAAAATAAATTAAAAGCTTTTCTTAATGTTAGGCGTTTTCAAAGTACCTATTGTTATGGCTAATTTGTAGATTTGAGGAACGTTATATGTTTCCTATAAATTAATCATAATTCATACACATTTACTGATAAATTATAAAATATTGAATTTTTTAAGGAAACTAAATACTAAAACTGATAAATATTCCTTTGAGTGATATTGTCTTCAATGTCTGTGATTTTTTAAATTACGGTGTTAAAACATGATTTTACTGTACCTTGGCATTCGTTTGATATTTAAGACACTCATTTGGTAAATTTGTTATAATGAGTCTCAGTATTTAAACGAAAACGTTCTTTATTAATTATCTGAGAATTTGGTAAGCATTTTCACTGTACACTATTCTCTTAACTACTACTCAGTAAAAATGAGGATTAAAGAATATCAAAACTGCAGATATTGAAAGGAAGAACAGGAAACCTCAGAACACATTTTGTGCGAGTTTAAAAGTACTTATCATTCGTTTTAGACTGAAATAAATGGATCAGATCTATTGGACGAAGTGTGGCAGTTATTAAAGTTTTGAAATTTCTTAAAGCTTTCTAATTTAATCGAATAACCAGGACTATAAAAGCTCAAAATTTCATTTGAAAAAACCTGAAACTATAAATAGAAATAAAATTTCTATATGAGACAAACCAACATATTTGTGGTAAAAAACATAAGTATATAATAACAAAAACTATACTATGATATAATTCTTCTACTGACATATTTTTTCGTTTATTTTTTCCCACACTGAAGTTAATATACTTTTTTTGTTATTTAAAGAAAAAAATGTTTTCTACCTACCACCCAAATGTAAAAAAAAATGCAATTAAAAATTAAAAAAAAAAAAATAATACATTTCTCTGAATACCACAAATGTGCATATAAAAATATTTTAAAATGGTATGACGACAATATTAATATTATAAAACACAAAAAGATACAAAAAAAAATATAGTAAATAAACAAAGTGTTATATAGAATTGTCTGAACAATTTTTATTATAAACATTGCGATCATGAACATTTTTAAATGTTAAATACTAATTTTCAAGGTTTTAATCATTCAACAATTTTATCCTTGCCGGTAAGGATTTTTGTTTTTACCTCGTAGCATAATATAAAAATGTAAAATCTTCTTAAATATATTCCACCGGCACCACCATCATCATCATCATCATCATCATTATTATGTTTCATTGTTTTATAGCATTTATGCCAATTCCAATAAAATATGACTGTTGCACCTGAATGCGAAAAAACACAACAAAAAAAAGTATAGCAGCGTGTTATATATTTTTCACTAAAAATTTATGAATATATGTATACGAAAAAAACAAAAACAACAAGTAAAAAAACTAAATAACAAATAAATAAAAATTTTGCATTTGTTTTTTTTTTTTTTTTTTTTTTTTTTTTGGCGAGAGAGAAAGAATTATGGTACATACAACAAAATAATAATAATACGCGCGCGCGGTTTTTTATGATCCTTTTTAAGATCGTAACTGTCGTTTTATTATATCGTGTTGTCACCATACACATTATTATTTTTTATTTTATTTTTTTTTTCAATATTCGTGGTCTTTTATAGATATATTTTTTTAAAACTATAAATATAATCGATGTATTTTGTAAGTTTATATTTATTTAGAAAATGTTTAAGATACTTTAACTAAATATGTATAATATGATGGCTATGTGGTATTCATGCATACATAGGTTAAATGGTTTTGTTCTTGAGTAAAACAAAAAACAAACAAAAAAATATAAGTATTTTCGCGGTGAGCATCACAATTTTAATATAAACCATAAACAGAATATTAAAAAAAAAAATACTAGAATAGACACATAAATATAGTTATTTTAGATAATAAAAGTAAAAAAAAACGAACAAATACGTAACATGTTTTATGTGTTTTTGAGCCGCATACAACATACATATAAAAGATTTTTTTACAGGTTGTTTCAGAACACATAAAATCATTATAGAAGAATTAGTTTTAGTTGGGTTTTAATTTTATTTATTTATTTATTTATTTTTTTTGTATCAAACGACATTGGTAATGCGAAAAACGTTTCAATTTTAATATTTTATTAATTCAAAAGGTTAATCCAATCCAAAGATTTTTGAAGACGTTAAAATTAAAAAAAAAAAAAAAATATCTACCATTTGGATTGATATTTTGTTGATTTTGCTTTTTTGTGTACTTAACAATGAAAAACTGATTCAACTTTTTCAAAAAAATAAAGATTACTCCGAGATCCTGTTTTAAATTTTTAAATTTAATTTTCAAAAGAAGCTTTCTCTATTGCTTCAATAAATTCATACCGTCCTTTGGTTGGTTGTTTTCCGTTTTTTTTTTCTTCTACAAATGTTTCCGATTTCGAAAACAGACAAAAGTGAAAGCATTTACCTTGTTTATGCACAAAAATTAAAACGTATTAACGATAAAACGTTTTGAACATCGTTTTGAGATAATACATTTTAATTGGTGTTTATGCGTAGTACAACATTTCATTCTCACTTAAAACGTTTTGAGTAATAAACTAATACTACTCTAAAAGTTCATATTGATGTTTAGTATGTTACCAACATCATTTTGAAAGGTCAAATATGACAATTCACTTAAAACGAAGAAAGTGTATATGCACATTTTAAAAACGCATTGAAATTTTAAATTCGGATTTTATAGTGTATTCACTCAAAACGAAATAAAGTTTCAATGCGTTTTAAAATTTGGTTTATGCATCAGTATTTAGTGAAAACGGCATGAGTTAATGCGAATTAAAGCTTCGCATAAACAAGGTAATTGTCAAAGGGAACCAAACCTGATGAATAAAGCGAATATTCCAAAATTGTGTATTCAAGATAATATCTTTATGTAAGTTTTTCTAAAATAATTAAACTTTCATTATTCTCATACATTTTAAACTTTGAAAATTTTTTTTAGACTCTAGTACTTCATTAGTATAAAAAAATTAAGATAAAAAAGACAAAATGGGGAAGAAGCATCAATAATTTTAATGGCGAAAGAATAGAAATTTTCAATTTCTTTAAAAGCTCTTCAGAATTTTCTTCATTAGAAAAATTAAAATCAAAAATTAACATATTTTTACATAGAATCTTAGAAACAGGAACTAACACAAGAAAAAACAAAATTTACGCAAGCAAATTTATTTTATGAAAGACAAAAAAAAACAAAACAAAACAACCAACAAATTATTTCAATTTAAAAGATGCCAACTGTGATATCAGTTACACACTACATGTACTACATAAAATTGCTGGTTATATTACATTTTCCTGGTATCAAATGAGTTTAAATGCAATTTTTGACATTGTCATAGATTTTAAATAACCAAACATTCTGGTTTATAGTTTGGCCACATAATCTATTGTATATTAAAAAGAATTTTTTCTGTTTTCTTTTATAAGTTTTTTTTTTCTTCATAAAGGCTACACAACATATTGGCCTATTTTACAAAATAAAAAAAAAAAAAACTTTTTGTTGTGAAAAAGCCTGTTACTGTTGTTTTTATTGTATTTTTCTAACTATGGTTAATATATACAATATACATATATTTTTTTACTGTTGCATATATACAATAGAGAAACTGGTCAACTGACATTGAATGGACACCCACTTGTTATACTCGTATATGTATATATGTATTTATATAAAAATGCTCCTTATACTCACTCACCAGTATCTTTTTCAAAGTTTTTGATGTTTCATAAAACTCTAGTGTGTACACATAAAATATTGTGTAACAATTGCGTTTTTCCATATAATATATCTAAAGATACTCAGGTTTATTATACACAAATATTTCTTTTTTTTTTTTTAACATTGCTAGCGGGCAAACACTTAAAAATTTTCAAGTTCTATTTAACATTTTACTTCTTTTTTTTTTTGTCTTTTTCTGTTGTTATTTTGTTTGTTTTTTCATCTTTTCTCAAGGAATGAGATCTAAGGAATTTGTAATGTTGATCTACATACATATATGTACGTATATATTACATATAGATTAAACTCGTAAGTTGAACAAAAAAAAAAAAAAAACTTGTATGTTAAAATGCACGTGCTTTTCAGGTATCTATTATTATTATATTTTATTGAAACATAAGTAAAATAGACAAGATACTTTCATATCTATATATGTACATATTATATGTATGTTAATGTATAATTTAATATATGTAACAACACTTTACTTTATTAGGTTACTTCAAAAATTGTCAATTACGATAATTTGTAGGAATGAGTTCAAGAATTTAAGAACCTTTTACAGATTTTTATAGAGAGCAAGTGTGTGTTTATACATGTACAACATATTGCATATACATATAATACGAGTATAACAAGTGTGTTGTATTTTTTTTGTTCATGTTTTCTTATTTTTTTTATTTTTTTATTTTTTTTTTTATTTATTTTTTTTTTTTTTGTATTAAATTTTTTTATTTTTTTTGTTTTGTTATTTTGAATTTTAAACAACAATCACTTATAAAATAGATAACATAATTTGCATTGAATTGTAATTTATAGATATCTAATCAATAGAACACGATGTATTATACACACACATATCCGTATATGTATGCATTATTTTAGAGGACATTCACATGTGTCATAATTAATTTAATCTAATGAAAAAAACAAATGATAATAAATTAAAAATTTCAAGAATTCGCAATAAATTTTTAAGTATTTAGATTGAAAATTTTGAAGAAGAAAAGAAGTTAATTATCTAGTTTGTACCTTAAAAATAAGTAAACAGGTGAACAAATTGAAGGAAAACATGATGTGATGAAAAGTGGTGAAGATAAAACAGATTATAGCAATAAACAATACACGAAAAGAATGTGGCAGACCTAGGATGAAATGGCTTTCAAGGGTTCACATAGACCTAGCAGATCAAAGAATTGACAATAATTGAAGCGTAAGAATGAGGCAGGAAGGTTGCGACTTCATGTAAGACTAAGACGAGAAAAGAAGAAGAAAACGAAGAGATTTACTGAATTTTCAATTTTAAGCAATGTTTCCGGATCTTCTTTGTTGTTTTTTTTTCTATCTACAGAGATTCCAATCCGAAAAATTAATATATTTGTTCTCTAAATTAAAAATTAACATTAAAGAATATGTCTGAATAGAAAACAACGCTTATTAGTCCTTGATTAAATGTTCTAAAAAAAAATAATTCAACAATTATTGAACACGTACAATTACTTTTTTTTTCTCTTCTTTTTCTTTTGTTTTTGTATTTTGATTTTTTTTTTTATCAGATTTTAATAATTTTCAATGGCGGTAATTTTATTAAACTCGTTAGAGTATAAAGAAGAAAAAAAAAAACATATTTTGTTAACATGCAAGTTAAACTCATTATGATTAACATTTATTGTGTATATTCGTATGTTATATAACATATTGAACAAAAAACATAATATTTCTTCAAAGATTGTTAACAAAAAGAATTATTAGCACAAAAAAGAAAAACCGAAGATATTTTATATTATGTGAGTCTGATAAACTTATAAGCTCATCATATGTCCATATATACATACATACATATAGATACATATATATGTTGTATAGAGATACTTTTTAAACATTTTATTAAACGATATGACAGATAGGAATAAAACTTTGGTCACAGGTTGCATGTCTGATGAATTTGACGTATCTATCCATAAAAAAAAAACATAAATTCTTGTATATGAAGAAAAAAAAAAAACAATGAATAAAGATACAATAATGACAGAAAAAAAAACTTTTTTATAAGAAAAAAAAAACATAGGTACTGAATAAAAAAGTATTCTTTACTTCTTGGGGGCTGTGGCAAAATTGTACAATACGTATAAAGAAGCTCACTCCACTGAAAGGGAAACTAATTATGTTCACTCAAGTGAGAATTACTTTAACTGAGTTGGTTGGTTGTGTTGTTACGATATTAGGTATATTGTTAAGCATAAATATATCCACATACATACATACTTAAGATTTTTTTTTATATTTTTTTTTTTTCAAAAAAGTAGTTGATTCATCATGGGATAAATATTATTTGATATTGTGGGATTTGATGATATAACATACATGAGATACGATTACTTGGTTGGTTGGTTGGTTGGTTAGAAGATAATTTTTTTCCAATTTTTTTTGTTGTTTGTTTTTGCTTACTATTTTTTTTCTTTCTTATTATTCTTAATTTATTTAATATAAAAGTACCTGTTGTTATTCCTGTGCCCGTATAATATTTAAAAAGATGTTTTAGTTTGTTTTATGAATATTGCTTTTTATTGGAAAAAAAAAAAACAAACAAAAAACAAATTGTTACACCCATTTTATAGCTTGAATGCTTTTGTTTTTGTTGTTGTTATTATTTATCGACGCCATTTTTAAATGTTCATGTTGTCATTAAAAAAAAAAAACAATGGAAATATGTTATTAATTTTGGTTTTTTTTTCTTCTCTATGAAGTTATCTGATTTGAAGTCCTTTCAATAACATAAATTACATAGGGCATTTTATACGTTGATAAACGAAAATGACTTTTTTTCTGTTTCTAAGTAAAAGCATTTAAAAATTTTTATGTTGCATTTCATAAAATTATTAAAACTTTCGATTTTTATTTTTTTACTTTCTCTATTTTTCAATTTAAGTGAAAGTTTAGAGATGTTTAGTTTTAGAGTTTTATAAAATGAGAGATTTATTTTTTGTATGAGGTGTCAAGTTTCTTGATTAAATCTTTCGTTTTTACTGGCAATATTTCAAAAATTCTCTATTTGTTGATGTTTACATTGAAACTTCAAAGAAACCTCGATTACTGTGTTTTCTTAATACTTTGCTTTTGCTTTTGAAAATTACAAAATGACAGAAAAATAACAGAAAACTTTTGAAAAATTGTTTGAATAAAATGAGAATAAATTGAAATATTTGGAAAAAACCTTCAATTTTTGAATCACGTTATTTAATTTTTTACATAAAAGTAAAGCTACATATATAAAACACTCATCAAGTCTATTTAAAAAAAAAAAATACTTGGAAATCATCGCTTTTATTTTTGTTTTTGAGTTTTTAAAGAAAATAATACGCCCTCAAGGTAAAAATATGTATTAAGTTTATAATTTACAAAATACAATAATTTCGTTATTATTATTTTTTTTTTTTTTTCAAGTAAAAAATTTATGTTAAACAGTCTCATCTGTTTTAATATCAATTTTCTTTTTATAATTAAAATAGTCACAAATCTGCAGTAGTATTTTGAAGAACAAATGAAACATGTTTTTTTTTTTTTTGTTAAAAGTGTGTTAGATCATCATTTTTAAAAAAAAATACATAAATTAAATTATTATTAATCATCTTAGACATAAAAACAAAATAAATCCTTATAATATTGCATTTATAATTTTCCGACTGTTAAATTACTAATTAAAAATTCAAATAATCTGTTTGTTTTTAAAATCTTTTATAATAATTTAATATGATATGTTTCAAATAAAATAATAATATCTTGTCATAAATATCTCGTGCATATTATGTTCACTGTCATGACAAAAGTAATTATTGTTATACTTGTAAGTCTCAATTAAAATATATTATGTATAATAATTAATAATATTTTTTATTTAATATTCATATTCACAGAAATCATATACATATCTGTATATATGTATAACATTTGTTTTATTGTACAAAAAAAAAAAAAAAAAAAAAAAAATGAAGAAAAAAAGAAATACAATCAACCTTCAAAATGATATGCAACAGTTGTTAAAAGTTTACTTTTTTTACACACATGATATTCGTACAGGTATAATTCATTACATTCTTATATGTACTTTTTTTTCTTTTTCTTATTTACATATACATTTTTTTGAATATGATTGAAACGATTTATCGATTATTTTAATCTACATCCTTCATCATATTCTCACTACATCTTTTGTATATTTTGTATTGTTATGCTGTTGATTTTGTTGTTGTTTGATATTAAACCCAAAATATAAAAAAAATATATACTCGAAAGTCGAAACACAAACAAAAGATACATACATACATATATGTATGTACTCATATGTATATATGCATTTTTACGCAGTCTAAAATGCAAATTTGTTTTATACATTATTTAATGTAATCTAACATGATATCAATTAATAATTGTTTTGTTGTTATTTTTTCGTTCATATTTAATTTGAAAAATAAAAAATAAATGAAAATACCAAAACAAAAAAGTTGAATGTTTGGAAGAATCTAAAATGGAAAAAAAACAAAACAAAAACAACAAGAAAATTACTTAATAATAAAAAGGAACAAAGTGTAGGTAGTCAAGTTTTTTTTGTTTAAGTTGAAAAAAAAATAAAAATAAAACAAGTGCACCTCCACATATTGTATTGTTTTATTTAATAAAAAAAAAAAAACAAATAAGTATCTTTTTTTTTTTTGTATATTAATTAAATTCAAAAAATTTCTGGTTGCGGCAATACAAAAAGAATTTTTATACAAAAAAACAAAATAATATATATATTGAGAACAACTTTACCACCTGCATTACATGACCACAACACATTCATTTTAGCTATTCTCATAATTTTTACTTAATTTATATTAAAATTCTTTTTTTTTTAGAGGTTTTTTTTTCTCCTTTTTTTTTCCTGTTCTTCTTGTTGTAGGTACAAAACTTTCATTCTTTGCAACACTTTGAAGTTTTATTTTTTTATTTTTATTTTTTTTTGTATTTTGTTTCAAGATAAACTCTTTTTTTTTTTTTTTGTTATTAAAACTTCTATCCTATTCTCATGAATTAAGGTGTTTGTTATATTAATGTATGCAAATAGACTTATGACATAAATTGCATATTTTACCTTTCATGAAAAATATATTGCAAAAAAAACAAAACAAAAAAAATTAAATAAAAAAAATATTAAATAAAATAAATGAAAAAAAGGCTCTTGAAAGATTGATTACAAAATTTACATTGTATGTAGTGTGTATTGTTGGATTTTGTTTTTCTTATTATTTTTTATTTTTTGAAATGTATAAATTATTGAATAATTTATAAAATACTAGTAGACTGCTTGTTGCCTCTATTATTGGTTTATGTAGACGATTTTTTTGTTTTTTTTTTGCTTCTTTTTTATCTGTTAGTTTTGTTTGTCTAAATAAATGTGCATGCGTAGTTATTTGAAATTTTTTTTTTTTTGCATCTTACAGGGAGATTGAGAATTAAAATAATTGTGATCCTCATTTGGGGATTAAGAACTTGTATTCTTCAAAAAATGGGTTTGGCAAGCCCAGTCGAGTTTTGAAAATCTTGCAAAGGTGAAGCTAAGTGTTTTTTTTTTTTTGTTGAAATATTTCTTAAAAAAGTGCCTATGTTTTTTAGTTTCAAAAATTACATACATATAAAGTAATTTCCAGTTCAATCCAAATATGTCGATTTCAATATTTTATCAATTTTTTGTCAATTAAATAAATATTGCGCTTCTGTAGACTACGAGTGAAAAACTAAAACTTTTTATGTAGCTTCCATGAAAAACAAGTGAATTTTAAAAAAGTGAATATCGAAAACCATAGCTTGAAATTTGAAGGCATATTTATGCTACTAGCCTGTCTATGTTTTATCTCTAAATACAGAGAAATATTTTGAAAAATTTTTACAAAATTTAGAGAGAAAAATATTGAGAAAAATTCATAGACAAAAAAAAAAAAAAGCTAGATAATGGATTGTATAGTTTCTCCAAATATCATGGTACTAAAAAAAATCGAAAATTAAATTTTTATTTTCTTGGAAAGTTTATGAAACACCTTGTTAATTAAATTTATATTGCCTTCTTAAAAGTACATATTTATTTTACTTATAAGGTACCTCAATGTGTGTATTAAAAAACTAGAATAAAACTTTTTTGTTTTTTGTTTTTTTGTTTTTTAAGTTTATAATATTTACGCTGATATGTGGATAAAGTATTTCGTCATGACTATTAATCATCATAATTCGTTCCCACAGAATTCGTTCAAATTATGAATATATACATATATGTATGTATATATTTTTTTTTTTGATTTTTTTATCGATTCATATTTATTATTTTTTTTTACCTGTTAAATTTAAATAACAACAAAGTATTAAAATATGATTATGGTAAAATCCTATAAATAGTTGAAAAAATAAGTTTTACACTTAAAAAATATAAGAAGAATGTGTGTATGAACCTAATATACGAGTATATGTATTATATTCTTGCTATTTTTTTTTCCTCTTAGATACATTACGTATGTAAAAAAAAATTATTATTTTTTGATATGTGTAATGTGTATATGATATATGAATGATTGTTAATTGATCATTTCAGTTGTTTTTTTTTATTTTTTGTTGTTATGTTTAAATCAGAATTGCAGCACTTTATTTTATTAATGTAATGTAAATTGTATGTAAATAATGTGAAAAAAAAAAAAAATTTACAGAAAAAAAAAATAAATAAATTGAAAAAAATATAATTTAAGTATAAAGTAGTAAAGTAATATTAAACATGTTCACAATGTCATAATTTATTATGTCTGATTAGATAGCTAAAGAGTTTGATTATTATTATTATTCTATTTCATTTTTTATAAATGGTAAGTATTTGTAAGTGTATTTGATACACAGAATTGGCACATGTCATGGTATGTACATATATGCAAATATGCAACAACCTATTTTTTTTTTTTTAAATTGCATTACCAATATTATTAGTAATCATATTGGTTTTGTTGTTGTAATTTTGTAAGAATTCTTTTTTGTTTAATTTTTTGTTTTTAAAAAGTCAAAAGTTCAAAAACATTACCTGAATTTTTTGGAAAATTTGAAAGTCATTTTGATCACATAGTTTAACAAAAATAAAACAAAAAATTCTTATATGCGAAATTTAGAATTCAGATTACTAAGAATGATCTACATTGTCAAATTTTTAATAATGAAGTATTTTTAAGGGCCCAAGAAAAGAAGTATTAATAAGAAATATTTTCAAAATTTCCTTTTTGAAATCGTAGAGTAATTTTCGATAATTTGCAAAAGAAAAAAAAAATTGAAATTGTTTTTCACCATAATGATCTCCTATCAAGAACCTGAGCAGGAATGAGAGAAAGTTGAGTATAAATTGCACATTTTGAATGTACCTTCCTACATAACTTGCATTTTAATAAATTAATTTTTTTTTTCTAAATTCTGATCACTTTTACTACTTTTTTTTGGTAAAATAATTATTCTAAATAAACTAACATTCTTTGATCTGATTATGGGTTACCTTAAGTTTCTAATGTAGTGACAATATTGCAGTACGTGACTTTAAAACTTTGAGATATTTCAGAAATATTATTTTGAAACTGTGAAGGAAGGACTCTGAAAGTTTAGCATTAAATTCAGGCTTACAAACACACCTTCGTATCTGTTTCTTGTTTTTTTCATTTCATAAAAATTTAATCGAATGTCTTTTTTTCTTACAGAGTCTTAGACATAAACAAATATTTATAGAAATTTAAATATAAAATTATTACTTTTTGTTATTTTTTTTTTTGTTAAGCAATTTAATGTCTTTTTTAGTTTTTTTAGTTTCTTCTCTGTTTTCAATCAAAATAAAACTTTTGAAATTTGTTTGTTTGTTTTGTTTTTTTTTTTTTTTAAATAAAACGAATGAACTTGAAGAAACAATTGACATGAATCTTTTGCAATTTATTATTTTTTTTTTTTTTTATATCAAAGACGCATCGTTTGTGATTTTTATTTATTTTTTTTTTTTGATTATTTTTTATTTAAATTGTAGGCTTCTGTTTATATTTTAAATATATTTAACTTATTTATTTTATTTGTTAAAACGTTTATTTTATTTTTTTTTAGCATCATTTGTTTATAACTTTGTTTCTTACTCATTTTTTTTTTTTTTTTTTTTGTAAGCTTATTTAGTCTTTTGAATGTCCATAGTTTAAGGTCAAATCAGTAGAATCTTTGTGCGGAATATTTGAGATAAATACGTAAAAGAAAAAAAAAATAAAATAAATAAATAACAGAAACAAATTTTATTTCAAGAAAATTTTGTGCAAGCGACAATTCAGGTAAATATGCTTCTTCACATCAACTCTTTCTTTTTTTTTTGTTTTTTTGTTTTTGTTGGTTGATTTGTGTTTTATTATTATTTTTTTTATAGCTTTAAATTCGTAACATATCAGAGAATGCATAGTTTTTGTAGTATAATGATATACTTTCATACAAATCTTCATCATCATCATCATCATCATTTTCAACAACTATTAAAAGTTATAAAAGGGATTGTTGGAAGCAAAAGTAAAAAAAAAAGATAAAAAATTATTATTTTGTATATTTTTTATTTTTTTGAAGAAAAATACAATCAACAGGAGTGACAGGGAGAATCTGATTAAAGCGGCTTTTCGAATTTAAAACCAACAACGTACAAGCATATTATGTGTGTATGTGAGTGTGTGTAACACAGTTAAAAAGGCAAATGAAATCTACAAAAAAAAAAAAAAAAAAAAAAAATGAAATAAATTTGCAAAAAAAAAAAATGCATGAAAGAAAAAAATTGTATTCAAGAAAAATACGAAAGAAATATATAAAAATTACACAGAGAGATCAAACTGAAAGACGAATTTATGTATGCAAAATGGTTTTTTGGTGACAGCACAAAGGAAATATCTTGAATATGTGAGGACATTGAGAGAAAAATGGCATAAGTTCAATGATATATAGAGAAACGATTTTTCAATTTATTTTCTTTCAAAAGTATGTTTTATTTTTTTTTTCTTTTTCAAATTTTTTTTTTATATTTAAAATTTTATTTTATTTTCTTGCAAATCCAAACAAAAATTAAAAAAAAAAATAAACAACAACAACAACAAAAAATGGAATAAAAAATAGAATTAAAAAATTGAATAAGAATATTCTGTGATCGAATCTTCTTATTCTGATCTCTGTGGCAACAGAAACAATAATTTTTTTTTCTGAAATGAAAAATGAGAAGAAAAAAAAAAATTAAATTTAAAAATATATATTTTTTTTCGTACTTTTTTTTTCTTCATTCAAAATCATTGTCATATTGTCATTTATTTATTTATTGTGTTTTTTTTTTTGCTTATTTTATATCTGCTGAAGATTCACCGAAAACGGATCGAAAAGACATTCGTTGACTGTCGTTTTATGGAAAATAAGAACGATGAATGTTAAAAAAAAAAAATAAATAATAAAAATATAAAAAAATGTTTATACATATATAAAAATATATAGAAATTTCCAAAAAGTGCATAATATTGATTATTTTGCAACAAGCAAAAGTGATACTTTTTGCTTTTATTTTTATAAATTCAATTCAAGAAAAAAAATATTAATGACTTGCTTTGGCCCTTTCTAAACTCTGTCACTTTTGCTTAACAAAGAAAAATACGGTATAAAACATGATTTTTGTCACTGTATGTCAATAGCTCTTAATAAATTGAAACACCCAGACACGAGTTTTGTTCTTTCTGTTGACCTCATGGCTTTACATGATAGAATAATCCTTAACTTTGTCACAAGTCTAAGGATCAACTAATTCAACAGGGCCATCACAAACTTACAGTAGATCCTTTAGACCGTTATGAAGTGAGATTCAAATTAACCTTAAAGACCCTCTTTTACAATACCAATACCTTTCGACCATATATTATTCCTTTTTTCGCCTTTTTTTTCCTTGAAAAGTTAAAAGTTAATGCACATATGATGTGTGCCAAAATTCTTTAATAAAATAACACATGGTGTATATATTTTGTTAAATACATCTTGTTAAAAATAATTCTTTTCTGGAAGGCGATACAAATAAAGAGAAAGCTTCATGCTGTAGTTTTTCACCTTTATTAGATTTTAGAACAGTAATAGATTTTGAACAGTCAACATAATCGAACCTGTAAAGCGGATCGAAAAAAAATATGTATGCTGTATCTAATACACAATACTATTTTACATTACTTTTACATAAAATATGTTTTTTGTTATGTTTTTAAAGTTAAATACAATTCGTGTTTTTTTCTTCTTCTTCTTCTTCTTATGCTTTTAAAAGGAAGACAAAATAAAATTGAAATAAAATAAAGAGAGAAATAGAAAAAAAAAAAGAAAATTAGGAATAAAAAAAAAACACCAACAACATAAGAATCGAAATGTTTTTCACAGTCATTTAACGCCTATTTTGCAGCAGCATGATCACGATTCTGTCTATTTATGTCGTGTTATTCCAGACCCAAAGGGCAAACTTAAGAAGTGTATAATAGTGTAGTTTAATATTATTATTTTTTTTTCTAAAAAAGAGAAAGAGTCTATGAAAAGACAAAAATTCCTCTTAGAAAAGATGTCGTTTTGTTTTTCTTTCTTCTTCTTGTTTCAACTGTTTTTTGTTTTTGGTATAAAAGAAAATTTATTTTATGTATGTTTGTATATATGTAAACTATGCTTGATCGATTCATAAAAATGCAAAAAAAAAAAAAAAAATTTCACATTTATAAAAGAACATTCCCTCCTTCCTATCAAAGAGACTTATTTGAATATATGTACTTAAATTTAAACTTACTTACTAGATACATTTACCAATATCAATCCTTTTTTCTTTCTTTCTGTTAGTACTTTTGTATTTTAAAGAGTGTTCCCGGATCAAAGAATCGAAGAAGAATCGAAATCTACTTATATACATACATGCAGAAAAGAAAAAAAACGAAAATAAGTAACAAGAAAAATTCGACTGTTTGTGGTGTGATGATCATCGTTTACCATATATACCGCATTTTAATGATGAGGGGTCGAACACCTAAGGTAACAAAAACACACGATTCGCGATGCATGATGTTCGCGCGGTATCTATATAAGTAATATATTGGTGATATCTGGCCTAAGTTTGATATATATGGTAAAAAAAAAAAAAAAAATCAAATAAAAAAACAAATAAACAACAACAACAGATACGTATGTGGTATAGTCCGTTTATCGACCAACGCAGTCGTCATCATCATCATCACCATCATCATCATCATCATCATCGGTAGTGTATAACACTAGAAAGAACTAAAAGGATTTTAATTGAACATTCGATTAGTACTTTTAATTAAATTTCTTGATTTGAATACTTCCTTACTGCCGTAAATGTGAAGAGGAACAAGCGTCAAGGTGTTGTTGTTCCTGAACCTAAAAAAACAAAAAACAAAAAACGACAGATATATTTTGCCGTATTGGAAAAATCGAATCGAATAAAACATAGAAGATTGGTTAGTTTTTGGCCGGTATTTTTTTTTTTTTTTATGTGTTGTATGCTTTGACAGTTAGTTATACAGCAGCAGCAACAGCATGAAAGTAACAAAACAGCAAAATGTACCAAAAAGTATCTATAAGTATACATAAATATATTATTTTATATAAGGTGTAGGATATCTCTATGGTATTGCTCTTTTGGACTTCTTGTTTTAAATATATATATTATTGAGAAGACCTCTTATATGAACCCCGCTTTTATATATTCTTCATATACAATTTACAATATATCTTTTATTTTAACACAAATTTTTTTTTTCTTTTGATTTTATTTTAATTTTTTTTTTTGTTTTTTTGGGTTGCACTCTGTAAAACTGTTTCGATTATCTGCATTAGGTGAGAAGTGTATAAATGTTATTGTCGATTAAAAACAACATCAAAATGAGACAACAACCACCACCAGAATAAGAAATTGTAATTGTAAAATATAAAAAAAAAATTGAAAATAAATATAAAAAGATACAAAAAAAAAAAGAAAACAACAAAAAATATGTATACTATATGATGACATATTCGATTTTCGAATCATTTTTTTCGTGTTTTTGTTGTTGTTTTGGTTGAATTTTTTTGTGGTTTGACCAATAAAATAAGGAAGTATCTTATGAGCTTATTGTTACTGTATTTTAATTTTTTAAAGATGTTCTTGTTTTTAAGTGAAAGAACACAGAAAAAAAAAAAATATGTTTTACGTACGGTCATTCAATATAGTTTTGATGTGATGAGGACGACGATATGTTAAAAAAAAAAAAATAATCCAAAAAAAGGGAAAAAAATCTTTTAAATAAAAATAAAAAAAAAAATGGAATATAATTTTAATGTAGGATGGTCATCACATTATTTTTATATATTTATTTTTTTAAATAAATGTTTTTCGTTTTTTTTTTTTTTTTGCATCATAATTTCACCTTTAAGTTTCTTATGAAAGATTACGCCTATAAATTCAATTCACATTTATCAATGTCTTTAACTAATTACTTATATACTTTGTTTCTCTTTGATCTCATTTTATAAGAATATTTCTTAGTTGTGAATTTTTTATTTTTTCCTTTTTTTTTTTTTTTTTTTTTTTTAAATTTTAATTCTCAAATATTTTTGAATTTTTATTTTGTTAAAGAGAGAGAAAAAAAAAACATTACTTTACTAAAACTGATTTATTTATTTTATTTCATATCTTGATTCATTTTGACGGAGGATTAATTGCATATAAAAACAAGGCTTTAAAAATGAATACGTATTGAAACATATATATTTTTTTTATCATATATAGGAGTTTGAATTTTCACTCTAATGAATATTTTACAACTTTCTTTTTTTTTTTTTTTTCAATTTTTTTTTTAAAGAATTTTAATTGTAAGATTTAAGATTATCAGTTTTCATACGGTATAAAAAATTTTGATTAAAATTTTTCCAAAATAAAAAAAAAAAAAAAGATTTGGAAATTTTTCTGTTATACTGTCAATTTATTTCGGTTATTTAAATCGTTATTGATTTATTCAACATTATTTAAGGGATTTTATTTTAAAATTTTCTGTCTTTTGGGAAATTTGTAAAGATTTTTTAAACTGAAAAGTTTATGTAGTATATTTTTGTGATTTTTTAATGATATTCCGACGCATTTAATAGACAACTGTATTCTAAAAATATTTTTAACCTGATAAATTCCAGCACATACTCGTAATTAAATCTTCAGAAAAATAATCAAAAAATTCTGAATAAATATTCAAGGATGCGATAAATTTCAAAAACAAAAAAAAAACAACAATTTTTAATTACAGTAGTTTTAAAATAACATTTTGTCTTCATTTCAATAGAACATTATTGTGAAATTTATTTTCTATTGATTTGAAGTTAAAATATATAAATTGATGATGGTAGAAAAATTTTCTCACTTTGGAAATTCTACACAATTTTATTTTAACCAAACGTTAAATGAATTACAGGACGCAAAATTTTAAAATCTTATTCAGTTTTTTTCATTCATACATCATGAGAATTATTATAATTCTTTATTTTACAATAAATCTTCTTATTTTACTTTGACATCTTTCATCTAAATATAAACATTAAAATTTAAAAAAAAAAAATTTTAAAGAAAAAAAAGAAACTCATTACAACTACCTAATCTCATCGATTTATTTTAGATTACTCCTCATTATTATCTGTGTACACAAACATTATATCTAAAATTGATAACCATAAAAAAAAACAAACGAAAATTAATGTATCTATGTACTTTAAAAGTACTTAGCTATTTTAATTTTTGTTCTTTTTAAGAACAACTATAATCATTCAACAAGAATTATATAGTGGAATATAGCAGCATACACAATATTTAATTTGAAATAGAAAATAAATTTTAAATGTTGTTTTTTTTTTTGCCTTCTGCTATTGAACGTATATTAACATACGTATACAGAAAATTTAATTATTATTATTATTTTATTATTTTTTTTTTTTACATACTAAAATCATCTTGATTTATGTAAAATGAACATGCCATGCTACAAAATAAACTTTTGTTTTATAATTTTATCTTGTTTTTTTTTCTCTTAATTTTTTTGTTTTTGTCTAATTGTAAAATCCATATCAAATGATCGGAAAGCATTTCATCTTTTTAAAAGATCTCATCATCATCTGTTTAAATTAACAAAATAAAAAAAAAAAAACAAAAAATGTAAAAAAAATTGCATATAAGTTGCGGTTATATTATTTTGTACTCTCATATAATAATTTTGATCAGATATCAGGTGAACACTTAACAAATGTTCATCTAATGTTCACAATTTACGAATGCCTCTGTCTGGTTATATTTGCATGTTATTACTTCTAAAACCTAAAATATCTATCTATGTATACAAAAGGACATATAAATATATGTTTTTTTATACAGGGTGTTTCTGAGATCGTGTGCCAAAGTGAACATAGTGGTAGATCTCGATGAGAAATGAAAAAAATCGTATGGAAGGGGGGGGGGGGGGGGGTCTATTCTCAATGGTTACCGAGATATTCAAGGTCAAAGAAATTTTTTTTCAAAAAGTGACTGGGTTCACTTTTCGCAACATATTTCAGCGCTCACGCAATGTAGAGAGCTAAATAAAAGTTATTTGTAAAGAGAACCTTCAGACCTTTCAAAAAATGTCTTTTATGAAGTTGTATGTCAAATGGTTCAGAAGTTATTGTAACTCAAAATCAAAAAATTTTGGAAAAAATTCGTCATTTTTGTGTTCAAGGTCGAATTTCTCGAAAATTTACCTTATTATTTTTTTTTAATTTTTTGGCTTAAATAAAAGCTTATATTGTCTACTTTGATATGGTTTTTGTTTTATTGTATTATCTTTATTCGTTCAAAAGTTATAAACCATAATGTAAAAGCAGTTTCTTCAAAATTTCTAAATTTTGTACTTCTGGACATGCGCTTTGACGTGAATGAATAAAACATGAAAAACAAGTACAAAATTAACGAACTGCTCTCTACATTGCGCGAGCGCTGAAATATGTTGCGAAAAGTGAACCCAGTCACTTTTTGAAAAAAAATTTCTTTGACCTTGAATATCTCGGTAACCATTGAGAATAGACCCCCCCCCCTCCCATACGATTTTTTTCATTTCTCATCGAGATCTACCACTATGTTCACTTTGGCACACGATCTCAGAAACACCCTGTATATTTGAATTTATATCTTTAGAAAAAGAAAATTAATACAATTTCAATATGTACAAGAAATCCAAGAAAAAACCGAAAGAGAAAGAGAGAGAGAGTGAAAAATACTTCAACACTCATCGCAATTTTAAAGGAAAAATCACGTGAATTTTTGAATGTCTACGTTTACATGCCTCTTGGAGCTCAAAATGTTGACAAGATTGTAGAAAAAGTATCCTTCGGTAAAAAATTTCAGCTACTGATTTTTTCACAGACTTTTTTCAAACATGCTTGTCATCTTTTATAAACAGAACTATTGAATCGTGGAATTCTCTTTCGTCTCATATGTTCATCTTTACCTTCCTAGAATCTACAGGAACTCAAAAGTGGGAAGAGGGGGCACCATCAACACTTATGTACTTTGTTTTCCTCTATAACATTTCCCACTTTTTTTCCCATCTACAAGCGCCAGTGTTCTGCTAATCAAGTACAGTAAAGGGATATCCCTACGTTTGATGACATAAGAAATCGTTTCTTTGGTTTTTTTCTCAATAGCTTCGCTTTTTCGAAAAATATCTTGATAAAGTCCTTTTTTGTTTGACTCACATTTGTCAGTACAAATACATAGCTTCAAACATTCCATTCTAAGTTATATATCAAAGATTTAAAATTTAAAATACTGAATTTAACTTTGAATCGTCTTCAAATTACTGCGAGTGTTAACAAAACTATCGGTTGAAGATTAAGCATTTAAAAGCTTAGAACTCTTGGTATTTATCTTACATTTTCTATTTTTTTTTAATAGAAACCTTATAATATAACGAATCTATGCATTCGAGTAACATAGTAAAATGTTGTTTTGAATATTTTTAAAATTATGTGGTACTTCTTCCCATCGGTAACTAAAAAAAAAACACCCATCCAAGAAAAAAATAACATAGCTATATGCTGCTTGTAAACTCAAATAAGGAATAGAGTAGTAATAGATACCTAAAAGAATTTTTCAATGTAACATACATATTTTGTGATGTTCTAAACATTTTTAAACTTTTAAAATTTTCTATATAGTATCTATCATTTGAAACTATTTTTTTTTTTCTCATTTTCCACTTTGGTATATTAGAAAGATAACAAGAATATATAGTAGAATAGATAGCGAACAGTGTGGCCCCCCTGAAAAAAAAATTTCATAATGAAAAAAAGATTACTCATCAAGTTCGTCGGCTTATGTGTGTTGTAAATTTGCATTACAAAAATAAAATTTGCTATTAGTTTGATGATATATCCTTGTGGTGAGGATTTAATGTTTTGTTTTTTTTTTTTTGTTTTTCAATTATGTATCTTGAGAAGAAATCTAAAACAAAAAAAACAGTTTAAAAAAAATACTGCAAAAAATAGAAAAGTTTTTTTTTTTCAAAGGAAGAAAAGCAAAAAAGTGAAATGAAAACAAACAGAAGCTACAAAACATCTTGGCTTTGAAAATCTCTTATTCTTCTTTAGATGAAGATGATGATGATGGTATTCTTTGAAGATTGAAAAAAAAATGGAAAATAACATTCGGTAGCACCATCATGTTTTTTTTTTGTCTTTATATTTTTTTTCTTGACTTGAATATTTGAATATTCTGTTTTTTAGTTCTATTTTTAAACTCTGAAATACTTTGCTTTTTTTATTGTATATTTTACTAGCAGCTACTGTTGAGATAAAAAAAGGGCTACAAAAGATTCTTTGTGTAATAAGAAAAAGAGAATAATAAAAAGGAGAAAAAACTGAGGAGAATTCAAATCCTATGATTTTTGCAGTAAAAAATACAAAAAAAAAAAAAAAAAAACAAAAAAATTATTCTATGTCGTCATTGGGAGTAAAATATCATCCTGTGAATGTACAGTGCACAAATATATGGCACCGTGAAGTAAGGTGCAATTGAAAAAAAACTTTTTAAATTATTTTGAAGTTGTAAAGTAAGGTAGTACTAGGTCAAATTTTGTTTAATATATAACAGTCCGTACAAAAAGCTGCTCATTATTTAATTTTGTCAAAAAAAACCAAAATTTAGCCTTGTCCTTAAAATTGCACATTTGGACTGTTGTTGAACTGTTGGACAAAAAAATAAAATAAAAAAGGAGTCTTGAAAAAATTCTTGTCTTGAAAATTTTTTGATTCTTGAAATCTTTCATATTTATTTTTTTCTTACTATATGACATAAATTTAGGAAATTACAGTTCTTAACAAATTCAATTAATTTCACTTTTTTTCAAAAAATCAAAAAAAAAAGGTGAGACTGGGTGCTCAATAATTCGCTGATCCTTATTTCACGGTATCTTCTTACATACGAGTTTACATACGTATATATACTTATAAACATAGTCAAAATTTATTGTTGTTGTTTTTGTTTTTCTTGATGTTTTTTTATTATTGAATCAATTTTTATAAAGAGATTAAAACAATCTTACATTAATATAAAAACAAATGATATGAGGTAGTTTTTTCTTATTTTTGTTTTGTTTTTAAATTCGAATTCTTTCTTTTTATAGAACTTTTTCAAAACCATTCTTAGATTGAAAAAAAACGAAACAAAACAAAACAACAACAAAAATAACCACAATTTTATATTATTATTTTTATGTAAATAAACACACAGTGAGAAGTTTGATATTACCATCAAGATCTTGCACTGAATATAAATTAAAATAAGCAAGTATATTTTTTTGTTTTTTGTTTTTTTTAAAATGTTGTTTTATATTCTATTGTTTATGTAACTAATAGTCATAGTGATAAATATTTGATTATAGATAAAATAAAATGTATACGTAAATAAGTGAAGCGAAGAAAAGTTAAGTATTTTTTTTTTTTTTTTATCTTTATACTTTTTTCATTCTTTTTTTATGATGAGAATTTGAATGAAGAATATTTGAATTTTTAATAAATATAAAATTTGTTGTTGTTGTTGAGGTTTATTTTATTTTTTACTTTAAAGAAAAATATTGTTGAAAGGAATTAAAATAATAACATTAATTAAATTTATAGCGAGGGAGTGAAAAAAAAAAAAAATTTGAAATGGAAATTATAAAGATCAAATAGATTTTGTTTTTCGATGTAATAAAAAAAAATTTCAGTAAAAAATTATTTTTGACTTTTAAATATTGATTGATCATAAATTTTAGTGTTTGAAATTATATGAGATTTTGGTTTGAATTATTTTTCTAGATTAGATTTTTATGGCTAGTTTTGCACTTTGAGTAATAAAGATTTCTTTTTGAAGGTGTGTTTTGTATTTCCTCAGGAGAAAAAACTGATGCATGTAGCGCACTTTTCAACAATGTGTTTTGTGGTTTTTTTTTTTGAATTCTTTGCAGAATATACACTTGTTTTCAGTAAACTTTTTGAATGAATTAGAAATAGGGACGTCACGATACCAACGATACTATCGAGGTATCGATACTTTTCATCCGATACCACGATACCAAGTACTCGATACTCTCTCTCCGATACTTTTACCGGTATTGATACTTCTGGGTCGGAGAAAAGTGAGAAAGAATATAATTTTACCTCTTTTTTCAAGTAGCGTGGCGTCAACTTCATTTTTATCTTTGTTTATTATAATAATATTCTTCAAACATTAGAATAAATTACTTTTATAAACAAACAAAAAAAATATTTTCAATTTTTAATTATTCTTTTTTGACATGTATGGTTTTTTTAAATTTTTTACTATGGGATTTTAATTTTTATAGTATCGGCCGATACTATCGGGTATCGATGCTTTTGTCTCGATACTATCGAGGTATCGATACCATAGATCCGACACCGATACCTAGTATCGATACTTTTTAAAATTTTGACGTCCCTAATCAGAAGCAAAGAAAAAATTATAAACTGTTTAATGAGAAAAAATTTGTACTAAGACTTTTGTAATGCATATATTGGCAAATGTTTTGAACATTATCATATCTTGACAAAGTGTAACCTAAAATATATATGTATATTATTCATACATACTATATATTAGTTTTATTTCAGATATTAATAAAATTTTATTCCAAATATCATTTAAATAAATAGCTAAAAATCACTGGGCAGTATGTTATACTCGTACATTTAATAAAAATGATATGGTAGTAAACTACTAAGAACCTTTTACAATATCTCTGAAACTATTTTAAAATGCACAATTTTATCCTTGACTTTTTTATTACGTTTTTATTTCTTTTTTTTGCTCGATTTTTTTTTTCATGTCTTGAAAAAACTATAAAAATGAAATAAAATTTAAAAAAAATAAATCTATTTTATGAGTCCTTTCATTAAATAAAATTGATCATAAAATAAAATCATAAGAAGTTTTCTTTAAGTTCAAGCAGGTAAATTTTAAATTTTAGATTTAAAACTGAAAAAAACTTGAAAATAAAAAAAAAAAACAATTACATTTTTAAAACAATTCAATATATGTAATTAAATTAAATTTGTTAAAAATAAATTTTATTTTTCTATCTTGTAAACGTCCTTGATTTACAAAAAATAAAAATAAAATAAAGAAAATATTCGAATGGTGTATCGAATTTTTCATCAGTGGCAATTTACTAACTAGTAAAATTCACACTTAAATTTAACCTTACAAAATAAAAACTAAAAAAAATAAAAAGCATATAACACAGAAAAAAAAATAAAATTTTCACATATGCTACATCGAACATAATTGCAAAATTATAAAATAAATTTAAAAAAAAAAAGACAACTGAAACAAAAAAAAAAAAAAACCCAGCACCAGATCCCATCTGCAAGGAATATTTCAGCAACAACTTAGTGTCATTGTAATTTTTTGTTTTTTTCATTTTGAAAAACAAAAAAAACAAAAATTTAAAAAAAAAACTCATTTTTAGATTTGACACATCCAATCAGCCGTAGAAATCAGCATCTCAATGATCATTATCTCTTTTTTGTATGTGAACAAGTACAAAGAAAAAAAAAATTAAATTAAGAAAAAAAAAATAAGTTAAATAAAAACAAAATCATAAAACATTTATAAGAAGGCAAAAATACAAGCTAAATATTATTTAACTATTTTAAATGATTATACAACAACAACAACAAACAAAAACTTTAAAAAGTTATGATTAATCTGTGCATTCTCGCTGTGTGTAACAAATTCAACACTGCTGTAAAAAAAAAAAACTGTATAGATAGTTTTTTTTTGTATCTTTGAGAAGAAAAAAAAAAGCAGTAAAAAATCATATATGTATACTAGAAATCGTGTTCATATTAAAATATTGCAAGAACCTATTTTATATTATTTAAAAATTTACATCATTGGCATTGCCATTCACTCAATACAAACAATTCTTTTGCATAAATGGGTGGTGGTGTGGTATATTTACCATAAGTTTGCTACTATAAGAAAATCTTTGTCATACATATATTCTGTTTGTAATTTGTTTTGTGTTTCTTAAATATTCAAATCAACACCCAGTCAATCGGTGAAATAAAATTGTCGCATTTTAAGTTAGAAATGGGTTAAGGATAACGTGGGTCAGTTGTTTTCAAATTTTCGATTTATTTTACTTATTCTTCCATTTTAATATTTTCAAGATATTTGCGGAAAAATCACAAACTTCCGTAAGTTATCAACAAGTAAGTACCATGGTTTAGGTTCAGAAAAAGGCCGTATTCTTCCAAAATCATAGCACAGAAAGCAAAGAATTTTGAAATTGGTTCACATCATAAATTAAACTGGGTATTAATCAATTTGATAGGTAATTTTTCATATACATAAGTATTATGTACAATATAAAATACATAAAAAATAAGTAACAAAAAATTATTGTTGTTATAAATTGCTTAGAAGTTACTGCTATAGTTCGATGATAACAACAACAACAACATATTAGTTTACTATGGTATGTTGATGCGGTGGTTGTATTGATGGTGTTTTGAAAACTTTTTAAAAACACAACAAAATGTCATTGAAGCCAATTAGCATAACAACGTCCCAACATCGGTCACCTAATTTATAAAACATACCGCAATTATAATAAGTAGATATATGTTTTTTTTTCTCCTATATGTTTTTTTTTGTTGTTTTTGTAATTTTTATGATAGAATTGTAGAATTGGGTGTGGGCTGATAATTTTACGCGTGTTTACAACTGACAATTGCTAAGTATAGTAACAAGTTCTTAAAACTCTATGTTTCATAATAATTTCCAGTGGTATATATTTTTTTCTATATATATACACAAAAATATGCAATAAAAATTAACCTGACTGCAATGCATAACATTTAATCAACTTAGTCATCATAATAAATGACACAATACAAAGTGTATATAAAAATATATGTATATAGGGTTGGTGTACTAGTTTCGAACATCCCCTTACTTTGTGGATTCATGTCTATCTTTTTTCCATCGCATACAGTCGTAATCAAAATATTTACAATATGTTACCAATATACTGTACTTTTATTATTTTGATGTGGGAGATTTTTTTTAAACTTATAAGTAATTTGAAGGGTTTATTTGAAGGATATTTGATCGTAACACGTTCGTTATGCATGGAAAAAAAATGTTAAGCGAAATTTCTTAAAAGGTTTTATGGAAGTTCAAAGGTGAGAGATGTTGCTCTACAGAACCAAAGAAAAATAAACTTTGTCGAATTTAATGTTGAATTTTTTATCTAATTTGTTCTGAAGCTTTGATATTGAAAAATTGATTTTCATTATTTACAGTTTGTTTGGAAACAGTAACTTTTTCTAGAGAAAAAATATTTTTAAATTAATCTTTTTGTATCAATTTTAGCTTATCGTATCAATCTTGAGCTTTTAATATAATTAGGTATACCATCCATACTGGATTGTATTATATTTTTTGTTTCTACAATTTTTTTTTTCTCTAAAAATCCCTTTAAATGAGGCTCCTAATTGATATGTCTATCCTACTTCATATAGAATTTAATTTTTTTACTTTTATTTATTTTATTTTTATTTTCATTTTATCATTTTCTTAATACAGGTAATTCAACTTGTTTTATTCAATTTATTCCATTGTGTCTACAAAAATTTTTTGATTGGACTTTGCCCATTTTTTATTTCAATTTGATTACTTTTTATTTTTGATTTTTATTTTTATTTTTTTTTTGCCTTATTAAATAAGTATAAAATAATTTTTTCAATTATTATTTCATATTAGGTGTATATTCCATAAAATGGAAAAATGAAATCAAATACTTATTATCTCTTTTTTTCTTTTTTTTTTTCCTTTTTTCTTCTGTTTCATTTTTGTGAAATAAAATTGTTATTACAATTTAAAAGATAATTTTACAAGTATGTAATGTTTTATTTGATCATAAATGGTTCTTCTGAATTTCTTTTTTTTTTTTTTTTTTATACGAGTATATTTTTAAGTACGACAAAAAAAAAAAATAAAATAAAAATAAACAAAATGAATCAATGAATGGCATTTTAACAGATTTTTCTGTGATGCTTTTTAACAATAATCGAACAAATAATCATTTTTTTTTTTGTATATATTTTTTATATTTTAAATAAATTTTTAAGTACATTATTATATTGCCGGTAAAATGTTTACCTTATAATATTTTATGTAAGCACACTTATGATGATGACGATGATGATGTGATATTTATTGCGGCACCTGTAATATAGTCTAAAGAGAGAAGGTGTCGTATTTAAAAATCTTCCAATTATATGGTGTATGTATGTACGAATTTTTGATTGGTTAGCGGAATTTATCAAAGACCTCCTAATAAAGAAATGTTTTTTTTTTTTTTTTTAAATTTTATTTTTATTCTTCAATTTTATTATTGTTGTTGCTAAAAATTTTCAATTCGTTGCCATTATTTATGTAAGAAGTAAAAAGTAAAGTATTATTTAAAAGGTTGTATTGAGATTATTAAGATTTTTGTGGTAATATTATTAAGTATTTTTTTTTAAAAAAAAAAATATTAAGCATTATTGCAGCAGCAAACAATATGAAACTTGGATGCTTTTTTTGTTGTTGTTTAATTTTTTTTTTCACATTTATTTTTCAAAAAAAGTATTTATTGTGAAAAATAGCAACAACAAATACGTGTTCACATATGATGATGATGTGATTCTTATGTCTATTTGTTTTTTTTTTTTGTTTTGTTAATTTTTTTTTTTATTTTCTACCACTTTTCTTTCGATATTAATTGCGTTAATAATGACATTTTACTGGTTAAGAGGTGTGAAGCTTACATCCCATCAAAGTAAATTAGCATTCCATTCTATAAAAATACAGAAAATAAAATCAAAAAAAAAAAAATAAATAATAATAATAAATAAAAATATAAAGAAGAAAATGAGTGTTTTTTTTTTGTTTTTTATTTATTTTCTTCTTCTTATTTTTCTTATTCTATCTTATATATAGTATATTTGAAAAAAAAAATCTTTTCATATATTACATACATATATGTATATATTTTGTACTTATAAAATACTTAAAAAAATATTTTAAAGCGTATAATTAATTATTTCGGATGCGGATTGTTCTTTATTACAAAAAAAATAAAAAAAAAATAAATAAAATTCGAAGGAAGAAAAAGTATTTTTTTTTTGAAGAAACAAAAAATTGACGTCTGTATATATGAGTTTTGTCTAAATTTGAAAAAAAAAAAAAAAAAATTAATATAAATGCATGCTCATATGTGAAATGTTTTATCGCTGAATTTCAAATTTGTGTTGATGAGGTCAAAAGCAGAAAAAAAAAAAAAGAATGAATGAAAAAAAAAAATATATATGAAAATGCCGTATCAAGTGATTACGTCGTTTCGAATATTTTTAATCATTTATCATTGTTAATGGTTTGGTGATGGGTTCCATACGGAGTGGTATTGTCATTGCCTCTGGTATTAAATTGTGGGAATTTTAACACGAATTTATTTATTTTTTTTCTTCGAAACCTTTTTTTTTTCAAACTTTTTTTGGGTAATATTTAACTAATTTAAAATATTTTTGATCTCATTTGAATAATGTGTATTTTTCGTTTGGATTTTTCGTCGATTTTTTTTTTAGGGTTAAGGTTTGTTTTGTTTTGAATTTAAGAAAATTTGAGAGAATACATTTTTTTTTTTGAATTAATTATAAATAATAAAATCAATGAAAAAATATGTTAATTTTATTCAAATTATAAATCATCAAAATTGTTAAATTAATTTTAGAATTTTTTGATTGATAAAACAGATAGAAATTTCTTAAAATAACAATGTAAGTGAAAGGATTATGTAAAAATTAAGATGAATCAATTTTTTTTTCACGATACTACTTTTATATTATTTTTAAATTTGTAAATTAATTGAAAATATCAAGCACCTGCCTTTTAATATAATCCTTTGAGTACTGTGTAGTTTAAAAATTAATCCTTATTTTACCCTTTTTTCTTTCCTTTATTAAGTTGCTTTTAATTTTTGTCAGCACCTGTAAGTAAAGATAGTTATCAAGATGTTTTTAGTGTCTGCATGGATTTTTAATGGAAAATTTAATTTAGAAAACAATAATTATAAACACTGGACGTTCTCTTTGGTGGAAAATAATCCAAGAATTACAACTGAGAAAATTACGGAGAAGATGAATATCGATAATTCGACCATGTTTCGCCATTTAAAAATACATTTTCTTCCTGAAAACTTGATACGTAGAAAAAAAGATATCAGCTGTATCTTATCAGTGTGAGCATGTCTCTTTTTACACGTAATGAAAAATAACATTTTTTTTAGATCGAGTGGATTCCATTCAGTAAAAAAAATTAATAAATAAAAAAATAAGTTGAACACTATAGAGGAAGGACTTTCGTTTTTTTTTAATTCTTTTAATTACTGTTTACAACTATAATATTTTTTTCAAATTGTCAATTTAAAAAAAATGTATATATTTTTTGAGGCAATTATTTAATAGTCAATCAATAAATTAATGTCTACTATGAGAATATTTATTTATATACATTTTTACATACATATTTATAACAATTCCTTGCTATTTATCCCATATGTGTCGACGATATGTATTTATAATTTATATGTTGTTTCATCTTGTATCTACGTATCTTTTTCAATTCAATATTCAAACATAATACATAAATATCAGTGAATCTCAATTGAGTAGGATTATATGAATTAAAGATATAATATAGATATTATAGATACAAAACTGAAAAAAAAATTTGTATCTATTATATGAGTTGTATTACAACTTTGTAACCTTTTTTTTTAAATAGTTTATTAAAAGCTTAAAGAATATTAATCTTTTTTAATACTTTGTTATATTTTAAATAGTAAATTAAAAATAATTAAAAAATAGAAAAAGAACGAAGGAGAGATAAAAAAAAAGAAATAAGTAAGTAAAGACAAAATAGAATTGATGTATAATTAAATGAAATTAACAAGAGATTTATTTTTTTTTTCTTCATACATTGTTGTTGATTCGCCTTTTTTTTTTTAACCTAAAGTTAGCATTTAATTTACAACAACAAATACCATTTTAAATGAAAATTAATTGTGCAGTAAAGTAATATTCTTTAAAGGTATTTAAAAAGATATTGTCAGCAGCTGGTAGGTATGTAGGTACATACATAGGTACATATGTATATAACTTATGCTAAGCTGTACCTCATTGCTTTACTGTTTTGGTTTTTTTTTTGTTATATGTAGTAGTTCTGAAATAGTAAAGAGTTAAATGAAGAAAAAAAAAAATTAAAGAAAAAACATTGTACATGATATATTTCTGAAAATTTTTGATTAAATGTAGAAGTTAACTGCTTGACTCCTGTGTAAAATAAATTTTTTTGCTGTTGTTGCTGTATTTTTTTCTTTTTTTTCTTTTTTTTTTTGTTGATTTAATTTACCTTACCTGGGAGAGTATCTTTTTGTTTTTTTAATTTTTATTTTTAAAATGTAAATAATATTAACTGACATCGAATAGGACATATTATAAATGATAAATCGAAGTATGAGTATATATTTTATATGTATACATACATATATGTATATATGTGTGAGTGTGTGCATTGTATAATGATATCATTAAATGGCATCTATAAAAAATGAATAACAAAATCATATGTGAGCTATGAAAACACAGTGTGGTACAGATTGTTTATTAAGATAATGAAAAAAAATTAAAAATCAAAAAAGTAAAAAAATTCAATGCTCATACTCGTATGAGTTCATAAAACAGATCTGAAGTTATAAAGTTCTTAAAAATAAAATAAACGATAGATATTATACTCTATTGTAAGATATAGTAAAAAAATATTAAGGCGAGAAATATAAAAGAAAAACTATTAATGAATATTTAGATAAAAAAAAAATTGATATTTGAAATTAGGATCTTTATCTACAAAAGATAAAAATTATAACTGACCTAGTTTGACAACAAAAAAAAAAAAACATTGTAAGAGTTGTATATGTAAAATATGTCTTGTATGTATACATACATATTCTATAAATTCCAATGTTCCTGAAAATTTTTATTATATCTATATAATCTAAAGAGGGAGAAAATTATGGTTTTAAAATCTGTTAAAGAAGGATATTTTTCTGTTTTGTGACGCTATATTCTTGTTTCCTTTTCTCTTAGGAAATGAAGAAGAAAATCCCAGATTTTCAAGTCAAATGACTCAGAATAATATCCTGGTCCTAAAAAAAAAATTATTTCTATGTAATTTTTAAAAGAAGGCTTGAGCTGAAATTGAACTCTACCGCCAAACCAGAAAATTTTTCTTGCTTTATTGTTGTGTGATAATGTCATTAATAATTTCTTATGTCACATGGGTCACACTTCAGATCTCTAGAGAAAAGAATATGAATATTATTGGTATTCAAAAACAGATTCGAAATGTATTTCAAAATTCTAATTATATAAAGTTTACAGTGAAATTTTCAAGTAATAAACAAAATGTAACACAGATTACAAACTCTTGAATCTTTGAAAGATAAATTGTATGCTTTCAATGGCTTCTGTTAATCTTTTAAAAGATAACAATTTTGAGAATCTTTCTGTTTTAAATTTAAATTTTTTATAAAATCTAGTTTTTAAATTTTTTTTTTTTTCGAAATAAAAGATCATAATTAAGATTTAATGTTGAATGTTGTTTTTATTATCATATTTAATTTTGTTTTATTAAATTTACATGAGAATAAATTACATTTTTCTGATAATGATTGTGACCTAAAAATATAAGTTCTTATTATATTAATCATAAATCTGATATAAAATATACAGCACAGCATGTACAAAAAACAAAACAAAAAAAGAAGAGAAATGAAAATTTGCAAGAAGCAAAATAAAAAAAAAAAATAAAAAAAAAAAAAAAACAAATCAAATTTTCCGCTATCTATACTGCTGTTAATTTTCTTTTTTGATCTTAAATTGAAGAAGGTGATGAAGAAAATAAGTTAATTTTTTTTTTCATGTTCCCATCATAGCAACAACAACAAAAATCATAAAAATAAAATAAAAACATATACATTAATAAAATTTGGCATATTTTCACGATTAAACTTTTATATTGTCCTCAATCACGTCGTAATATCTTGTTGTAACTGAAAAACGAAGAAGATGAAGAAGAAGACGAAAAAGATGTATTAAATTATGATCATTGAGAATGGAAAATTTAATATAAACATTGAAAAAATAAGATGTAATATAGCATAAAAAAAAAATTGAACATGAACATATAAACATAAATATCAACAACAACAACAACAACAACAAAAAGAGAAGTTACATTCAATTATTTCAACAACAATTGAAATTTGATTATGATTACAATGAATATATAGTTAAATGCGAGTAACAACCTACATACATATATAGAAAGTGTATATACAGATATGTGAATATTTAAAGAACATTTTTTTTTTACAAGAGTCAAGTTTTGTAGATTTGGGTTAAGGTTTACATGAACACAATATGATTGATAATTTTGATATATTTTGTGTGCTTCCTGTTGTGTTTGATGTCAAAGGTATAAGGATGAAATGTAAATGAAGAGAAATGAAGGTCAAATGAGAAAATATCGTAGATTATGGTGAAAAGTTTTTGAATTTAAAGGTATTGGTTTTTTTTAAAGATAAAAATAATGTTTATAACACTTGGCAGAAGGATGCCTTTTAGATTTACGTTTTTCAGTATTTGTTTTCCAAGACGGATCATGTAAATTTACATTTTGAAAAAAGTTCACAGAATGTGTGTTTTTATTTAATATTCTCAAAAATTTCCAGAAAACAGAAACAGATAAAGGTAATGAAAAATTAACTCGTCCGCCTGAAGTGTTAAAAACATTTTTTTTTCTCTTTAGGATTCCAAAAATGTTACATTGACGGATTCCAGTGGTGTCGCTGAGTAGTTTGGAATTTTTCATAGTAAATTAATTGTTACTGGAAAAGCAAATTATTCAATTAAAAAAAAAAGAGAAGAAAATGATTTAAATAGAATTTCCTCTTTTATCTTTCAAACATTGAATATCCCCCACGCTGCGAAATATGCGGAAGCTTATCGCCGCCAGTGTATTTAAAGTCTAATAGAATTCTAACAGTGATGATAACTTTAGAATAAATTGAAAACCACAAAAAAAAAAAAAAAAAAAAAAAAAACCACAATTTACAAACCAGACCAAACATCAGACAAAACGTTACATTCATGTTACGTTAACATATTCACATGATGTGTATGTTGTTAGTAACCTACTATAGAGAAAGAGGATATAAATGTACTTTAGAAGTATACATATTTGCATTTTATTTTATTTTTTATTATTTTTTTTTTTTTGAAATAGGTATAACTGAAAAATATTGAAAATAATTACAGAATTTCAAAAGATATGTTAAAAAAAAAAGATTCTTTTTATGCATTAGATACTTGTAACATACTATATATGTTATTTTAAAAGAGAGGAATATGTATATTGAGAATAATATTATGTATCTTCTTCTATTTGTTCATTTTGCTTTGTTGGTTTTTTTTTTGTTTTCTTGTCGTTAAAGATATTTTGTTCTTTTGCATAAAATACAAATCTATCTTTTAAATACAATCTGCATTAAGTATGAAAATTTTATTATAAAAAAAAAGAAAAACTGAGTAGCATGGAAAACAACACACATACATATTATGTATGTATATCGGATTCTGTTTTGTTTTGTCCACAAATTTATGAGAAGTCACGTATTTTAAGTTTTACCTACTTATACATAATCATCATCAGGAGGATAGTTTTAGCTTTCACATTTTTCCAATTCAATATATCTGCGCCATTCTATATACATATGTACATATGTACTCGTATGTGTATATATATTCTGTATTCTCTTACAGTACTTATATATACATATATTTTTTGATTTTCTTGAAAAAGATACATATTTAAAAAGGCTTTCATTTCAAACCAGACCAGATTCTATGTAATACCATCATCATCATCATCATCATTGAAATCAAAAAACTTTTTCTCAATATTACAGAAACGAACAAAAACAAAAATGAAGAAAACAAACATTATACATATCATAAGTGGATTGTATAGAAAAAGTATATAATATGAAATTCATATATTTTGGTACTTGGTAAAAAAAAAAAATAATAAAAAAAACATAGGTATATAAAAACGGTTATATTTCATTATATATATATATATTTCTGTGTTGTTGTTGTCATCATCGTCGTCAACATCCAGCATCATCTTCATCATCATCGTCATCATAATCTGCTGATCATATTTCGTTCATCATAACTGCATTTTATTTGCAATTTTATATTAAACAAAAATTTAAAACGTTTTTTTCTTCATGTGTTCGTGTTTTTTTTTTTTTTTGAATAAGTTTTGTTCTAACCGGTAGGTATTACAGAAAAATACAAGAAATAAAATAGAATACATCACATACTACATACCATATTTTTAATTCCTGTATATTCTTGAAATTAAAGAAAGAAAACAACAACACAACATCAATAAGAAAAACTAAGTGCATAAGATACATTGCCCAATCATCATTTTAGAATTATTTAATTTTTTTTTTTGTTAGTTTTTTTGATTTTAAACTTATTGAGTTTATTTTTATGAATTTTTGATTTCTAGAGAATTTTTCCATATTTAAGAAAAAAATGTATATAATAAAAATATTATTTAAATGGGTGAAAAAAATTACTGAGACAGATAACATACACACAAATCTATTAGATACTTCATGCATTGATATGAAGATTTGCGAATGCTAGGTTTGTTTTTTTTTGTATATTTTTTTAAATATTTTATCTGCTGCTGGCGGAACTTTTTATCAATGTGAATCTATATGTTTTTCTTTGGAGTTTTTTATTTGTTTTTTTTTTTTACTAGAAAACAAAACAAAAAAAAAAAAACATTAAGTCAACTGCATCCCACACAAGAACGTGCGCGAGCACATATAAGATTTGTCATTGTTAATTGAAATAACCGTTTTAAAGAAGTTCTATATTTTTTGTTGTTTGGTGATGTATTATTTTTCAGATTTGTTTCCTCTTCTTCTTATAAATTTCAAGTTGTAACTTGTAAGACAACATTTCAATGAAAATATGGTTGTTTTTTTTTCCTGTTATCGTCTTGTTGTTGATTTTCTTGAAAGTGTTACGTGTCTAGGATCAACGAAAATATATATCATGTTGAATGAAAATGACTACTAAGAAATTTATCAGGATTAGAACATCACAAGTGTGCGCTCACATGAAGTAGTAAAGTTTGAAAAAAAAAGAGGAAGTGTGGGTTATTGTGTAGAATTTTGAATAAATTTTTTTTGTAATTTAAGTATTTCACTTCATTTTTGAATAATTTGTATGCATTGCCATTATATTCAGTTCAAATTCAAATACAAAAAAAAAAAAAATTAATAGGAACAAAAATAATGTAATAGATTTGGAGGAGTTTTTTTCATCTAAATCTGTTAATTCTTTTTAAAGGAAAAATTAGAATTTAAACTGAGAAATAAGTTTAGTAATTTTCAAATTAAAATAAAGCTAAAAAAATTATATATTAGAAACAGATCAGTTAACCCATTAAGTGTTAATTACGATCCTAAAAACCACACAAAAAGAAGTATAAAATATTGGAAGGTAAAAAAATGCACTTTTCTCTAGGAAATCTATAGATGATAGAATTTATTAAGCTTTCAGTCAACAGAAAATGAGCTAAAGACTGTCTTTTTACTGGATAAGAAAGAAAGGACGGCACATAATCTTTATGTGTATGTATGTTGAAGTGCCTTATTAGCACCTAAATTCTATGTGTCTAACTATGAGATATCGTAGTAAGAGTTATCTTTTGTTCAGTCTAAATCATTGTAAATTACATTAAAATACCATATTCTTAATTTTTTGAATTTATAAATAAAAGTTTTTTTCTACTAATAAGTTTTTACCAGAAAGGGTGTGAATGGGATACGATAAGGACTGATTCTTGAGGTTATACTGGGAACTTAAGTCATCTTTTCTCACCAGAAAAAAAAAAAAACGATGTCTTCAGAATTAAATTTTTGATTTTCAAGATGACCAGAATAACTTTCACTTCTAAGAAGTTAAAAAACAATAACAGAAAAGGACAAAGAATTTTGTAAGCATGCTCTATTGCTCCAAGAGTATTCAGAGTTTTTCTTTAAAAATTAAAAAAGAAATTAAGAAAAAAAAAATAAAAGTTAAGAAATAATCTTTAAAAACAATATGAAAGTTTTCCATTTATAAATGTAAATTTAAAATTTGTAGAATAAAAGATTTAAAAAATATGTAAAACAAAAGATTTAGACGCGAAACTTCATCATTTGCATGACAAATGACAGCTGGAATAAGATTTTTCTTTGATAAAGTTCAATTTTTTGTTAAAATAAAATTAAAAAGGAATTCATCTAAAAATTCTGAACATCGCTTGAAATACATTGTTTGGACCTTTTGTTTGTCCTAATAAAATTATAAAAAAAAAAATTGCAAAAAAAAACTTAGAATACAATGCTTATAATGAAGAAATTATTACCAAGTTTCGTGCTTAAATCTTTCGTTTTTTTTTTCAATTTTATGTTTTTCTCAAAAAATTCTGTTAAATTTTTCTCAAATAAGACATAATAGCTCTGTGTTTTTTTCTTTTGTGAATTTAATTTTAAGATACAAAGAAATACAGAAAATTATTCAGAAAATGTAAAAATAATTATTATTAACCATAATTCTTATTCTTAATTCGCCTTTAAGTATTAAGAATAAATCTTTTCAGAATTTTTGTGATCAGATTATACGTTTTTATATTGTGAACAAAAACTGTGGAAAAATTTTTATTCACTTTTTTTTTTTTTTTTTTTTTTAAAAGAAAATAATAAATAATAATGTAACATTGACTTAAATTGAAGTAAGTCTTTTTGAAAATTTAACTAATGACTTTACTTCACTTTTTCATTTTCTTTTTTTTGTTTCTTTTTTTTAATAAAAGGACAAAAAAACCAGTAATAAAAATCTACCATATTTTTGGTAAAAATTTTGTGTTTAATAAAATCACAAAAAATTTAAAAATTTTAAATGAAAAATATGAAATAATATTATAAAAAATATATATAATATTTCGCACCGCTACAAAAGATTTTTGCGGTATGCAATTATTTTCACATCACGAACAAATAAAGACATTAATGGTTAATAGTACTGTTATTACACATTTTTATTTTGAAAATATGAATTTTTATTTTAATTCTTAATGGAAAAAATATATATATATGAATTCTGTAAATGTATTTTTTTTTTTTTCCAAAAAATTTGAAAATAATTCACCACTACCATTCATTGTTAGGTCATTCTTTTCTCATTTTGATGATTTATAATGACAGGTAACTCGGCATGTGCGAAAATTAATCTCATCACCACTTAACCTGAAAATATTAAAGTCAAAATTTCTTCAAAATAATAATAATATTAAACAAATGGATTTACAAAAAATCAAAAAAACATTACAAAAAAAAAAAAAAACATAAAAGTTAATATGCACAACAAAATATTAGTTTAATCAAATATATTGCCTAAGGCTTTTATGCACATAGTTGAATGAAATGATTGAATGATGACGGCGGCAAGGATAATAAAATAAAATCTACCATTTTTCTACCATATGTGAAAAAATAGAACAAAAACACAGATATTAGACATCAAGAATATTTGTTTTTTTTTTTCCTGTTAAAGTTTAAAACAAAAAATTCTACTTAATATTTTAATTCAATAGGATAATACGAATTTTGTAATTGTACAACATTATAAAATGAAATCTGTGTAATAAAGAAAGGGGGCAACAAAAAAAAGAAGTATCTACGTTAAATACAAAATAAGAAAAAGAATGACAACAGAAAAAAATTTATAATATATAAAATTTAAACAAATTAACTATATACATACGATCTGTCGTCGATTGTTGTACACCAGAATGTCGACATAATATGTTTGCTAATAAAAATAAAAACAAGGAAAAAAAAAGAAAACTTGCGGGTAGTCTCTGATAATGGTTAAAGTAGTTAGTAGTTATTCGATCTCACACTGAATATTTGTTTGCATCATCAAAATAATATATACAGCGTTTGTATGTAAATATGTGTGTGCATGCAGTTTTTTGTTTTTGTTTTTTTTTTTTTTTGCTCGGAGGGCTATTTAAGGACCTTATCGTATTTTTTTTTTTTTTTGTTCTTCTTAATGTAGTATTTAAGTTAAGTTGATTATGAGTGCATATATATTTAAATATATATACTATACATATATATTCGTACACACATAGTATATTGACGAATATACGATTATAAGGCCATATTTTGTATTAAACAGAGACCTCTTTTGCTGAAATTAAACTTTTCATCTCAATTAATGTCGTTTAAAAGATTTATTGACGCTCTTCTATTCATCCTGTCGGCATGTAGTATACAAAAAAAAAAAAAAAAACAACCTTAGCCTTTACATACGTAGCGTTAAATGACAGGTATACTCCGTAGGTTGTATTTTGTGTTTTATAGTATGTCGCTTTTTATTTACTTGCTTATTTTTTTTTTTTTTTTGTTTGTATTTTTGAATTTTTTATTTGTTGTTTTATTTTAATTTTTTCCCTTCTGTGTATTTTCTTATTTTTTTAAATGATATATATTTTTTTTCACATATTAAATTGAAAAAAAAAATTAAGAAACCAAGAAAACAAAAACAAAAAAAGCATTTTGTATCGTCTTTATGTTATATAAAACGCATTTCAAGAAATGGCAAAACAACTAAACTAACAAATTCAAAAAAAAAAAAAAACAAAAAAAAAACAATAAGAGAAGAAATCCGCATCATTGCACAAAATTCTCGAAACACTTGCCTCAATTTATCTATACTAATGACCTACATCTTATGTCAATGATGATATCTTTCATTTTTTCAATGAAATGTAATTTTAATGTCTTAAGTATTTGTAAATTGAGAAGGTAATTTATAGAGTACATATATCAGTATATGTATATGGATATGGACTTATATTTAATAAAAAAAAAAAAAAAAAATACAAACATGGACAACATTCAAGGTATTCATGTAATCAAAATGTATGTTTCTCATCATCATGAATTGTTGAAGTTGTCGTGCAGTTAAATGATATCGCCGAACAGTGATAATTTTTGAAATGTAAAAAACAAAATGACAAAAAACAAAAAAGCTAAAACAGAATACAAAAACAAAAAACAACACAGTCAGTCAAGAAATTACTTGTGTTAAATATTTAATAATGCATATCAATGGTATTTTATAATGAATAGAAGAATGAAAACAAAAAACACAAAAAAAAAAAAAAACAAAAAACAAAAAAACACATAAAGTTTTTTAATGAATCATTATAAATGAATCAAGATTGAACTTGCTAAAACTTAATTCAATGATTAAATAATTTAAAAGTTTATATAGCAGATTTGTATTGAAGATAAACAGAGAATATAAAATTTATTTAGGGAAAAAAATTCAATTCTATAGCAGTGCAGGAACTACTTTTTCTATATAGATTTCAGTAGAATAAGACATAAGAATATCCTGAAAATGATAGATTATAGGTTTTCATTGTTGATTTTGGAGATATATCCAGGTTATTTAATCCTTCGTCTTTACATATCCTTTTAAAATTTTCAGACTTCGAAGAAGGGAGAAAATTGTTTTTCTATCCTATTTTATGGAATGCGAATTTTCATTGCGAATTCGTTATGAATTCTTAGTTTTGGGGAGATCATGAGGAAATTGTTGTCTTTCAAGGATTTATGGAGGTTTTGGTCATAAGGGATCCCTTATCATAATTACAATAAATTATTACATTTACATTGTCTAGTTTGGGGAGGTTAAAACCGATGAAATACCCGTACTTGCAGTCTGAGATTTCTTTTTTCAAAAAAGATGATTTTAAAAAGCTAAAATCTATACTAGATTGAAGAAAAAAAAATGTTAGCGGAAAAAATCAAAAATAAAATATGATATTATCATCAATTAAGGTGGTAATTTCTGTCACAAAAATGTCATCGTAAATGTAGAATTAAATCATTTTTCTTCTATAATAAACATGAGTTTAACAAGATTTCAAATAACGATAATTTAACTTTTTTTTATTAAAAAAAAAAAAAAAAAAAAAAAAGAGTAAACATACAGGGGGGTTCTCATAAAATCATTCATTCTTGTTGCCCAAACGAAAACACTTTTTTTTTTTCTTCTGATAACTTAGTTAAAAGAACTTTACAACAATGTTGTTTGCAATGAAAAAAAGAAAAAAACAAAAACAATCCAAAATTGAAATACCTAAATAAAAAAAAAATTTAACAACCCAACCAAATTATATTCAAATATTATCACTTTTACAATGCTCAACAGAGGATGACATCATATATTGAAAGAGCAAAAGAATAACATTTTTTTTACATGGTACACAGTATGTACAAAAATTTAAACGAAAATTGATTTAAAAAAAAAAAAAAACCAGCCAAATACTTTAACATTCAACTCAACAATGTTTTTTTTCTTGTTTTTTTGTGAAAAAAAGGTGGTTACTTACTTTGATACATTCGTTTTACACCAAATTTTATTGAAATTTATATAACTCCCCCAAGAAAAAAAAAATCTATCATATCGCATGTACTTCTTATATATGTATGTATGTACCATGTTTGGTATTTCAAATTTGTTCTTTTTTTTGTTGGTTTCAATGTTTCGTCGAAAAATTCTTTCATTTGTAAAAGCAGGAAATAATTTGAGCTTGTACCTGAGATCTTAAATTACTTTTATGCATTAGTGCAGAAAGTGAATATACTCATATGTATGTATAATGTACAAGTGTATTTATAATATAGTATGTATATACAAGATGCATTTTTAAAATCATAAAATATATATACATATAATTATGTACATATGTATGTATAACTATACACAATAGGCGTTGTGTGGTTGTATGGTGACATGACATCGGTACAACATACTACACTTTAATGGTATATCAAAACCAAAAATTTTCAATATAAATACTTTTTTTTTTTTTATTGTAGATTTATTTTGTATATTTTTTTGAGTAATATAAAAAAAAAAAATTTATTTTATAGAATTTTTTCTCGCTGTTGTTCTTAAAATTAAACAACAAACAAAGTCTGGTTTAGGTTTCAAATTGATTAATGAGCAACAAGGACGTTCTGACTCATTTTGATTGATGATATTAAATTGAATGAACCATCTGTATATATATGTACATGTATGTATATTCTATACACGCACAAATAAATAAGAAGAAAAAAAAAATTAGTTACATACATATACGAGAAGAAATTATAGAAATTTGATGAGAATTTTTGCAAATGATCACACGCGATAATAAAGTCATTTTATTAATTAATTATGAAAAAAAAAAAAATGTTCCGAAAATTTGATATTGTGGTTTTTTTTTCTTCGAATCTAAAAAAAATAAATTTTCGAAGAAAAAAATAAATTAAATATTTAAAAATTTCATCTGTCTAAAGCTACAGTCAGACCACAAATTTTTTATATATATGTAGATTTTTGTCTATTCTGTCGTGAGACGGGTTTTTTTCGATTTGACAAATTTGTCTCGACAATTTCTTGATCATTTAGAGAGTGAGAAAATCTTATTTTTGGAGAAAACTATTTCTCTCTAATCTGATTATAGTTTGTTTTTTTTTTCTATCTAAAAATACAGTCAAACGAAAATTTTTGACTATTTCATCGTTGGACTTCTAGAATATTTCTTTCTGAGATTGAGGATTATGGCTTTTAAAATTTTTTTTTAGAGTTTTTTCTTCCTCAAATTAAAAACCGTCTAATCATTCGACTGTAGCTTAAACTTTTTTTCCATAGATTTTTGTCAATTCGACCGTAAGACTTAGTTGAGAATATTCTATCTAAACTTGAGATATTTGGTTTTTAAGATATTCTTCTCGAGAGTTTCTTGTAAGTTTGAACAAAAAGTTTCCGGTAGCGTGTATCTATAGAGAAAATCCAATTCTCTCTCGCTTGACTATAGCTTAAGCAAATTTTTTTCTTCAAAAAAAAAAAAAAAATAATAATAAGAATTATTATTCATTCATTATTTTGCTACTGTTATATTTTATCTTTCTCTGTTCTTTTCTTTTATTATAATTTTTTTCACCAACTATTTTTTTTTTCTTTGTATATTCTTTTATTTTCATTTTTAATCTTGTTTTCTTTTACTATTATTTTTTTTTTTCATTTATTTTTTAAGAAGAGCATCAATTATGTCGGCCTTAGTATATCTTTAACAAAAATCTGTATTTTTATTTTATTTTTTATTTTTTTTTTAAATGATAAATTTGAGATCAAGTACGTATGACAAAAGATAAAAATGTATAAAATGTATAATAATCGTGGTTTTTAAACAAGAATATATATTATAACACCAATTTTTTTTTATAGTCATAGTGTTTTTTTTTTTTTTTTGTAGCTACTGAAAAATAGGACATTAATCATGACATTTTGTATAAAAGACGTTTTTATAAATTGGCAGACATATTTAAATTGTTCAACGATAAATGAATTATTCAGTCCGTGTTCTATGAAATTTTTTTTCCTCTAAAAAAAAAATGTTCACTATAAGTTATAACAGAGAGCAGTGAATGAAATAAAAATTAAATAAAAAAAAAGCAGAGAAAAAAAACAACCAAAAAGATAAATTTATAATGCTTTATTATATTTTGAGAATAACTGAGAGAATTTCAAAAACTCGTGCTTTTGCTTTTCCTTTTCATAATTTTTTTCATTTATTATTGTTTTTTTTTTATTTTATAATATAAAGCAGTATGCAAATATTTAAAGAAACATAAAGAAGTAACGTTTTTTTTGCCTTGCATTCAATTGATTATTACAATAATAAAAGTTGCATTACAATATTTCACAGTTTGAATTAAAAATTCCTTTAGCAGATAAGTAAGGAGCAATATATATATATTTTTTTTTCTGGAACAAAACGTGTCGTAAAAATAAAAGAATTATGTTTTGTTGCAAAATTTTTAGTCCTTCTTTTACATGTAATTTGCTGATGCTAATTCACATCGGTTTGATAACTGGGTGGTTTTATGCGGTAAATTTAAAATTAGAAAAAAAATTGATATGTACTTGATAAAAACTATTTTCATAGAAAATTTATTTATTATTTCATCACCAAAATTTAAAATAAATATGTATTTTTTAAAATCTTTTATAAGAAATTACACTTTTACTGAGAAAATCAATATCAGATTTCGCGTCTAAATCTTTTGTTTTTCAAATAATTTTGCATAACGTATTCGATGATAAAAATGTCACTATTTTCATTAAACATTAAATACTTCTATGAATTGTTACATAGAAAATTTATTAGACTATACTCATGTTAGATGAGCGATTAGTAACAGAAGTATAGTAGAGCTTCTAAAGTTTAAGCTAAATTTAAAATTAAATAAAGGACAACCTTGAAAGATGTTTTTATTTTTTTTTTTGTTATAAATCACAACGTAAGGATGTGTCTTTACACAGTGTTGGCGCATTTGTATAGATAAGAAATATGGAGGAGGTTATAAAGAAAATAAAAGTAATCATTTTTTTTAAATCTTTTTATAAATTAAGGCGCTCAACACTAAAGCGTCCTAAGCTACAACTTTTTTGAACGGTTTTAAATACTATATGAAATGGCTCGAAATTTCGAAATTTTCAAATGAAAAAAAATTTCCAAGATTCAAGAAATTCTATTGTTTTTATGAATTTGATTTTTTTTTTTTGCACAAATCGAGTTCTGAAATTTATCAAAATAAAAAATTTAAATGAAAAATCCTCTGTAATTTTTATATTTCCTATTTAACAACATTTTATTTTTCTGTATAACAAAAACAAAAAAATTGAAAACATAAGAAAAAAACTTCTTTTTTATCTGATTTCTAATTGATTAATTAATTATTCACCTAAGATTTATATCAATTCATGTAAAAACTAAAATCATTTCTCATATCACATTTCAAATAAAAACTTAAAAAAGGGAAAAAAAAAACTTGATTTCGATTTTCGTTTGTTTCGTTGAAATAAATAATGTTCCCATTAAATTTTTCTTTCTTTTTTTGATTTATTCTGTTTGTTTGTTTTTTTTTTTTTCAATAATAAATAATTTTAAATTAAAAAACATGACTAAAAATAAATAAAATGCATACTTAATTTTGCAAATAAGATTATCTCAAAAGTGAAAAAAAAAAAAAACAAAAAAAATTGTTTTGTCTCCTTATGCTATTCATTTATATTATTTATTTTTGTTGTGTTGTTATAGATTGAATGTCATCAAAAGATATTGTCGGAAATGCGTTCCAATACACTTCTTCATCAATAATATTTGTATAATAATGTATTAAGCGTGACTTATTTATCTTAAAATAAGTGATTTTTCGTTTATTTTTTTTCATACTTTCAACTTTCTTCAACACCAAATACAATCTTTCAGCAAGCAAAAGTTTTTTTTTTTCCGTTTAGTACTTTTTTTTTTGTTTTTAGAAGAGACAATATTTATTATAACTAGTACACATATCATTTGAAAAATATTCAACGTACATACATACATATATTGATTTTGTATGTATGGCCATATATGTCGTACAGTTTTAGTTTTTTTTTTCCAATTTCCAATATCTATATCTTCTTCTTGAATGAAACATTGATTTTGTGAATCTGTGACGACAATCATTTAGAGATGAACAGAAATACAACATAAAGGAAGATGAAAAGTATTTGTTGATGTCATTTTCAAGATTCAAATTGTTTTAAATTAGAAAAAAAAAGGCAAAAGAAGAAGAAAAAGCACTAAGATACAGTGATCTCTTATACTTTAAACTCTAATGCACTTTTTGTCATATTTCTATTTTTTTTTTTTTTATCAAAAGATGCATTCTCCAGATGTTGTGTATTATATCCGATCATTTTTTTTTTTGCGAGCTTTAAGACTTCGACATTTGGAGAAACAAAATAAAAAAATTAAAAAATACCATCATCATCATCAATACTTTTCAACACAATATAATAAGATATTCATTCTCTCCACATAACAAAATCAAAGTAAAAAATAAAAAAAAAATGAATAAGAAGGATAAAAAAAAAAAAAAATGAATAAGAAGGAGAAAAAAAAAAAAAAACAAATGATCATAGATCGTAGTAAGTGATCATAAATTTTCTAATGGACCACGAAATGACGGAAGAATGTGTGCTTATACTTACATACATATTGTATGTAAGCTAAAAAGTTATATATCTAGCTAGATATTTAGATACTTAATAATAATAATAATAAGATACTTGAAATATCTATCTGTATATTTAATTGAATATAGATATACACATTTCTTATTCATATAGGTATGTTATAACTTATAGTATATTGCGATAACTTATAGAAAATAAATGAAGAAAAATGAAAAAGAAAAATATTAGAAATTGAATTTTTTCAATGATCTTTGAGGGCACAAATCACCTTGCAATGAGAGTAAATCTTATAAAATTTTTTTTTTTTTTGAAAATTTGACTTTTTTTTTTTAATAATGATCATAGATCGTGAAAGACTAACTAACTTAACTCATATTTAGTGGTTAATTTTTTTTTTTTTTTAAATAATTTAGTTAGAGTTATATTGAGTTTTAGGTAACTGTTTTTAATTTTTTTCTAAGATACATTCCAAGTACATACATACATGAAAATTATCTGTGAAAACATATTATGAAATGTTTTTAATGTTAGAAAAAAAAAAAAAAACAAATTCATAATGTAACTAAAATGTTGCATCTAATATATATTTTGTTGTGCGGCATTTTATCAAAGTTATCATTTATAAAAATTTGTGTATTGAGTTGTGTTGGTGGTATTTATGACACAAGAGTGAAAGTAATATGAAATTTTTGTTCATTTTCTCCATTTATTTACCTATTTTCATTTTCATTATAAATGTTTTTTTTTTTTTTTGCAATATCAAAAATCAATTTTACCTTTTATTATTGCAATTTTCATTTTCTTATATTTACTACTACTTCTTCTTCATATTCCTTGATTTTTTTAAATATCCGCGTATATATTGATGTGATGTGTCAGAAAATTTACGATAAAAATTTTCCAAAAAATCGTGAATCGTTATAAAAAAAATTATTTCTAAAGAGATTTTCATTTTAACTTTATTTGTTTTTGTTTTTTTTTTATTTTGTTTGAACAATTTTATTTTTTTATTTATTTATTTCAATATTGTTTTTTCCTTCTTGAAAATTGTATCTTTTTGTTGTTATTGTTGTAGATTATAAATAATTGCTCTGTATATAATATTTTTCTTTTGTGTTATATAAACTTTAATAATAATAATTTTAATGTACTTTAAGTGTCTTTTATAGAGTGCATACACAGATTTATAATTTTCGATTAAGCATGTTAGTTTTTTCACTGATTTTTTTTTACTTTTTTTTCAAATTTTATTTTGAAAGTGATTTGATATTGTTGATGATAATGATGATGATGATGAAATTACAACATGATAATATTTTAATCTGTACACGATCTTTTTGATTCGTGTTATAATATAATTTTTTTGTTTATGGTTTCTGGTTTTAAATAAGCGATATTCAAGTTTTTGTTTGTTTTTAGTTTCTAAATTGAGGGAATATTGAAAAAAAAAAAATGAAATTATGCATTGAGAAAAATTGTCGTTTAATTTTTTTTCACAAGAAAATATTTTGAAAAATATTGCTATACTGTGAAATATTAAATGTACATAATTTGCAATTGATTTAAAAAAAATTGGAATTAAAACTATCAATTAAAATGATGTATTTGTAAGAAATTCTTTTTTAGTTGTGGGTTGTATTCGGCGGAATCTTCATAAATTTACTTTAAAGTATGAAAATTTTACTTTTTATTTTCACTCTTACATTATCTTCTGAGGTCCTTTTCTACAGCATTTAATTATATTTTTCTCTGCCTTACTTGCCTTTTTACACCACATTTATTGCTAATAAAGTCTAATCTAATTCTTTGAATCTTACAATTAATTACAAAAAGTTGGTTTAAATGTGAAGACGAGTACTTAAAATTGGATAGGATATCTAGCAAAAGTCAGGATATTGTACAAATAGGCTTCAGAAATTTTTCATATCGAATACGAAATTATTAAAATTTCTCTTGTAATTCCGCAGCTTACAATATAATTTTTCACAAAATATCTGGAAAACGGTAGAAGATACAGCAATTTTAATAATAAAAATAGAAAGCTCATTATTTTCCACCATAAAGCAGTTCATATGACTCAATTTAACAGGAAAAAAACACAATTTATTAAAGGAAAAAAAAAAACATTGATTTTGTAACAATTAAATTTTAAATGTTTTCTAAAAAACAGGTAATTTGTCTTGTAACATAGTTCAGTTAATATAACATAAAATTTTACTTTAAAAGTTGGGCTTTAAAAATCATTTTTTCTTCTTCTTAATCACTAGCTAATAAGTAAGTACTAAACAGATAATAAAAAAATTTTTTCTAAATATTTTTCTTTCCTTTTTTACATTTAGAACAACAAAGTATATACTATATTCTTATATAAGAACCCGCACATGTAATGGTCATAATATGACACTCCTCTGTCATTAATCAATCGTTAAAGTGTAAATTTTATCTATTTCCTCGGGGCTTAAAGTTATTGGTAAGTTGCTGGTCATTAAAGATAATACTTGTCAACTGATCGATTACCTTTAAACATAAATTTTCTAACTGTAACGTGTTTTACTTGAAATAAATCGGTACACCATATTGACGATTACTTAATACCAATGTTCGTCCTTCATTCACATTCTTTCTTCATTATTTTTTTTTTTAAAGAGTAATGTGCTGCAAATGCAGCTATATGATCATCATCGTCATCATCATCATCATCATTATGTTCTTGAGGCACTAAGTTTTATGCACTTTATGATTTTTAGTATAATCATATAGCGCACGTTTATGAAAAATAAAAGGTAATGAGTTTGACTTTATTTTTTTTTTAAAAGAAAGAACCTGTTTTTTTTTTTGTTTGTTTGTTCTTTATTTTGTTTCTGTTCTCAAGGAATTTAATAAGACCTTCCGTAAAAATTTTGGGAAATTTAAGAAAAAAATAGTTGTAATTGTCGGCGATTTAAAAAAAAAAAATAGAAATGAAAAAAAAAAAACAAACCTTAGAAAAGCTCAAAACTTTTATTAAAAGAAATTTTATAAAAGTATCTTTCTTTCTTCTCAAATTTATTAAGCACCCTGCACGATAAAAATAAAATTAATTTTTTATTTTATTACAATGAACTTTAAAGGAAAACAAAAACAAAAAAAAAATGTATCCTAACATTCGATAAATGCTATTTTATTGTGTTACCACACACAATTTATACTCTTTCAAGTGTACAAGTTGGGTGTGGTAAATTCCCTGAAAAAAAAAGACTTAAAAAAAAAAAGCACGAAATATACCATACGGTAGCATTTACCCTAAAGCAATTCATGTATGATTGCAATTATTAAAAAAAAAAGACTTATAAAGGAGAAAAAAAAAAAACGAAATAATAATAAAAAGATTCTCATCGTATAATGTATGCATCATATAAGAATGTTGAAAAAAAAAGTTATAATTTCAATTAATGAAGAACGTGAAAAAAACAAAAACCCCCAGCAAGCACAGAGAGAGAGAGAGAGACCCAAAAAACAAATGTGATTGAACAAGTGAATAAATTGCAACAAGAACAACAACAACAACAAATAATAATATTGACAACAACATTTAATTATTAATTATCACGAATAAATCGACATAATGATCAAAATATTATCGATAATAATTTTTGTTTTTTTATTTTTTTTTTATTTTTTGCTTTGAAATTTATTCTTATTTGTTGTTGTTTTATTTTTTTTTTTAATTTTTCGTTTTTTGTCCAAAGATTATGATCGATAGATTATGATCGTACATTTTAAATAAAATTGAATATACTTAAATAATAATGTTAAAAATTGTATTAAACTTCGCTGGAGAAATATTATGCAATATTTAAAAGAGAGAAAAAAAAAAAAAAAGACAACAAAATAAAGGAAAAAAAAAAACAAAATGAAATGCAATTGAATATTATGTGCTTGACATTTTGTTGTATTTTTTTTTTTGTTGTTCTCCTTATTTCTTGAGTTTTTTTTTTTTTATCTTTAAATATTGCAACAATATTTTATTTTTTATGGCTCATTAAATATTCAAAATCAATAATAATTTATTTTTGCTTGAAGGAAATAAAAAGTGATTAACACGATAATTAGTGGTGGTAAATGATTTGATGATTAAGAAATTGTTGTAAATTTTTGTTATTGTTTTGGTGTTTTTGGTGGTTTTTTTTTCCCTGGTTTAATATAAAAAAAAAATAATGGAGGAAAAAACTGAAAATTATGATTAAGAATTTTGTTGTTTTTTAAATTTATTTTTTGATTTAATTTCCTAAGGCGTGATACCTTCAGGATATTTTTGTAATTTTGATTTAAATCGGAACATAAAAAATAAAACATTATGTATGTATAAGGTAGAACTAAATTCATATGGATTCTGAAAAATTTTGATTATCTAAGGTCAATTTTTGAATTTTTAATTAAATGTAAATTTTTTAAAAGCTTGATTTGTTTTTTTGGAATTTAATTAAGAAAAAATAAAACAAGAAATATAACTGATATAGGTAAAAGCATTTAGTGAGTTCAAGGTTCAAATAGAATTTTCGTCATATTTAAATTCTTATAATTGTAAAACCTATAGGAATTCAAGTGAAACATCTATCAAAACTTTCTTTCATTACGAATAAAATGGAATTCCATGGAACACTGAACCGATGTACTATGAACATAATTTTTTTTACGATGTTCTTAACAACAGGAAAATAAGTTGTGTTGAATATAATTTTTTAAAATCAGTTTTAAAATTAACTTGTAAGGAAAATTCTTCTTATCACAAATTATACTTAATTACGATTTCACTAAATTGAAACTTTTAAAACATTTACGGTTATAAAAATGATTAATTTAGTTACCAAATTTGTTATATTTTTAAACCAAAAATTTTTATTTTTTAATAATTTATTCCTCACGGGAACTTAGCGCTTCTAAATACATATGTATTTGATAATGCAGCTTCTTTAATTATCATTTTTTCCGTGTTAGCTTAGGACTTTCTGTGCTTCTGTGTCCTGCTTTTTGGAAATTAAAATTTTTTTTATTCTGCTTGAAGGAAAGATCTTTTTCAAATAATTATCCTTCAACTTCAACTTGAACGTATTTTGCTAATAATGATCATTGTTTTCAATCTACCACAAAAACTGAATGAATAATAAAATTTTTTATAAGAACAAGAATAAAATTTTCTATTCTAAAAAAAACAATATACAAATCAATAATTTTCTTATTATAATATCCTACTTTTTATAATCTTTAAAATTTCATCTAAACAACACCGTTAACGATAACTGTATTACTCTACAAAATTAAAATTCTTAAATCACCTTCTCGTCTAGGTTATCAATTTTTATTTTATCATTGATCTCACCCACATGAAAATTCAAATAATCTTTGAAGACATTTCTTTGAAATAAAAAAAAAAAAAATATTTAAAAAAAAGTTCAAGTAAAAGATGAAGATGAAAAAGAAAAATAATAAAAGCAATATTGGATTGGACCCAACAGCAAGCATTAAACAACAACTCATTAAAATTTTGAGAAAAAAAAAAAATAAATAAACGAGTAAACAAAATGAAAAACCATTACAAAGTTATTTGTTTTTGTTTTTTTGTTTTTTTTTTTTTTTGTCATTTTACACGTTAAATGGTTTAATTAAAAACTTTTTTAGATGAAAAATAAGGTATGCAAACATATTTACATACACACTCACACTAGTACACATTCAAATAAAAATGCTTAATTCATAATACTCATTAATTCATTGAAAATATCTTTATAATCACTGTCTTTGTAAATATATTTTTTTTTCTCCTTCAAATTATACTCGTAAATAGGTACATACACATATGTATATTGAATTTTTTGTTTGTTTTGTATAGTTCGATAAACTCCCTCGTTTTTGTGTGTTTGTGTGTATGTGTGTATTCTCCTTACAGTTTATTTCAATTTTTAAAGATTATTCATGGATTTTTTTTTATATATTTTAAATGGTAAGTATCCAGCTACTTATATTAAATTTTTTTTTTATTTTTTTTTTATTTGTTTATTTATGTTTATCACCTTGTATATTTTCTGTGTTTACTAATATCATAACAGAGCAATGTTAATTTGATGCAAAATAATAGTGGTTGTTGTTGCGGATTTTTTTTTTTAAATTTTTATTTTTTCCTTCAAAAAGTTCAAAAGTTCATACATTTTGGATGGTTTAGATGAGATCGAAGAAATTTATAAGGTGAATGTTTTAAACGAAATGTGGTAAGTAACAGTATTACAATAAAAACAATACAATCATTAAAATATATACTATAAAACTTATAAATTTTAGATACATGCAGAAATAAAATATATATGTCCTCTTTTATAATGTTCAGTTAATGCTGTTTTGTGACCACAACATACAATTTTTTTTTTTTTAAGATTTCAAATGACAAGATTTTGTTTATTTTTTTTTTTTTCCTTTAATGAAAAAATCAACACTCTTTTATTCTGCATTTCGTTGGATTTCAATCAACACTTTTAAACTACTAAAAAAAAAAAAAAAATTTGAAAAAAAAAAAAATCTTTTACAATTCGTGAGATTGTCGTGAAAATCGTGAAGTATAGATAGAAATCATCACAAAGTTTAAGAGAAAAAAATAAAAAAACAGAAAAGAATTAAGCTAAAGCTAAAGTATAAGAAAAGGTCCCTAATGTAACAATAGAAGAAAAAAAAATAGTAGTGGTTGTTGTGACTTTGACTGTCTGATTATGATTACAGTTTTGCATCAGGTTAATTTAAATAATAAGAAATAAAAATAGTTTCAATGAAAAAAAAAAATACTGATAAAAAAAAAGGCTAAACTTAACTTAAAATCCTTTTTTTTTTCTGAACTAATAAAGAATTAAATCGTTTGTTTTTTTTCTCTGGGTTCTTTTGATTTTTAATTCTTGAGAAAGAATTAAAAATTTTCTAATGATTTGTCTTATCGAAAAAAAATCTTATTATTATTATTTTTGTTTCCACATGATTAATTAGGATTTCATTTGAGTAAGGAAATTTTGAATTATTTGTGTGGTCACAGTTTTTAAAAACTGAAAGCTAAAAAAGTTCAAGTGATAGTTTAATTCAATGAGTTACATTAGTCGGATGGGATTCGAAACTATTCAAGAAGATAAATACTTGAAATTATACTTACGTTGTGCAGGTTAAAAATATTTTTTTTGCTCAAATATCCTTTAATGGTTATAATTTCAAGGTTTCAGAGGGTTTTTGAGAGTTTTAGGTTGTTTTAAAAGTTCTAAGAAATTCCTCATTAGTTCTATGATCTGTCGTAGACATTTTTTTCTCGATAGTATTCCTATTAATCCTCTTTTAATTGTTCATTTAATTTTTTTTTTCGTCATTTTTCAAAATTTACACATAATAATCTTTCTTGAAACGTTTTTTATTCCAGGCACTTTTTATTGTATTGTGTCTTTGTTTAATAAGGCACAACATTTTTTCTATTAAATATTCCTCTATTTCCAGTATTTCCAGATTTTAAATCCAATTTTTCTTGTTTTATTGAGTCGAAGGAGTATACAGCAAAGGATACAGCTTTATTATTTCTTGCGTCAAGATTTAAGATTTATATACTGCAGTACATTTGGGAAAAAACCTAAATAATTCATCAATTTTTGATTTACAAAAAAAATGTGCGAATTATATTTCCACACATTTTTTGGTTCAAGTTTTTCATGTCTTTTCCGAAATTTAAATATTTATTCTATTTTCCTGATGATCTTTTCTGTACAACAAGATCAATTAGTTAAAAAGTTTTGCTACTTTTTCTTAATTTTTTTTATTTTTTTTATTTTTTGTTTTTTCTTTGAAATGGAAATGGTTATCTTTTTAGTTTTGTTTTTGTTTTTGTATTTTCATTGTTAGTTAACAACTTAATATTACAAAAGTATAGATACATATATTACACCTTTCCTCCCTCTATACAGTGTTGTTGAAGAACAACACAATTCCTTTTTTCCATAATAGTACAAAACAAGTAAAATAAGAGACTAGATATTATAAATTTTTGTATTGTTAAACAGTGCCGATAAGTAGTCCTTGAAAGATAATACTACATAATATAATTTTTATAGTGTACTATTTAATTGATATGATTAAATCTTTATCGAAGATTTAATCCGAAAGATTTGTGTATACTCTTATCTTTTTTATTTTATTTTAAGTAAAATGACATCAAGAAAAAAAATTGCATTTGGTATTTTTATGTATAATTTTTGTTATTGTTTTTATTATTTTGTATTTTGTTGTTATTGTTTGATACTTTTGTTGTACTGTAGTGTCTGGACTTATAAAGGTTGAATTGTGAGATGAAACCCTCTTAGAATGAATTGGATTCTAAAAGAGTTTCTACCTTTAGATGCCGACTTCTTGAAAAAAAAAAAGAAGAAAACCTATATTTAAAATATAAATGTGAAAATACTTATATGCATATTCTGCATATATAGGACCTTTGTTGCTCTTTTGTCGAATAAAAGACATCAATTGACAACTTGATGAAGGGGAATTTATGCCCAAGAAAAATGCTAAAGGGATGGATTGAATTGAGGATGAGGAGGCATCGTTGAAACCATAACCAATTGAATTGAAGAAAAGAAGTTGAGGATGATGATGATGATGATGATGATGATGGTAAAGGTTCATTGCGCGACGGTGTTGGTGGCTGTAATAGTTTGCAACAGCAACAGCAGTGGTAGAAACTAAAAGCAACAGCGGTTCACTGGAAAAGTTTTTTCTTTTATACTTTTTGCTTTTTTTGTTTTTTTGTTTGCCATTGACATGACCACAGATGTCACCGATCTTGAGATTTAAGATGTATGCAAATAGTGTCATGTTATCGCTAAGACAAGTTTGCCGAAGTAAAATTGCATATGCAAGAGAACTTTTGCTGTTGCAGCAAGAGAATCATCATCATCATCATCAAAAGCGCAGATGAGTACTTATAGCTAGAAAAATAAGATTAAAAAAAAAATATGAAAATAATAATAAAAAGAACCTGTGCACATGCCTTTCTTATTTTATAATGTTTTTGTTTAAAAAAATCCAAAGAAAAAAATAGTTTGAGGAATTTTTTTTTTTTTTGAAAAATTAAAGGAAAAAAGTGAACAGTCAATTCTTGTCTTTAAATCGTATTCTTTTTCAGTTACCTTTTTTTTCTTTATAGATAGATAACCATTATTATTATTATTATTATTTTTATTATACATACATACAAACATACATACATAGATATTGACTACTATTACTTTGGTGACAATTGATATTGAATTTTGTAGTTCTTATATTATTATGGGCAAACACAATCTACTAAGATGCAATTTATTACCCTTTCCAATTGATGTTTTCAAAATAGACGAAAGAGAAGCAAAAAAAAAAAAATAAAAAATAAAAAAAAAAAATAAGATATAGACAACAAAATGAAAATGAAAGAAGAAAAATAGTAGGAACAAAAAAAAAATTGTTGAATTTTGCATTGATTGAAAAATTTAAATGCCATGCCATATTCAGAATGACAGTGTATCGTCGTTTGCAAAAAATAAAAAAAAATAAAAAATAAACGAAAAAGAAAATTGAAATAAAATTAAAAAAAATTGTTTGCTACTGTTGCTGCTATGCGAATGTGCATAAAGATTAAATCACTTGCATTTAAAATAAATTTTCCGTTTTGTTTAAAGACAGGTTATAAAAGTAAATTTTCCACAGAGAGTGTTAAATTATTTTCTCAATATAATTTTCTATAAACAAATAGCTAAAAGAAAATAGATTTTTTTTTGTGGACAATTCTTTTGTTTGTGATTTAAAAAATACAAAAATTTAGACAAAAAAAAACAAAAAAAAGAAAATAACTGAGTGTTTTTTAAAAATTTAAATAAATTTACTACTTTTGAATTTTTTGTTAAAGTGAAATTGGTAATATTTTATTATTCATGAGCCACAATTTTCTTGAGTAAAGGTCTTCAATATAAAAATTTGAATATGGATTTAGTTTCTTGAATTGCAATACCCACAAAAATATCCTTCGTAAAAATAAAGTTTGAGGGGCGTCGGAAAGTAATGTTGTTTTGCCATTAGAATCAAAATTTGAAAGCGAAATCCCGTGAGCTTACTAATATTTCTAAAAGAAGTTAGATAGAGAAAAAAAGATGTTAATGTCAGATATCTTCAATACTTTGTTTCTTGAACCAAATCTATTAGGTTTTAGTAAAACCATTGCTGTTGTCAGTATAGCTGTAACTATATGTCATTCAAAGCAGCGAAACTTTCTAAATCTTGAACTGAATCGATTTATCGAATACAATCAGGACTGTCGCTTTTATTTTATTTTATTTTTTTTTTTTGAATAAGGTGAAAACTAAATGATCATAGTATTTTCCCTCCCTATTTTTCTATTATTTTTCTTTATATGTACACCAGAGCATATTCCTAAGCTTTGAAGCAATTTATTGAAAAAATAAGCCTGTAGCATAAACACAATTTTAAAGTGATCCTTTTTTTTGCTTTGTTTTTTTAATTTTTTGGATTTAGTGAACTACTTCATTTTTTAGAATAGTTTTAATAGTTCCACTGAAGTTTCAATTTTCTGTTTTTTCCCTAAATTTTAAATTCGAATATCCTTTTAATGGACCTGAATATGTACAAAAAAGTTAAATAAACCTTATTATTCACAGGAAAAACGTAAAAGCATTCAAAATGAAGTTTAATATGTTGATTACAAGAAATTATCTTTTAATAAAAATTTGTTTAGGTTGCTACACTGAATTTAAAAAGTTGAAGAAAAAAAAAAAACATACACATTCATAAATTCCCTTTTAAAAAGACTGTCAAATTAATTATCTTTTTAATTTAATTTGAGTGAATAAGAAAAAAAAAAATAAATTAAATTACGAACAAAAAATCAATTTTCATCAGTTTTACAGATACTTTTATAGTTTTTTTTTTGTATCTTGTATTCCCTTTATTTCATTTCATTTATTTTTATTTTTTATTTTTTATTTTTATTTTTGCACATATCTCAAATTGATGAATCGATGCCATGTCCATGGCAATTATTTAGTTGTTAATTTTTGTAATTCGAGTTTCACACTTAGTTTGTAACAAATTCTCCCTTTTTTTTTATTCTTTTTTATTTTCAATTTTTATTATTATATTCCCTTTTTTTTTTGTTTTTGTTTTATTGTTTTTTTTTTTTCTTTCAAATTTTTATTTTTTAGTGAGTTTTTTTTTTCTTGTAGATTTTTTTTTTTTTTTTTGCAGACTTATTTCGTCATGCAACAATAGCGAAAGCAATTTAAAAATAACTGATTTTTTATTTTATTGATGATTTTCAATAATAATAACAACAAAAGTTAAGAAAGCTCATTATATCTTCGTTTTTGGGTACTATACTGTGTGGTTACACATACATACATGGTTAGTTAGTTATATAGTCAAAAGGAAATGCTTAAGAAAAAAAAAAAAACAAAATATTGTTGTATAGGAATTAATAACAATGAAATGAAAGAAAATGGAAGAAAAAAAAAAAACAAAAAAAAAATGAGATATTTACAGTAAAAATGTTAAATTTACGTTCAAAGATTGACTTCCTGTTAAAAAAAAAAAAAATTTTATGCCAAAAGAAAAACACATCATTTTCGCAAAAGTACCATATCATACACATACGAATACATACAAATCGTTTATATGTACATTCAACATTGATACCAGCCAGGTATGCTTTTTTTTTGGTTTGATTTTTTTTTTTTTTTTTTTTTTTTATTTAAGTAGATATTTTATGACTTTCTGCGTATAAAATACTTTAAAGAATATTATGTTATTTATTTATTTTCTTCTTTTTTTTTTTTTTTAAATATAAGTTTTGTGTGTTACGTAGAACTCTCTTTCTTCTACTGTGCACATCAGTCAGTGAATTGAAAATATGCGCTTTTGAAAAGAAAATGTGGTTATTTTACTTTTTTTTTTTTTTACTTTATTTATTATATGTTTCAGTATGTATGTGTGTGTGTTATATGAAAAAAAAAAAAAAGTAATGTATAAAAAAGAAGGATTTAAAAAGGAAACATATAGCCAATATATAATATTGTATGACAGACAAAGATGAAAAGTTAAAAAATAATTTAAAATAATAAAAAAAAAACACAGATACACAAAAAAAAAGATATAAAATTAAAGAATAAAAATAAAATAACAACAACAGAAACAAAAAAAACAATAAAAATGAAAATCACTTTCTTGCGGTTCAGAAATTACCAATTTGACAACCACAAAGGGATGATCTGATTTATTACTTTACTGATGATAAGTCATCAGAAATTGTTGAAGGTAATTGCCTAAAAAAGAAATCATAATAAAATAATAATTATTATAGTGATGTTTTATATATTTTTCTGATGTACACTGTTGGTTTGTATATTATTATTTTTTTTTTTTTTTGTATTTTTAATATTTTCCTTCTTATTTTCTTCAATTCTATTCAGTTCAGTAATTTTTATATGATATTATTTCTTGGAATGTAATGTTTTTTTTTTTTTTTTTTTGTTATTTTATGTACGGTTTGATGATGGGAAATAACAATAATAAAAGAGAGAATAACTATAAAAGAAAAGATATAACAAAATTCATACTTATTGAAATCGATTAAAAATTTTTGTAATGATTTTAAAAAGGTTCATAAAAAAAATAAAAAAATAAGAAAAAGGATATAAAAATAAAGAATATTATTGCAATTTTGCTGTTATTAAAGGAATAAAAAGAAAATGAGGATAAATAAAAAATTGCACATAAAAGTGGAAATAAAAAATATTGAATTGATTGTGTTCTGAAGTTTAAAAGAAAAAAAAAACAGTTAAATCAATTATTTGTATAAGTTTTTTTTTTTTTTAGAATTATTTTATTTTAGTTTTTAAATTCATTTTTGATACGAAAATATTTTATTCACATGATGAGTGAATTTTATTCTATAGAAAAGTAATGATTTTGTACTTACATATATTCAAGAATTAAAGTACTATAGAAATTCCAAGAGGAAAAAAATAATTATTGGCTTTTTAAATTTGTTTAATAGTATCTTAAGAGTGTTATGATGATTATAGTTTGTAAAATGTCGAAAAAAAAACCTATAAAGTTTACTCTAGAATATACTTTTTTTTTTCTTATAGAAACTTAAAGATTTATTTTATAGAAAGAAGAAAATTCCCTAGACAAACTCTCAATTTATTCTAAAATTTTATTACAAAGTGCCAGTTGAAAAAAAAAAAAAAACCTTTTTAATTTTGTTTCTGTATTGTTTGTAAAAATAGACATAACTTTTTAGAAAAGGTAGTGAGATTAATTTTAATTTAAACAAATATTTAGCAAATCTATATGTTATCAAATCTAGAATAAAACAAAAAATATGTATACTATGAAAAAATATTCGAGAAAATTATGTTAATCGAAGTTTATCTTCGTAATTTGTCAATAGTACTAGTTCACTGGCATGAAATCCACCTAGATTTACTAAAACCTCAGATTTCAATCAAATTCTGAAAGACATCTAAATCTGATATGATTAAAGCACATTTTAAAAATCTTCTTTTTCAATTTTCCTTCATTTTCAGTCATTATACTTAATTTTATCTCTTTCACAAATAAAAAATTCCATCTTAAAAAATAATAAGTTTTTAATTTTTATGACATAATCTAAAAAATATAACCTAAATACGACAAAAAAAAAATATTTTATACTCTTGCAGAGAAAAAAAAATTTTTTTTCTATAAAATATTTTAGATACTACATTCAAACCACAGTCATAAATCTTAATTTATTTTTTTTTTCTCATTAACAAAATTCGTAATTATTTGAAAATAATTAAAAAAAATTTCTAAAAAAAAATAAATGGAAGTAAATAATTGTATTTTTGCACTAAACGGAAAAAATATGCTTAACAAATCAATCTGTTTGTATAAAACAATGAAATTTTGCGGTTTGATAGAGTAAAGATTCTCTAGAAAACAAAAAAACATCAGCATTCAGAATCATCAAATAGCTTTTGTTTTTTTTTTTTTGACTAACAAAATTACTTTTGCAGTAAAATATGGTTCGTTAACTTTAATTATACTGCTGTATAATAATTATAAAATGCAACATAGAACATATTTAATGTAAAAAACACATACATTCCATATATTATTGCACTTTGTAGTTAAAAAATATAAAATTTTGTTACAGTTATTCAAAATTTTTATGTACAAATTGAACATTATAGTTAAAATAGGTTAAACATGATTTCATGGAAAAAAAAAACAACACAAAATGGTATAATGTAAGTAGGTACATGTAATCTGTTCGTATACATATGTAGAAAAAAAAAAAAATAATTATGCATTATGATAATTATTATATACAATTCAAGTACCTATAATAAATTTTAGATACAAGATACTTTAAAAAAAAGATAAATAATAATTTTCATTTAAACAATAAATTTCTATTATACTATCAGGATTAATCTACCTTGAAACCTATTTAACTTAATTGTAGTTTGCATGTATGTATCTACAAAAAAAACAAAAAAAAAAAGATATTATGTATTTTTTTTGTTGCAATATGAAAGTTAATTGATTTATACTTTCGGAAAATTTGAAAATTTTTTTTAAAAACATTCAACTTTCCAAATAGAAAAGAAAGTAAGACGTCATTTTTATTTCGGTATTTTGAAAAATCAAATGATTTTGATTTATTTTTCTATATTTTATGGGGAATTTTGGACACAACTCTCATGGAAAAATTTTTATTATCCTTAACAAAATTTCTATTTTTTTGATTTTTTTTCAAACTGTTATGAAAAAAATTTTCATGTTAAAAAAAAATGAACAGTATCTTGCACACTATACACACAGTAAAAGTCTTATTATAAAATTTTCTCATAATAAAAGTGGCATCTTTTTTAAAAAATTTCCCACACAAATTATAATTTCTAATAAATTTTCTTTCTCTTTTCTGTTTTCTGTTTTTTTTTTTTTTACTTTCATTTTTTTGATCTAAATTCCGACGACAACTTTGATGCTAATAATAATAGGTTTCATTTTTCTTTTTCTTATTATTATGATTCTTATTTTGTTGTATTTGTAATATCTTATGTCTGTTTTAATATTTTCATGAAAAAAAAAAATTTGAAATAATTTTTTAAGTTTGAAAACCGCCCACGTATATCGTCTCTGATATTCACAGAACAATGTATACCCCAAACAAAATAAAAAAAAAATCTTCTGAAAAAAAAAAATGAGAAAAAAAGTATGTACCTATATACATATATGTATATATGAACTGTAATATCCTTTCAATGAAATATTCTTTTCTCAACAAACCATTGGTTCCGTCAATTGCATTATCTCATCTTTAGTTGAATATGCTATAAGTTTGTTGTTGTTGTTGTTATTGTTGTTGTTGTAGTTTTTATTTTTCTTAAATTCTTATTTTTCAGCTAATAATATTTAAAAAAGATACACAGAAAAAATCTCTAAAGATTCCTTATTTTGTGTGCTTTTTTTTATTCTATAGAAAAAAAGAATAAATATATTTAAATATCTTCTCCTTATTCAGTGAGAGAAAAACAAAAACAGATTAAAAAAAAACAACAAAAAATAAAATTAATGTAAAAAAAAGAAAACTTTTTCTATATAATGTCTGGGTTGCAAACGAAAGATGCAAATCAAAGAAGTGGTTTTGTATTTCAACGAAATGCAACTCTCCTTAGTAGAAGAAGGCATCATCATCATCATCATCGTTGTCGTCATCATCATCCTCAATTCTCATCATCATAAGCTGAATAAGAATCATCTAACATACCTACAAGAATTTTAAAAATATAAATAATAAGAAGAATCTTCTATAACCATCATCATCATCATCATCAACATCATATGTATAGCAGCATATAAGGTATAAGGTACACAAAACAGTAGGTATCGCAATATGATTTTTTTTTTTTTTTTGTATTTTGTTTTGTTTGGTTTTTGTTTTTTCTATTTTGGTCATGTTCATGTCCAACGTCATTTTATTTGATAATTTTGACATACTCCATCTTGGTCAGATACATACGTATATGTGTAGTATATAAAAAATATTTTTTTTTAAAGCTAAAATTCAAGACAAAAATAAGCTAAAGCATCGTAAAAAAAACTCTTAAAAGTAAAATTTCAAAAAAAAAAACAACAAAAAAAAAAACGGCTATGCCGAAAAGTTTTATTATTATTTTGGAGGATACAATAATATTATACTATGCCCCTCTAATGATATTTATATCTCGCTACATATAGCAAAAAAAAAAAAAAAAAACACACACACACAGTTCAGTAGTGTATAAAACTTAGTTGTAGACAATTATGGATTCATGTGGATGATGATGATGATGATGATGATTCTAAAGAATTCTTCCTTTTCTTTGTCTCTCTATACTATTTCTCAACAGCAGTAAAAGAAAACTTTACTGAATTTATCGTTTAAGAATCGTGCGCCTTGTAATATTCATAAAATATTCTTTTTAAATGAAAATAATAAAAAAAAAATAGAAGATAAAATAATATACGTATCCTCGAATGGTATGGTTACTACTGTGCTTTTGCTTCCGCTTCACAAAAAAGAAAAAAAAGTAAAAAAACACCATCAGAAACGGAGTCCAACAACAAAACTCTAAGCAACAATAAGAAAAGTAAAATAAAAAAACCATAAAATTTTATGGGAAGGATCACATTAACTAATTCTCGTATTCTAAAAATTTTTCTTTTTTTTTAAATTTTTTATGAAAATTTTCTTTTTTTTTCTTTCTTTTTTTCATTTTTTTTTTGCTTCGTTTTTTAAAATTTTTGTTTATTGTTAATGATGTATAGCATGTTGTACTCTCATCCTCCAGAATCAAGATCGGAATTATGTTCTATTACAATAGTATCATATTCCCCCATTTATTTTTTTTCATCATCTTCATCATCATCATCATCATCATAATCGCCAGACAATATTTATTCTGATGTGCTTACTAATTTGTCAAAATCTTTGACTTCTAAAATGATGTTTTAAACATAATTTTAGATTAGCAATTACTAAGAAATTAATATTGAAAAACAGAGAAAAAAAAATTCATTATATTGGCGCATGTGCGTCTACATTAATCCTGAAATGAATTTAATGAAATATGTCAAACAAATTTTATGTAATTCTTTTGAAAATGAGGAATAAAAAAAAAAATCCAATGAATTCGAATGATTTCGTTTTTCACAATAAAATCATAAAAATTATCATGTTTATGGGAATATTTTGGAAATTTTGAATCTAATATGTGATGTCCTTTATGTTCTTCTGTAAATTTTTTGAATATTAGAGGCAATTTCTTAAAACTATCAACCGACCGCAAGTAATTGGTTTTCATCAGCCTTTGTGAGTATACATAGTTTCAAGCTCTTAATTTTGTCATTTATTCGAAGTTCTCATCTTCATTAGCCACATTTTGGCTTTACCTTCTTCGTGAGTTTAAATCCTTTTTGGTTTTCTTTCACACAAAAAAAAAAAAAACTAATAAGAACAAAGTAGGATCCTCAAAGACTACAAATGACTCATTTTAATTTTAACAGGTTTTAAAGCAAAACATTTTCAATTTTTGTGAAAAATCAACCAATGGTTTTTCCAAGGATATGAAATACACTGGGTACAAGGATTTGATTCACTATCACTATTTAAGATTAACGAAAGTAAAACATAAAATTTACTTTTGGGAATTTCATTTTGGAAGAAAAAGGGTTTAATCAGTAAAACTACTTGAATCACTTCTTATTTTTCAAAATCAGTCACTTTCTAAGAAAAAAAAACATGAGGTGAAGATACAAAAAATTATAATTCAAATTGGAAATTTAAAACTAAGAAGAAGCGTGATAGCAATTCATAGATCCTTATTGAACAACACATGTTCACATGTTTTTTTATATTTTTTTTTATTTTTCCTTTTTAAAAATTTTGCCTCAATCCTCAATATCTTACTGTCAAATTCAATTTCAATTTCTAATTACCACCTTTTTCTATCCATTTTGAAAATCAGAATTTTTTTTTTTTTTTTCAAATAAATAATTTTCATTGCAGCTTAATAAGTTGTATGTAATATTGTTTAGTTTCATTTTTAACCTATAATTTTAGCATCTAAACAATCTTTGTAAACTATTTTCGCAAAAAAAAAAAAAATAAATAAATAAACCTCCTAAAAAAAGACAAAAAAAATATTAAAAATAATGACAAAACGATAGAAAGAGGTTCCTTCTAGCTAAAGTCTGGCTAAATATATTTTTAGACAGGTAATAAATTCTAAGGCGCTTCATTTTCTTAATATAGTACATATATTTCATCGTTTTCAATATCTTTAATCACAAATACTTAAATCTTTTGGTTTTGTATAATGATTATTGGTATGAAGATATATATGTGTGGTTACTATATGCATTTTCAACTTATTTGTTCGATATATGTAATTCATTTCATTCTAAGATACAATTTGTTTTTTTTTTTGCTTTTTTTTTGCTTGTAACAATTTATATGTGGCAATAACTTGAAAACTATTAAAAAAAAAAAAAAAGAATTAGAATTTTCGTGTCCTCTATGTATAGTATGTAATGTATGTAAGTATTTTTGTTAACTATTTTACAAAAGTTCGATAATTTATAATCACAGTACTGGCACAGTGGCATTAAGACGAGATCGTTTATAAAATAAAATGAATTACCGGTAAAACGCCTTCATTAATTTCTGTTTTTCTGTATATATACATATATTTTTTTTTCAATACGCGTACATACATAATATATGTAAGCATTTTTATTATTATTATTATTATTATAGTTATTGCAAAAGATAGATACTGATGAAGCTTCTGCAGTTTTCTACTTTAATATTATTGCTTATTTGTTATAAACTAAAGGAGATACACTACTTTACTTACTATAGATTTTCTTTTATTTATTTTTTTTTCTACATTTTTCGTTTTGCTAGTTTTTTTTTTCTAGATCAATTTATTTAAAAAGTTGTTGCGGATTTCAATCTTTTAAGAAAAATAAATTTCAAGAAATAAAAAATAAAAAAAAATACAAGTCCCAATATACTATATATACCAGACAAATGACTAGTTGTACATATTAAATAGTCGGTCGTTTGTCTACAATACCAAAGAAAATTGTATCTATAAGTATGTTATCCATATAGTTAAATGGGTGTATACATACTATAGAATATTGGTACCTTGAATTTTAACTGTGGCGCAGATGCAACAATTACAGATAAGGATAAGGCTACATTTTTAAAATATATTTAAAGGGATTTTTAAAGACCCCTTTTACTTTCCCTTATTGTAAAAGCAATAATAGCAATCAATTTTTACTTGTTTTTCTTTTTTTTCTTTCTTTTTTACCTTCTAAAAACGGATCTTTGCAATGAGAATTCGAAAAAAAAAAAATACTCGAGACTTTAAAAAGAAAACACAAGAAGTTACAAGTAATTTTTTTTATATTTTGTTTTAATTGATTTTCAAAAAAAAAAGTATAACTACAAGTATTTTTTAGTTTTTGTTATATTTTTAGTATGTTAAGACTTTTTTTTTCTATGCGTCAAAATGAATCATGTTGAACCATTTTTTTTTTCTTTTTTTTTTTTTTTGTTGGTTTATTTTTCTGAAGCATGGAATTGAATGAATGATCTTCAGGATGTACCTATATAATTTATATGTTAGAAGCATGAAAAGTTTTTGATTTAGATTTAGAGTAAATTTTTACTTTCATTGACTTTTAAACGTTAATTTTTCTAATTTAAAAATTATTTATTTGCTAGAGAATTTTTTGAAATTAACTATACAATTAGTTTTTTTAATTACAAAACATTTTACAGTAATTGGAATGTAATGTATAGCTAAAACGATATTTTATTAAAGAAAATGATAAATATTTCCGTTTTGGATATGAATGAAGAAACAACTGGTATGAGAATTTATTTCGTAAGGACGAAATACAAGAAGGTTTAAGATGAAAAAGATGATGATGATGAAACCGGGAGTAAAATAAAAAAAACAATATCGAGTTGGTGGAAGAAAATGTTGAAATAATTCCCGAAATAAGGTGGAAAATTATTGAAAAGCTAGAAAATGTTTTCTATTATTGCTGGTAGCTTAAAATCTATAGAAATTGATGTCTTCATTAGTTTAGGAGACAGGCATTTTCAGGCTATTGAAAACTAAAAAAATAAAATCTAAAGTGATGGAATGCAATAATTTTTTTATCAGTCACAATTGAGTGGCTCAGAACCTAATGTAATTGAGCTCGTTTTTTTAAAATATTTTTTAACGTCGAAAGTTCTTTTCTAATGACCTAAAAAATGTAAATTACAATTATTTTCTAAATATTTTTTTATTAGCTTAATCATATCGGCCTTTGAGCCATAGTAATCGAAATCAAAACGAGTGAATAATGTCTCTAAAGCCTTTTAGAAAACTGTTATTTCTTGAAAGCTTATTTGATTTTGATCGATAAGAGTTTAAAAATGATTCTTTGAGATTTTATCAAACACTAGAAAATACAGTTTTTCTAGGTGTCATGCTCGAGCTCTTTTTTAAATAAAATTTATAATAAAAGTGAACAAAAATAAACTAACAATTATCTTATGTTTAATTGTTTAAAATCATCATGTCAATCTTTTTATGAATTTAGCTAATTTTGAAAAAGTTTCACATTTCGATTTTTTTTAGAATTACAAGAGCTTTACTGTTATTAACAATTTTAATTAGAAAAACTTATTTGAATTCCTTCATTGGCTTGAGCTTGAATTCACTATTCATTGAATTTCATGACCAAAACTCAAAGATTTCTGAAAAATTTGAAAAAGAGAAAAAAAAGGAAGTTCTTTTTAAGACAATTTTGGTGAAATGATTTTCAAATGACAGTCATCAATTCATGGAAATCACAAAAGGAAAATGACATCGGACAATAATGCTTGTCATAATGATGATAATTGATTTGAAATGAACTTTAGAAACGTAAAAAATACCATTTGATTATGAACAAAAAATTCGCTAACAAAGAACACAAAACCTTGATGTTTTTTATAATACTTACCTATATTTTTGTATTGTATTGCCAGTCTTTGTTTTTTAATTCAGAAAGAAAAAAAAAATTGAAAATAAAACACATCAGTAGAAAATACCATCATGAATAATTTTCATACGCCAAAGTATTAGATTATCGAAAAAACAAGTCCTTGAAAATAAGTGAAAAAAAAAAAAATCAGAAAAATTCCAAAAAATAAAACAACAAATTTTTAATTTTGTTTTTTTTTTTATTAATTTCTTTATTGTGTTTTATTTTTTATTTTTTTTTTAAATTTTTACTCCTATACTCACAATTATTTTTGTTCTTTTCATTTTTCTTTATTTATTATTATTATTTTTTTTCATTTATATATAAATTGGAAAATGTATTATCTACTTTTACAAAAAGTAGTGTTTATTTATTTATTTACTTTTTTAATTATAAAATTATATACCTATCATTTATCATAATTAATTTTTTTTTTTACTTTATAATTATTTTATTATTATTAATTGTATTTTTTTTTTTTTTTTTTTTTTGCTGTTTTTATTTATTATCTACGACTATAAAATTGATTTCATTTGTACAAAAAATTATTTTTTTTTTTTTTAATTTTTTTATTTTATTTTTTTTTTCTTTCTAATTAAAAAAAATCAAACTTAGAAAATATAACTTAAAAAGAGAAAAAAAAATTTTTTTTTTAATATTATGTATAGATTTAATCTATAAAAAATTTTCAATAGAATAAAATTAGAAATTAAAAACTACTATAATACACAAAAAAAAAAAAAAAACAAAAAATTTCTAAAATACACATTTGATTTTTATGTTATTATTATTTTTTTAAATATTACATCTCTGTTTTTTGTTTAAATTTCTTTTACATAAAAAAAAATTATTATGAAAAAAATCTTATAATTAATATGTATACATCATGTAAATTATATGTATTATATATTTTCTTTGTTTTTGTGTGTGTGTGTGTGTATGTGTTTGCTAAAATACATGTTATTAACAAAATATGAATTTTTCTTTTAAATTTTTTTTTTTTAAATATTTTTTTTTTTTCGTCTTTTTGAATTTTTAAATGTTCATAAAACACAAAGTACAAAAATATGAAAAAGATTCTTTTGAATCATGAAAAGCACGATATGTATTTTCTGTTGTGTTGTGTCATGACAGTGTGACATTAAATTTTATTTATTTATCTTTTAGCAAATTATTATTATTTTTTTTTTTCGAATTGTAATACAAAAATGCTTGAATGAAGAAAAATGATGAACTTTATTATGGCAGAAAGAATTTATTAAATTGCATTTTTTAAATATTTTTTTATTAATTTTTTTTTCATATTTTTTTTTTTTCAAATTTTTAATTACAAATTAACTTTACTTTTTTTTTCAATTTAAATGATGGAAAAATATTAGTTTATAAAAAAAAAAACGATTTATCTACAGCAGTCTTAAAGTTGAAAAGATTCTTTTAAAATTTATAAATTACATTTTTTGTTGTTGTTTTTTTTTTTTAAATTTTTGTTTATTTTTTAAAATTTTCTTATCTAATTTTAAAAGAGTATTATTTTATTTTATTTATTTCAGATATATATATTTTTTAAATGATTTGAAGAAATATTCCATACTCAAAAATTCCTTGGAAGTTCTAGAGTATCTTTTGACTTTTTCTGTGTTTTTTATTATTTAAATAATGAAATATTTCATTTTGTTTTTTTTTTGTTTCGTTATAAAATAAATACAAAACTTACTTAATATTCTAAGACTTTATTTTGCATTAAACCTTACGCTATATGATTTCTTATTTGTTTTATTTTAACTATTCACATCAAAAATTGTAAATATAAAGCCAGATGAAAATATTTACTTTGAAAAATTTTTTTTAAAAAAATTCTTCTAACTAAAATCTATCTAAATATGAAATTAAAATTTTTTATAAAGAAAAAAATAAATTTACAAAGAGACACAAGTATTTTGTTTTTGTTTTTTGTTTTTTTTTTTTTTAATTAAAGTTTTGTTACCACAGCCGGGGTACTTACATTTACAATTAAACATTTTCTCTTTAACTGTTTTTGCAGGTGCACCTCAAGTAAAGTAAGACTCACCTTGTTTTTTTTTTTGTTTTTTAATTTTTTAATTTTTACATTCTAACCCTTAATTCTGAATCTAAAGTTTTCCTTTGTTGTGGTTGTGGCTGATGTCGAGGTAATGATACCATATGATGGCTTGAAGGAACCCCAGTAGTAACGACATGAGGTGATATCGATGGTGATCGTGTAGCTAATGGCGAAAGTGATGGCGAAAAGCTTGGTGACATTGCCGATGATGTACTAAAACCACCCGGTGCATCATGACTAATGGGTGAACGTGGCAATAAATATTGATTAGCTGTAGCTGAATGATGACTACTTGATGCTCGACTTGATAATACTGGAACATTAATTGATCTAGGTGCTACATTTGTTATTAAAGGTGGTGGTATATGTTTAGCAGAATGTGCTAATGATTGTTTACTTTTTGCACTACTTGCGCCACTATTACCACTATGAACTGATAATGTATCATCTTTCAGTCTTGCAATCTCTGAAAATACATGAGCTAACGGCTGATACTGTGGCCCCCAATCTAACAGGTAATCCCAATTATAACTTCCTGTTAATTCTTCTTCACTGTGAACTATTGAACTTAACGAACCATTCATTGATGGTCCAGGATTTGTGCTTCCAACAACTGGAACATCACCGAAACCCATTACATGATCAACTGCTGCACCTATACTACCAGCAGTTGTTGCTGCCTCATCTGCACTGCTGGCTCGATCACTTCCGCCTGTCACATCATTCAATTTGGCATATATCAAGTTTGTAATATCTGATTCTCCAGGTTCTTCATCAAACATATGCAACGAATCAATTGGTAATGGATGATGTAGAAGGGTATCTTTGTTACTGCCACCTATACTTTCTGAACAACGTCGTGATGATGTTGATGCTGCACCTGTTGTATTTGTATTATCGACTATACCTAATCGTGCAAGATATTCTTGTGTATTTTGTACAGATATATCAGACAGTCTTCCATCATCTCCACGATGATGATCGCGATGGATTGGACCTTCATTGATCATTCGAATTTCTTCATCTTCACCATCTTCTCCATCTTCAGCTGACCCTCGACCACTCGAACCTGACTGTTCAGATCCAGAAAGTTCTGATGTTGTTGCTGCACCAGAATTTGAGCTTGCTGTGTGTGGTCCATATGGTGGTATTTCATCATATTTTGGTGGCGCAAATTGAGCACCACTACTTGCGCCACTTGTATTACCTCGAATAGGAATTGTATCAAATGCACTAGGATCAACATAACTGTTTGAATTTCCTACAGTTTCTGTACTTAAACTTGGTTTTGTGACTTGTTTATGTCTGCGATTGCGCATATGAAGGAACAGAAATACAGCAGCAAAACTGAATATGATAAGCAAAAGTGAAATTAGTAGCCCTAAAGCCCAGTCTGCAATACCACCATTAGAATTATTTGTTGAACCATTAGTGCTAGCTAAATTTGTTCCAGGATCAGCAAGTGGATCGAGAGATAATTCTACCACTGTCATATTTGTGAGTGATCCTTGCCGGCCAGAACTAGCTGTTACAACTAAACTAATATCATGACCGGGTTCTAAACCACCATCTAGTTTCTTTTTCACTACAATTGCACCTGTTGTTCTGTTCACCTTAAAATATGCATGCTGAGTGCTAAGCTGATAAACGACTCGCCCATCAGGACCTTTATCGCGATCAGTAGCAGTAACATGTCCAATAACATATCCTATAGCAAAATATCCTGCTGATGGAGTTGCCAATATGAACCTATAAGTTCGTTCTGTAAACTGAGGACTAAATTCGTCTCTCGAATCTATCATTATTCTTACTTTGACAGAGGTGTATTTTCCACCAATATCAGTTGCTTTTAATATAAAATTGTACTTGCTACGTCGTTCATAATCGAAAACTGAATTCGTTGTTACTACACCAGAATCTGGATCAACTTTGAATAGTTTCCAAGAATCATCTAAATCTGAATAACCAGAAGGAGATTCAATGGTATAATTCAATCGTCCGTATCGTCCTCGATCAAGATCAGTAGCTCGAGCAGTAAAAACACTTGTTCCTACTGGTTCATTTTCTCCAACAAATTCCATGTATTCGGATACAGGGAAATGTGGTTCATTATCATTTTCATCAGTCAATGTTATATGGAATGAAGTTAATGCACATTTAGGAACCATAGCACTGTCACAAGCTCGAATAATTAAATCATATCGTGAAGAACCCGCGTCATAGTCCAATTGATTGTTCACAAATAATATCCCCGAAACGAGATCGATTGTAAACATTTTATCATCATTACCCGATGTTATATCGTATACAACTTCGGAATTTGGTGAATTTTCAAGATCAGCATCTAGTGCTAAAATTTTCGCAATTGAATGTCTTAAAGGTGCGGATTCACTCACTTCTGCTTCATATTTTCCTGGTTGAAAAATCGGCGCATTATCATTTGCATCTTCAATCGTTAAGAACACATTTATTGCCGATGAATTATTATCAGTAATTACCGGAGAACCACGTTCACTCATCACCAATCGAAGCTTGTATAAATCAGTTTTTTCACGATCAAGTCTTTTCACTAAGACTATGGCACTTGACTGGAATACTTCGAATGAACCATCTTCATTACCCGAAACAATTTTGAACATAAGATTTTGTGTATGTTTAGAGTCTAACACATCCTGTGAGAATTTCAACACTACAGTTCCAGGATCAGCATCTTCGTTTATCGATGATCGATATTGATTTTGTAGAAATTGTGCATGTCCTCGACCATGAGAATTACAACGTACTCGAACTATTGTCGATGAGCTGAGTGGTGGTGTTCCAGAATCTGTTGCTGTCACCATCAAAAATATATCTTCAGAAACAGGTCTTGGAAGACGACTAGTATTCACATAAATTTTTCCTAATTCTTCATTAATTGTAAATCCTGGTACAGGTGGAACAATTGCATAACGTATTCTAGCATTTTGTTCTCCATCAGCATCAGTTGCATTCACACTTAAAAGTTCAACATCAAAAGTAGATGCTTGATCTGGTAATGTTGAATAATATGCTGGTTGTTGAAACATTGGTGCATTATCATTTTCATCTGTTATCCTTACAGTTAAAGATGTTGTCGCTTCATGTGCACTATCCGATGCAACAATTCTTAGTTGATACTCTTGTTGAAATTCATAATCTAAACGTTTTTTCAATATAACTTTTCCACTATTTCTATCAATTGTAAATATTGACATATCTTCAATATTAATTTCATCTTCAACAAATCGGTAAGTTAAAGGCGGATTTGTATCAACATCATTTGCTGAGATTGTTGTTATAACGCTACCAAGTTCGATACCTAATAAATAAACATTAAACACAAGCGGTTATGAATATTTCTTGAAAGACAATCTTAATTTTTTTGTTGTAAAATAAAAAAAAAAAAATGAATTATGTTTTTTTTTCTTTTTATAGTTTGAAAAGTAATGCAACAAAATCAAAGTTATCGTCAAAGAGATACAAAAAAAAAAAAAAAAAAAGAAATAATAAGACAACAAAAAAAAATTAAATAACAAGTTTGACTTTAGAATAACATTAAAAAAATAGATTTTCATTTCTGAATAGAAATTATATATAGTTGTACCGAAAATAATAAAAATAAATATGAAAAAGAAAAAATAAAAAGTAAAATAATTCTTTTATTTTGTTACTTACCTTCACTGACAGTAATAATGCTATGAGGTGGAAATGTTGGTTGATTATCATTTACATCAACGATATGAACATGAATTGTTGCAGTACCAGTCATTTGTGGTACACCTTCATCTGTTGCAATCACTTTTAAACGATACATATCGCGAATTTCACGATCTAATACAATATTCGTTTTAACAATACCACTAAATGCTGGCTCAATAACAAACGCATTATCATGATTACCATCAACAATATGATATAATATACGTGAATTAGCTCCATAATCGATATCATAAGCATTTACTTGCATTACATATGTGCCCTTATTATTGCCTTCCCACACTGTCGTTAAATATTGTTGTTGTGTAAAATGAGGTGCATTATCATTTTCATCTTCTAACTGAATATGCAATTCAGAATAACCATAAAGATGTGGTGAACCATCGGTACGTGCGCAAATAATTAATTTCATTTTATTTGATTCTCTTTGCTGCAATTGTTGTTCATATTTTCGATTATTTGAATCATCATTGTGTGAATTGATTTTTCCTTTATTATTTAACTGATTTTGATAATTTTGTGGTATATAACGTTCATAATCTAAATGTTCAGAATTACGTACTTTTATTTCACCGGTAATTGCATCTATTGTAAATGTACCATCTTCATTTCCTGTACCAATACAATAAACAATCTTTTGACGTCTTCCATCACTACGTACAGCATTTACTTGTATTATTGATTTACCAATTTCTGTATTTTCCATTAGTTTAACATAATATGTATCATTTTGAAAACGTAATTGTGGTGTACCAGATTGTAATTCACCAACACGTATTTCAATTAAACCAATTGCTGATTGCGGTGGATTACCTTTATCACGTGCCATTACTTCAATATGTATTAAACGACCATTTTCACTAGCTAAACTTTGTGTTGCACTTAATGCACCTGTATTTGGATTTATACGAAATTTTCCACCGGTTATATCATTTATAATACTGTATACAACTTCACCGTTAGTTCCTTGATCAGCATCAGTTGCTGTTACTTGAAGTATAGTTTGACCTGGTTGTACAAGTACAGGAACTTGACCTTTAAAAGGATAACGATCAAATATTGGTTTATTATCATTAATATCATCAATTATAATTTGTACAGGAACATGCTGTGATCTAGCATCATATTTTCCGCCATCAGTTGCAACAACCATAAAATTATAAATGTGCTGTTTTTCACGATCCAAAGGTCTGGAATTTTTTAATAGAGAAAAAAAAAATTATAGAAAAATCACAAACAAGAATTAATTGAATTGAAATAAAAATTCAATCTATCGCAACATGGAAATCATTGATCTTTTCAGAAAGAGAATCTTTGGCATTTGGAAAAAATAAAAAATGTACAGAAGGGAAAAGGACATATTACAATCCTCTCAAAGCTTTGGTGGAGTTTTTCAACTTTTTTTTCTAATTTTTTTTTTTTTACAAATTTAATTTAAAAGTCTTTTAACCTTCTAGACTCATTATTTTCTTGAAACAGAATCCGGAAGCATATATGAATTAAGGATATTTAAACAAAAAATTAAATTCCAGTTGGCGCATGCATAATGATCAGACTCTATTAGTTATTTTAGTTCTATGAGTTATTTTTCTGTTCTTTATCTTCTTTTCAAAAATTCTTTTTGCACATACATTTTATAAGTTAAAATGTTGGCATAGTTTAAAGACTATAATATTGCAAATTGTTCAGAAAAGTGACAAATAGCCAAGGTTTTAAATCATTTTTGATACAACACACGACCATAGGGTAAACTGATATATTATAGAAGAAAAATACACGTTTTACAAATATCTACATCTTTTGGAATCAGTTTTTTGTTTTTGTACTTTTTTTTCTTTCATTTCTTAGTTTTATTCTATAATTTTTACTCAAAAAAAAAACAAAAAAAAAAAAAAAGATGCTGTGTAAGTAATCTTTACAAAAGCAGTTTTTATAAGCATAATATCTTTGTATATTTGTATTTCAATGTGCGCCTATAGATCTAAGGTCTTGGAAAACTTATTTGTCTATGACATTCCGGATATTTATCAAGCTTAATCATCATTAACAATATGAGTAACAGGACGTTAATATATAAAAGTATACAGAAGATAAAATACACATAACATAGCGCAATCATCAGTCGTAAGTACAATTTTCAGATACTTAAGTACTTCTTCTTTTATTTTTTATTTATTTTTTTTTGTATTATTAAGAAGTTTATAAGGAATAAAAAATTATAAAAGAAGAAGAAAAAAAGAAGAAAAAAAAAACAGACAACTTTGAAGGTGGTTTACGTTTCACTCTTACGATTTTATATAAATTTATATTTTAAGTTGACGTAAAATTGTCTGTGATTTTAAAATTGTTGGTTTTTCATTATTTATTTTTTTTTCTTTCAAAAATTAGACATACATGGGTAGAAAGAGGAGGGAAGAGAGGGAGAGAGAGAGAGAGAGAGAGAGAGCGTGGAAAAAAACAAATATGAACAACATAAAAGAAAAATAAATATATAATTTATAAAGAAAAGAAGATATTTTAAGGTCTTGTGCTGATCTTTATCACAATCAAGAATCAAAAAGTAAAATTTTTTTTTTCTTTCCGTTTTTTTTTTGCAAACTATTTTTTTTTTCGTATTATTATTTTTTAAAGAGTCTTTCAATATTAATGCAGACGACATTGTAAATGGTATTGCCGGTGATATTTTATCTATAGGTGGACTCAATCTGTATCCGATTATATTACGTTTGTTGTTTTTGTGTTTTTTTTTTTTTTTTAATTTTTCTTTTTGAAATGTAATAAGTTGATGGTTAATCTCTAGTCCATCATCATTATTATCATCACCATCATCATCATCATCATCATCATCATCTTTCGTATTTATAAAAATTGAATTTTATGCTGTTATAAGAACATGATGGTCATCAGATAAGTAACAGAGAGTAACAATCAATATCTGGAAGTATCAGTAACTTATATTCCATTCTATTTAACCTTGTTCGCCCTAGTCTCTTATATTTTCTATTTTTTTTTTTTGTCATAGTTTTTTTTTTCTTCATTTTTTTGTATTTTTATCATCATCTCGTAACAGACAAGACAGGATACTTGAATATGCCACAAATGATATAAAAGAATTTTTTTCCGGATTGACAATGTCATGTACATGAAAATTTTGTAACTTTTTTGTGATAAAAACAACATCATCATCGTCATTGTATAAATAGATTTTTATACTATCTTTATATTATGAACATTTTTACAGATCAAAGATTTTGAAAAACTAAAGAAAAAAAAAATTACAAAAAATAAAAAAATAAAAACACAAAAAAGCACATCTTTATGAATTTTGAAATGTAATCACTCAAGAAAATAGCAAAATGTAATTGCAATTATGAATTACAAAGTAACACGCCGGTTTCATACTATGTATATCATTGAAAGATACAGATACTGTACCACAATTGAATATTTTGAAAATGAGCTCTGGGACATTTTTTTTTTATTAGATTATATGGTATACATATTGATTTGAAAAAAGAAAAAAAAATGAGGTAAAAATAAAAGAAAATAGATAACTTGATAAAAACATGTTCTCGAAAATATGAGTATGTAGGCTGAATTCTGTTATAATGTCTTTTTATTTTTCTACTGATATTGTTGATGAAGTTTAATTCATTTTTTCTTAAGTTGTTTGTTTGTTGATCAAAATCTTGATTGAACTGATTTTGTATTTTGTTTTCAATTTTATTCTTTTGTACTGTTTTTTTTATTTGAATTTATTTTTTTTACTGTTTACGAAGACTTGTCAAAGTTACAAGATATATTTAATGGGTAAAAAAATTTGAAGATATTTTTTTTTGTATGTTGTGATTTATCAAAAAGGAAAATGTGTACTTTTGTTATTTTCTTATCTAAGTGGTAAAATTTTTCATTAAAAAATAAATAAGCATAAAAAACACACATCAAAAGAATATGAAATTTTATAATGGAAAAAAATTCCATTTTGTAAGTTCAAATTTATTTTCACAAAAAAAGTTTAATAAAAACATAATGTAGTAACTAAGTGTATGAAAGAAGAACATTGATCCAATTTTTCAATATTACACAGATGAAAAACCAACATGGGAAAAAATTTCTTGGGATTTTCTCGGGATTTCAAAAAATATTTCAAATTTAAGAAAAGTCCTTTACAATATTTTCTCAAAACAAAAAAAAAATTCATTTAAATCTAAATTCGAACTTTTCAGAAAGAATTTACAATTTTCTTAGAAACCAAATTTTGAAGGATATTAAAGGTATTTTTAAATGTACAAAAAAAACTTACCCAGTTGTTGTTATAAGTCCACTACGATTATCAATTGAAAATAGCCATTGAGTTTCATTTGTTAATGAATATACAATACGTGCATTTATTCCTAAATCAGGATCAGTTGCATGAACTTGTAGTACAGATGTACCAATTTCAATATCTTCTGGTATATTGACAGTATATTTAGATTGTTCAAAACGTGGATCATTGTCATTTTGATCCTCAACAATCACAGAAATATTACAATGTCCATGATATGTGATTGGTGTACCACGATCCTGTGCTTGAATTTGCAATAAATAGCGTGAATGTTGTTCACGATCTAATGGACGTGCTGTTAATTCTCCAGTATGCATATCAATACTAAATTTATTTCCTAAGTTTCCACCTTTATTATATGAAAAAAAAAAATATAAAAAAAAAATAAAATAAAATAAAAAATAATAAAAAGGAAGAGCATAAGTAATGGTTTATAGCTGTTGCAGGAAATAAAAGAAGTATAAAAAAAAAGTGTATGTATATAAAAATGTGATTTTATGGTGATATTTCACACGATCAATGATGATGATCTTCACGTTATATTAAAAAGAAAAAAAAGTGAAAAAAAAAAAAATAGAAACATTGCAAGAGAACAAAGAAAAAGCCATTTATGAAAATATTAAGGAAAAAAATTTAAAAAAAATATAAAGAGAAACGAACTTTTGAAGAAATATTATAATGGAAAAATCTCAAATAGTTGATACTTACCAATTATGCTATAAATAATTTCACCATTTGCGCCTTCATCTAAATCAGTTGCAACGACAGTATGAATGACGGCAAGATCACTATTCTCTGGTAATGCTAATGGATAACAGGAGCCCGGGCGAAATTCAGGTGCATGATCATTAACGTCAGTTATTTTTACAACTATGGTGGCAACGTCAAATTGTCCAGTCAAAGATTGGGTATTTGAAATGGCACGATTAATGTTTGAATTGGTTTGTGTTGTTGACGATGATGATGATGATGATGACGATGGTGTTGATGCAATTACTGTTGTTGTTTCGATTACATATATCGGTATTGTATATTGATCCTTAGTTTCACGATCAAATTGTCCACGTGAAGTAACTATCCCACGGTCAGGATCAACAGTGAAATGATTGTCACCAACTCCTGGTGGTATCTGATATGTTAAATTGACTGTAAAAATAAGAAAAACAAAAAATAGAAAGAAGAAAAAAATTAAAATTATATTAAAAAATTGTTTAACGCTTTTCTTTTTTTCTTGCTTTATTTTCTGTATCTTAAAATTCTAAATAAATAGAATTAAAGCTAAAATCGTATTCTAAGTACAATCATTTTAACACATAAAAGACAACACGCATTTTAAAAGTCCTTTTATAGGGTGCTGTCAGTTAAGTGGTAAGAGCATACCAAAATTGGTGGTATTTAAAATGAAAGAATGGGTCCTACCTTGAAGAAAAGGTTAGGAATTTAATTAATTTTTTGAATTAGTTTTTGAAAAATTAAAAAGAATATATTCTTGAGATACACATCAGATATACACATGAACCCCTCTTCATATAGTAATGAAAATTCTCATCCTTCTAGTTTCATTCAATGAGTATCTACTATGTATGTATATTTATTAGCAGTTGCAAAATAAACGCAAATTTTTAATGTTTTCCTAAACAAAATAACATAGAAGAATGGAAATTTTTGAAAAATGTTATTTTTTTCTTCTTTTTTTTAATGTAAATTCTATTTTTTTCTTGTTTTCTTTTTTACAAAAGATATGTGTAGAAAGAAAAAGAAATGGCATAGAAAGGTAACATGTTAAGAAGAGTCAAAGACAACACCGACAAAACATAGAAATGACAATGAAAAAACGTTAAAAAAAAAATAAAAAGTATAAGAAGCGACGACATTTCTGACAATATAACAACAACAACAGTTGCAACAATTGCAACAAATATTAAAACTACTACTACATAACATAAAAATGATGATGATGGCATCATAGTGGCATCAGACATAAGGAGGTTGCAATGAGATTGAAAAAAAAAAACAAAACTAAATAAATAAATAGCATAAAGAGGATAACAAAACGACGACAGCGACGACGAACGATTCTGTAAAAACAATGGACCAATATTTTATCATCTGTAAAAGAGACAAGTATCCTATAGGTAATAATATAGCCTTAAGGTACCTGTTGACTTTTGTAGTGAGACTGTTTTGTTTTGTTAGTTTGCTGTGTTTGCTTATATTATACCACCAAAAGTATTTTAAAAGGCGTTTATACCTAATGCACCTTAGATACTTATGTATATATACAAAAGTTTACTTTTACAATGAAATTTATTTTAGTTAGTTTTTTTTTTTTTTTTTTTGTTTTTCTACTTATATTCATTCAACTCTAAAAACAGACTCTAAAATCGGATGAGGTCCCCATTGTTTCATTTACTAAGAGATTAAGTTTTTTTTTTCTTTCTTATTTTCTTTAAAGTGTTTTGATATTTTTGTGGAATTTCGTCTGAAACAGACTGATTTTATTTTACCTTAAACTTTAAAGTTTGAACCTTGAACATTTTTACTTGAAAAGGAAAATTAAAAAAATGTAAAACAAAAAAAGCTAAGTCTTGTTACTCTATAGCTGTTTTAGGATAGAGTATAGAAAATACTTAGGATGCGTAATACTTATTTCTCTCTTCATTGCTCGATACAGAAGCAATCTTTTGTAATCACATCATTAAGGATATAGACAATATATCATTTAAATAAGTTGCAAAAAAATATTCACAAAAAAAAGAGGGGTTTTAGAGAGTTTTTTTTTTTTAACTACTTTTTGTCCTAACAAAAAAGTCCATTGCGGTTTAAAGTAACAATAATGTTACAATTGAAAAAAAAAAAAAAAAAAAAACACAAAAATGAAAAGCAACGAAATAACAATTTCAACATCATCATAAGCATGTAATCAGTCATTTAATTCTTCATGACATGCTTAATCACCTAAATACAAAGTCATCTTAATAAATGAACAGATTGAGATGTACTTTCTTAATGGTGATGGCGTAATAATGACCACAATGACCAACGATTCATTAATTATATCCGTTGTATAAGTAAAGTCCATCATAGTAGTGTATCTATAGATACAAATAATATAATATGTAAGTGCGAAAATAAAATAGTAAGAGGAACATGACAGATATGTATATTTATATGTACTTGTCTATAAAACAAATGAAATATTTAATTTTTTTTTTCTTTTTAAATTTCTTATTTTATTTATTTTTTCAACAGAAAAAAAAAAAAAGGTAAATATGAAAGAAGTTTTAAATTGTTAATGGAAGTAGTTTTCATACATTTATATGATTTAAATTATGAATTCATTGAATTAAAGATTCATTGGTATACAAGATTTTGTCTCTAGGAGGTTGAAATTCCCTTAAAGAGTTTATTTTAATGAATGGTAATTAAGTAATTTTTTTTTTATGGAAATAAACATGATTTTTTAAAAAAGTTACAAGATAATTCATTAGTAAAAATTGATTTAATTTTAATTGTAGTTTTTTTTTTTTTTTTTTTTTAAAAAAAAAAAGATATTAATTGTGTCAAATATTTTATGAAAAAAAGAGGGTGAGTACTTTTTTAAAAAAAAAAAAACGTCTTAATGGGTGGGCTATATTTGTTTTTTTAATTAAGTATAAATAACTGTAGAAGAAGCCTTGAAAATCATAAAAAAAATTAAATTGATTTAGAAGAAGATGTTAAAAGGTAAAAGATACAATATCCTAACATAAATAATGTCTGTTATTTTTTTCTTTAAAAAATATACCCACTCCCTTTCGTAAAATAACTTTCAAAATAAAATAATTACACAGGAATTTTATGTTATGATTTTTTATTCTTTCATGTTTAAAGTGACCTACGTAGAGATATTTAAAATTTTTTTTTTTTTTTTTGTGTGTAAGAAAATTAAATTTTATGGAATATATTATATCCTGAAATTTATAAATATTCATTAAAAAAAAAAATGTTATGAAAAAGAAAACTTACCAGTGTCACTATGAAAAGATTTGGCGCCTACGCGTACAACAAAACTACCAGATGGTAAATTCTCTGAAATGTTAACATGATAGACAGTTTCAAGAAAACGTGGAGGATTATTAGTTGTTGCATGAATAAATATTTGAAGATTTAAATGTGTCTCTTTTGGTATTGGTATACCATGATCACTTGCACTGATCACCAAATTAAATTTATTGACATTTGTCGTTTGTTGCATTCCACGGTCATTAATATTGAATTGTTGCTGTTGATGCAATGACAAAGATGATGATGATGAAGACGAAGTATGATGATGATAATGCTGTTGATGATGTTGAGAATGATGATATTGTTGCTGTTTATTGATTATATTTTGCTGATGAAATTGTTGTATAGGTTTTGCAAGTTCAATAAAACCGGTTCCAGAATCAATTTTAAAACGTCCATCTTCATTACCACTTAATATAGTATATGTGATATGTCCATTATCGCCAGAATCCTTATCAATTGCAACAACATGTGTTACTAATTGACCAACTTGTGTTGAATCACTTAGTGTTATTGTTGTATCTGTTGATGGTGATACAAAAACTGGACTGTTATCATTTGTGTCTGTAACTAAAATTCGTGCAGTAACTGTTGTTTGAAGACGTTCTGTAATATTTGATGATTGATCCAATGCTTGAATGATCAAAATGTATTCATTTAACACTTCATAATCTAACTGTGACAAAAGTGTAAGTGTTCCAGTTAATGGATCCAATGAGAATAATTGTTTATTATTATTATTGTTATTATCAGAATTCGGTGAATAATTTAATAATTTATATTGAATATCACCATTTGTACCAGAATCAGCATCAGTAGCTGTAAAATTATAAATTGCTTGACCGATTGATGCACTTTCACTTACATAAATTAAAATTGGATCATCATTCCATTGTGGTGGATTATCATTAACATCGGCAATTTCAACTTTAACTGTTATTGCACTACTTTGTGGATTATTTGATGCAGTTGTATCTAATGCACGTATTTCTAAACGATATTCACTTTGTAATTCACGATCTAAACGACGTGCAACAACTAATGAACCAGTTTGACGATCCATATCAAATGCACCTTCAATTACATCTTTTGTTAAAGAAGTAAGAGTATATGTGATATGCAGTCCACCTGATGAACCACTAATTACATTTTCAGCATCATTATGATCTGATGGACTAACATTACCAACAATATAACCAACTGGAACATCTTCACGTACCTGTAAAAATAGAAAAAACAAAAAAAGTAGGAAAATATAACAATTTTCAGATTTCATTTATTTTAAAACAATTTTAGAAGAAATTGTGTATGTAAACAAAAAGAAATAAAAGGATACTGTCAGTATTTCAAATTACAAAATTCAAAAAATCCCTGGCATTTCAATGATTTTCAAAGAATTCTTGGACAAATTTCAAACCATTAATACGGTAAACACTTTTTAATATCATTTTAGAGTTTTCACTGTAAATCTATGTAATCTATGTTTTCTTTGTTAAAATAAAGTGTCATTGAACCTAAGAAATTTTAAAAAAGAAATAATTGAATTCTTAATTTTCGTATGTTATTTATGAAACGTGCCCACTAAAACAAACAAAATTTTTTTATTATTAAAAAAAAAAAAGTCTAGAGAAACATGATAGCCACTTGCGTTTAACATCATAATTTTTGCATTCATAAAATCAACAAAAATGTTTTTATTTTCCTTTAAAAAAAAAATAAATAAAAAGGAATTGAAGATACACGTGACATGCATTCAAATTACATTACGAATTAAACTCATTTGTATTGCTTTTTAATTTTTTTTTTAAGATTTTGTCTCTTCACACAAAATATTTTTTTTTTCATTAAATAAAGATACTTTTATATAGCTACATATGTATATAGTATCTATGTACATATGTATGAAAGAAAAAATTTAAAAATTCATCATTCATCAAAATGAGTTTATTTGTGTATTTTTTTTTCTTCCTTCTTAATACTTTTTGTCCTGATGTGTTATGTTACATGAATATGTCATACAAGATGTTTTTATTAAAGAGAATAAAATTATAAAAGAAAAAAACAATCTTGATGAAATGTATCTTTCTTATATCAACTCTACGAAAATATATAAAAAAGATTTGCATATAAGATGATAATTTCTTTTATTTAATTTTTTTTTTTTAATACTTTTTTGTTTGTTTTTTTTTTTTTTTTTTGATTTTTGGTTGTGGTGTGGCTGTGATGGCGGTAAAATGAAAAAAAGGGAGTAAACATAATTCGTGTATGATGGTTTTTTTTTTTTTTTAAATTCTGGGGTATAAAACATCATATATAGCATACAGACCACAAACAATATAAAATAAGATATAATTTTTATTATAACAAAAAGTAACATATCTTTTAACTTGTTGTTTATATGTTTATACATGTACATACAGCAAATTAAAAAGTAAAGAAAAAAAAAAACAGAAATAATATCTTTTAATGTTTTGGGATATATTGCCGAAATCTGAGTATCAAATCTTAATGTGGAAAAATTTGTTATTTGAAGAATACTTTCAGCACGATCACATGATGGATAATAATAATAAAAAAAAAATATAACAAAAAATGTACTCATTGCGTTCAGATATACATATTTTGTTTTTTGTTTACTTTTTTAATTTTTATTCTTGAATGTTTTGTTATGTGGGGTATGGGTTGTTCATTGGTATGAAAGAAAAAAATATAAAAAAAGAATAATATAAAATAATGAAATCAGTTTTGATGACACAATCTTTGAATGGTTATTATTTTTTGAATGTTTTGGCCGTATACGATTTTAATCTTATCAAGAAGGTTTATTTACTTTTTCTTCTTTTTTAATTTTCATTTTTTTCTGAACATAATTTTTTTTTTTTCTTTCATCAGATTAAACTGAAAATAATTTTGATACACAGCGTCAGTCAGTCATCTATACATATGCGAGAAAATTGTGATATATACAATGCAATTTTGCATATCATGTCATGATAGGTGATATTAAGATGAAAAAAAATCCACACAAAAAAAAAAATAAATAAATAATAAAAAAACAAAATAATAATAAAATAAAAGTAAAAATTTCTTTAAAGTCAAAGTTAAAAAAAAAAAAAACATAAGAGACAAAAAAGGATGAGAAGAGCAAAAAAACAATATTTTTTTTTTTAAAGAAAAGAATGAACATTGCATATAGAAAATAATTTGAGCCATAAACAACATTGTACACAATAAAGCTTGCGGATAAAATTGTTTTTGATAGTAGGTTGGTGGTGTTACCCACGCATTTTTAACATTTTAATATTTTGTTTTAATTTTTTATATTTTTTTTTGTTTGTTTTTGATTTTTGTTTAATTTTTATGATTTTTTTTTTAAAGATCAAGAATACAGAACGTGATGTTACTATAATTTTTTGTGCATTGAATACATAAAGACAAATGAAGAGAAAAACAAAAAAAAAGGATAATGAAAAAAACTTAAATAAAATAAAAGGAAAATTATTGCAAAAATTAAAAAAAAAAATCAAAAGAATAAAACAAAATGTTATTTTCAATAAAAAGCAAAAGTATTTGTTTCGTATGAATTTTTACAATGTTCATGGACCTTATAGTCTGATGATGGAACATTTATAAAATGATGATAAACGCGAAATATTATTATCAAAACATAAAGATAAATCGTGTTGTAATAAAATTTAAAAAAATAAAAACAAAATCATTTACAAGAAGAAAAATATTTAAAAAAAAAAAATGCAATAAAATAAACATTTAACATTTAAACTTTTTTAACTTACCCTAAATACAAGACTTGAACTAGTAAATGTCGGACGATTATCATTTAAATCGAGTACTTCAATACGTAAAAGACGAATTGTTTGCTTTGGTGGTTTACCGCCATCAGTTGCAGCTACTGTTAAACGATAAATGCTACGTTCCTCATGATCAAGTATCATTCGTGTACGTATTATACCAGTATTTTGATCAATTGAAAATAGTCCATAACCATCAGAATCACGACCTTTTAATATCGAATAGGTGACGGTTGCATTGTTACCGTTATCACGATCCACGGCTCGTATTTTAACAACTTCAGTTCCTGGTGGTTGTTCTTCACGTACACTAACAACATCTTCTTGTGGATCAACAATATCAGGTGCGTTATCATTTACATCTGTAACTATGACTTTCACTGATACTCTAGCACTTCTGTATGGTGTACCTTGATCTCTTGCTTCCGCTACCAAATCATAAAATGAACGTGTTTCTCGGTCAAGTGGTTCCCGTGTAATAATTTCACCTATAACAAAAGACAAAAAACAAAGAAAGATACATTTTAAGGAAGAATTTCTACTATGAAAATTTTATTAGCTTTTTTTTCGCTAAAAAGAGGAAGCAAAACAAATATGAGTGATTTAAGTGATAATGAAAAATAAAACCCACCTGTAACTGGATTAACTTGAAAACTAGTATTTCCTGGTAATAGACTATAACGTATTGCTGCATTTGCATCTAAATCTAAATCAGTTGCAGATATAATACCAACAATGGCACCACGACGTAAATTCTCTTCAATTGAAAATTCATATGAATCACGTGAAAATCTTGGATCATTATCATTAGCATCTAAAATATTAACAATAACACGTGTTGTAGCATGTGCTGGTGGTGTTCCGTTATCACTGGCAACAACGGTTAATTCATATCGATCACGTGTCTCACGATCGAGAGTACCGCGTAAATAGATCCATCCGCTATTCGGAAATATCCCGAATAATTCTGTTGTCTCGTGATCATTGGCCATGTTAGTATCAACATTATTATCATTATGATCCTCACCAACGGTATAACTGGGACCAAGATCATTATTAAGACCATTATTACCATTACTTGTAGTATAACGACGTCCATTATCGTTCAATAAACCCTTTTTATTATCTGTCGATGTATTTCTAATATTATTTTTACCACCAGTAGATTGTAAACCATTTGTTGTTGTTGTTGTTGTTGCTGATGCTGTTAATGTTTGAGCATTTTTTGATGTTGGTATTGTAACGTTATTATAACTTAGTCTCCTATTTCCTATACCGTTGTTGTTATTATTAGTAAGAATTTGATCACCGCCTACAATACGGTATGTAAGTCGTGCGTTGTTTCCAGTGTCCAGGTCAACAGCAGTCACTTGCAAAATCTGTGTGAAAAATGATTAAAGCAAAAGACAAAACAAAAATGTTATTTAAGATGAAAAACCATGAAATCAGTAAACTAAAATATAAGAAGAAAAAAAATCTAAAAATATTTTTGCAATGTTTTATAAAAGTTTAAATTTATACTCGTATAGTTTTAGAATAAAGTAGATTGTCTTTAACTGATGATGCATCTATGTACAAAAAAAATATGTATATCTGAAACTGAAGTATATATTATTACATGTTTTCGCATTAGAACTAGAGAAAGAGAACAATCATCGTCCTCATCATCATCATCATCATCGTCATCAAGAAGTTGGTAAGTTTATATATTTAGTAGCACAATGTGTGTATACAGTTCAATAACAGAAAATCTTTAATTTTTTTCTTTTTTGTTAAGAATTTTACTTTGTTTTTTTATTTAGGAAAAAAAAAAGTATCTACTGAAAACTACATGTTGTTGCAATAAATGGTAGAAAATGAACGGTTTTTTTTCCTAAATTTGTTAGATATTTCATGAACACAGTGACATGATTCTCTAGTTTGTGTGTTGTTCAAAACAAAAATTAATAACGGAGAATTGAGTTTTTCCTGGTTAATGAATGAGGAGGAGTAGTTTGTCTTTTTGTTGTTGTTGTTGTTTTTTTTTTTTTAAATGGTTTACACAATAACATAGTAGTTAATGATTTAAATTTTAAAAGAAATGTATGAAATGTGTGTATACACACACATACCGACAGGTTAAATTGTAGAAAATATTGAATAGTTAGAAAAATATTCAAAAATTGACATAATGATGCTTAGTTAAAGACTTGTTATGTTTTTGTTTTTTGTTTTTGTCTGTTCAAATAAAGAAATTCAGAAGAGAAAAAAAAAAGGAAAAATTTAAAGAACAACGATATGCAAATTTAAATGAAGATGATAAAGTTGTATTACTTCTGTGTAACATTTCAAAAATAGTGAAAAAAATAAAAAGAAAAAAGATGTTTACGAAGAAAAAAAACATACAAGTTACATGACACTTTTTCAAAGACAATTATGTTGAAGATGAAATGTACAGGAAAAGCTGTAAAACTAAAAAAAAAAACGTTAGTTTTTAAGAAAAAGTTTAATGAACTTGAATTGTTGGATGATAAGTCCTGTTTTTCTTTTCATAAAAATTGTAAAAGCTGCATTTAAAAAAAAAACTAATAGAAGAAAATAAACTCTTGGATTGGGTAAAAAAAAAACAGTATTCAAACTTACCTGTGAATTAATCGGCATTGATTCCAATATTTTAATTGAATATTCATTGCGTTCAAATACTGGTGGATTATCATTAACATCTTGAACTTCAACAAGTATTGTTAAATTAGCTGATAATGGTGGTACACCGGAATCAGTAGCGGTGACAATTAATGAATGCCTTTGTGATGTTTCATAGTCTAAATGTCGTGACAATGTTAAATGTCCAGAACGTGAATCGATCGTGAATAAATCCAATGATGATGATGATGATGAAGATGACGATGTTGAAGTAAAATACGATGAATGTCCTGATCCAATTTGATGATTAACATTTCCACCAACATTTGTACCAAATAATCGACCAGCCGTAAGTTTTTGTGAATTTGAAGAATCAGATTGCATTGATGATGATGATGTCGCCAATGAAGTAACAGACGACGGCGACAATGAGGATTGTAACGAAGCTAAAGATCCTGATGAGGATATAAATTGTGTTGATTTTCCAGATGTTATTGTTGTTATTGCTGAAGATGATGATGATGCAGATGATCTTGAATTACCACCAATGATTGTTAAACTATAAGTAACAAATCCACTTTTCTCTGAATCCTTATCATGTGCATGAGCTGCATATATTGGTACACCCAATTCAAAATTCTCTGGAACCGATATACGTACTGTATTCGATTCAAATTCTGGTGGATTATCGTTCACGTCTTCAATGTCAATGCTGACCTATTGGTTAGATGCCACAAAAAAACGTACAAAAACGTAAAGTTAATATTGTTATTGGTTGGTTGGTTGTGGTGTTGTCATCGGAAACGGATTAAAAGAAAAATAAATTTGAAAAAAGAAAAAAGAAAAAAAAAAGATAAATAAATTCCTTTTTTAAAGTTCTTTGAATTCGATACAAGAATAATTGCTTAATTAACATACAACTTAAGTATTTTAATTAACAGAATCCAGCTACACTTTGTATGTATAATTTTTATTGCTAGCTTTTTGTTTTTTGTGTTTTTTTTTTTTAATTCTTAAACTTTAAACTATAAAAAGAAAGATCGCCTTTTGTTAAGAAGTTATATATGTATATATTGTATGGCGCTATAACAAATACCATTCTTTAAAGAATATTTATGTAGTTTTTTTCTTCATCTTCATTTACTTGATGATTTTTTTCTTCTCATTTTGTTCTTGTTAAGCAAAAAATTCAAAAAAAAAAAAAAAAGGAACATGCAGAAAAAAATTCTTGTTCTTTAGAAAAAATTTGCAATACAGTTTAGTTAAGAAATTGAAATAACTATTAAATGGTCTTCTACACAAATAATTTAAAGTTTTTCTTTATTTGATTTTTGCTTCTTTTTCTTTTTGAAAAAAAAAGAGTATTTTTTCTAAAGATCTTTTTAGAAATTGTAAAACAAGAAGAAGAGAAAAAAAAAAAGGTCACAGGAAGTATTCAAATTGCAATTATACTAAATGAGAAAAAAATAAGAAAATAAATAAATAAATATAATAAATGTTGTACATCAAAATAGAAAATACATTAAATTTATAACAAAAGGATTTAAAGGAGAAAAAGACAGAAATAAAACAGGAGATTAATGTACATTTGCATTTGAATATAATCATTATTTAATAAGGTCTGTTTAGATTTCATTTATTATTATTATTTTTTTTAAGTAAAACTACAAAGGCGGCGGCATTTAGTCTCTTAAAATAAAAATTTTTCAACATTTTTTTTTTATAATTACCTGTGTATGTCCGTAGGCTGGAGGATCACCGCTTGTTGCCAGGATATTCAATAAAACTTGTGGTTTTGTTTCATGGTCTAAAGCATTTGCGATACGGATATTCCCAGACATTGGATCAATGTTAAAATAGCCATTTGGATCACCAGAATAAATTGAATATCGAACTGAATTTCGGCTTCCTGTTAAACATGAATAAAATAAGGGAAATAAAAAAAAGGATTATAATGAGAAAACGTTAAATAACATTTGGTAAAACTGCATTCAAATGTTTTTTTTTTTTTTTAAGAAAATGTTGAGATATTTAAGAAATTAATTTTTATGAGAGGGAGTTTTTATTGGAATTCTCACCGACAACATTTTGATTGTGTTTTTTTTTACTCGTTTTTAGTAAATTAAGCTTGCAAAACCTAAAATTTAGGATAATAAAATATTTTAATGGAAAATAAAGAGAAGAAAAAAAATAAGATCGTAATTATGGAGTCTGTAAAATTTTATTAATGTTGAAAAATTGGCTTCTGAAACAAAAATTTTTCATTTTTTTTTTTTAAATTATTTGGAATTTTAAAATTGTTCTTGAGAGTTAAAAAAAAAATAAATTTTTCTTTAAAATTTGTTTATTATATCTAAAACATAAATTTTCAGATAAGAAATGAATTTCTTAGAATTAACAAAAAAAAAATCATTCCTAATTAGTTTTTTGAGATTAGGAAATCAAGATTGACATCGATGTTTTTTATTTTCTTTTTCTTTTCTTTGTTAATCATACGCGTGTTCAAATTCTATTCATTATTATAATCCAAAAAATTTAAAGAAACGAAAAAAAAAAGAAGAAGATTTAGTTCTTCCATATCAAGCAATTTTTGAGAAAACGATCATCATTAAAATTGATCAAAACCGACAACAAAAGAATTTCAAATTTTCTTCTTTATTTGGACTTTTTTTTTCATTTTGACTTTTATTTTTTGTTTATTTTATTTTCAATATTATATATACAAAATTACATGAATTGTGTTCCTTATTAACTTTTCATTTTTTTGCATACGAGACAATATTTAAATTTTGTTTCTTTATTTTATGTAACAAAAAAAGCACATAAACACAGGATATCTACATATATACATATGAGCGAGCAGCTCATCAAAAGTGCAGGTTTTCGTTCCAATTCACTGACTAACAAAATAGCATTTAAATCGTATATAATATCATCCACTTCTGATTGGACATCAAAAAAGACCAAAATTTAAAAGAAAATCAACTAAGAAAAAAAAAAATTAATACAAAATAAAATAAGCTCAATGAAAAAAAATATATATTGGTAATGTAGGAGAAGAAACAAAAAATTCAAAAGTGCCTATTCCTTTTGATAAATTTGAAGTATGAGAATATAGCGGAATATATGAGGAGAGAAATAAAACATTCACGAAAATAAATTGAAAAAGAATAACCAAAAAAAAAAAAAAAATAAATAAATAAATAAAGGAAAAAAAATTATTTTTTTTCTTTTTCAAAGGACAAAAAAGATCACCTTCTTTTTATAAAATTTCATGAAGAAAAAAAAATTATATATACATAGCTATATCAGCAACATAAAGAAAAAAATGAAGAATTCTATAACAACACATGCGGTGAGATGCATTCAAACGAAAACTGAAACCCGAAAAGTCTGAAATGCGCGCTAAATTGGCGGCCTCTTTTCATATGTCTTTCTATATCACGATCAATCAATGGAAATTTCAAAATCTGAAGATGGGGAATGGGATGTACATACAGAGAAAGAAAGATTTAGTGCAATGCTGTGTTTTGTGGTATATTTCAGAAAATTTCACAAGAAAGATTTTTTAAAAAAAAAACTGAGCTGCTACTGTAAAAATAAGGAAAAATAATAATATGAATGTTATGCATTTTGAAAAAAAAGGGTGTAAGTGGTGAAAGAGAATGCAATAAGACTTTCTTGGACTTTTTATTGAATTCCATTTTTACTTTTAAAATACTCTTTTAGGCTCTAAAAAGATGTTTTATTGCAAGGTTTTAAAATTAGTTGCGAAAATTTAATGAAAATTCTTATTTTGCTGTTTTCTAATTGCCTTTGTAACGGTACTTTTTTTATGTAAATTTTAAATTTTCACAAATTGTTTTGAATCACTCAGAAAAACTTTTTGTAAATTGCACCCTGAAAATCAATTTAAAGAAATCTTTGTATATTAACTAACCTGAATCACTACTTGTCGCCAAAACAGCACCAACAACAGTTCCTCTTGGTACATCTTCTTTAACAAAATAATTATAGCGTGGTTTCTCAAAAATTGGTGGCCGTTGTGTTGAATCAATTATACTAATAAAAACTTCAGCATCCTGTGATGTCCTTAAACCACCACCATCACTTGCAGATATATTTAACATATGAACAGATTGTTGACGACTTGATAACATATTTGGACGATTTATAAAAATTTCACCAGTTGTACGATCAATACGAAATATTCCAGCTTCATTACCAGATACAATACGATATGTTACTGTACCAAAACGTCCTGAATCTGGATCTGTAGCAACAACAGCAACAACTGGTGTTGATGTTGATGCAATACTTGTTGATTCACGTAATGAAACATTGTATTCACGTGGATAAAAAACAGGTCGATTGTCATTTACATCAGTTAATTGAATTTTAACCATAGCTGTTGTACTTAGACCACCTAGGATTTTTAAAAAAGAAAAAAAAAAAAAAAACAAATAAGAAAAACAAAAATTTAACATAATACAAAATTTGTTAGGTTTAAAAATGACATTTTACCAATGATTTTGTGATTTTTTTGTTTTTTTTTTGTTGTTTTTATTGTGGTTACTTAATAATACTTACCAACCACAAAGAAGTAAAATAAAGTAGTTTTTACTTTTTATTAATTATATACTTTTTCTATATTATCTTTTATTTTGATAACTTACCACGATCAGTAGCAATAACAGGAAATTCATATGAATTGCGTGTCTCATAATCTAAATCACCAGAAATGCATATCTCTCCGGTGGCCGATTTTACTTCAAATTCATTCAATTTCTTAGTTCCTTCACCTAATGTGTAATTAACCATTGCATTTACTCCACAATCTGGGTCGCTTGCAGACACCTGTTGTTTAAAAAAAAAAAGGAGAAAAAAAAAATTGTTTTGTTTTTATTAGCTAATTTTTCTATATACGATTTTGTATGTGTGCTTATGTGAGTATTAATTTAATTATAAAAATTTATTTAACTTCTATAAAAATAATGTGGTTGTTGATGGCGTCAGTTTGATTAAATTATGGGTTACCAATTAAGGTATACTATACATTTTTTTCTTCTGTGAGTGAATTACATATGTATAAAAATTTCTTAAGGAGATTTTTATCCAAAAAAATATGAGGTTAAGTTTTTTTTTTCTTTTCTTTAAGTTTTTTGGTAGAGTACTTTATAGGTTTATGTTACTTTTTTGAAGTAAAAAGGAGCTTTCGTTGAGCATTGATTAACTCAGATAATGCATCTATAGTTTTACCCGAACTGAAAACCCTTTGTATTACAGGACTTATTCTTCTCAATAATACTCAATCATTGTTGCTATCATTGCTTAAGTACTGATCGCACTTATATCCAATATAAATAAATTATCCATACTCACTTGAAACTGATACTTAAACAAGCCTAATGTGAATTTAACATTGCCATTTTAAGAATAAAATATTTTTCTTATTAAGATTTAATTCCACAATTAGTGAAAATTTCGAAATATTCTATAGAATACTAAATTTCCGAAAGAAAAAAAATTTGCAGCGGTAACACTTATTTTTATTTATTTTTTTTTTTTATTTACATATATCTTAAATCAAAAGAAGTTTATAATTATATATAGACAAAAAATACAAAAATTAGGGTCATATAAAGTGCATGATTGTACGATTAAAGAAAGACATACATTTTTTTTTTTTCCGATCAATTAAAATTCCGCAACACTCGACTCTCGTATGAGATTTCATTTATTTATGATTGCTTTAGATTTTCAATATAATAACGTAATTCTTACTTATAAGCACAAATTTAAGTTATCTACTGCTTTTAACTACTTTAATATAACATTATTATTATTTATATATTTATATATATCACAGTAAAATCTATCCACACATATATATGTTCGAGTATGTATCTTTTTTTATTTATTTTTTACTTATGGTTTATAGCTACTACACTTCTGCATAAATGATGTCGTCTAATAAACAACAAGTCATTTTATTGCATTTTGTTATTATATCATTAATGAAAATACTTACTAAAAAGTATATAAATATGTATATACTACAATTTGACTAAATCGATAGAACCAGTAGATCTGAAGGAAAATTTTACGGTTTCAGATTATGGACTTTTAAAAAACATTTAAGATACACAAAAAGCACATATAAGTACATATGTATATATGATATAAGAAAAGATATAAATAAATATTGCACATTTTATATATTTCATGTATTAAAATTTGTATATATACATGTATACATGGTGATGCAGTAAAATCACAACGACAAAAAAAAAAAAACAACATTTTATAAAATCGCATTGTATGGAGGAAAAAAAAAAAACAAAAACATTTAATCTTTATATGTACACAGAGAATTTTTCTGCATTTAAATAAAGATTGTGAAGGATTTGAAACATTTTGAAATGTTTAAAAAATATAAGTATTATTTAGGTACAATGTATGTATGTTTTTTCCTCTTATTATTTTTTTTTTTTTTACTTTAATTTTTTCTATATATACATATGTATGTGTATGTGTGTGTGTGTGTTAATGTTTATAACGATTAATTAGATTTAATGGGTCTTATTGACTTTACTTGTCTTTGATAATTGTATAAATTGATTTTGTGTCTTTGTTGATTTGGCATATTGTAGACATGAAGTTAATCAGAAATATTTATAAACAAGTTTACAATTTAAATTTTTCAAATAAAAATTAAATAAAAATTATTGATTGTAATTGTTTGTTTTATTTTTTTAAAGAAAAAAAAAAATATATTAATCTTTTTTTTTTTTTCGTAACATTTTATTGAATATAATCATAGAATTTATTAGGAGTACAAAAGAAATTTATTAATATGACCTTTTACTTACTTTGTATAACATGCTGTAATTACAGGAATTTAATTTGAACATTTTTGTTTGATTGACGACTCATATAATGTGTCAATTATTATATTATTTAATTTGAAAAAATATGTGAAATGAACACATTAAAAACTACAAATATATGTACATATGTATGTATGTATGATAGAAAAAAATGTGTAGTAGACTCAAGTTAACTGGAGAAGGTATTGGCTCATATCGAAGTGTTACGCCGCTAATGAAGATGATGACAGATCATTGTGATAGCAATGACAATATAAATTCTATAAATAGATAAATGCTCTGTGGTGATAGTAAAATTCATTAATGGAAATTATTAGTCAATTCAAAGGCATTAAATAAGTAAAAATTGAGAGAAAAAACAATAAAGTTTCGTGATTAAATCTTTTGTTTTTGAGCACATTAATATTTGCGTCTTACAATATATTGGTTTTGCTATTTTTAAAAATTTTGTCTTTGAAAATTTTATAAAAGATGTAGGAATCAATTTTTGAACTTGAAAATTAATTATTGTTTATTATATTGCTACTAGAGGGTGCTTACTTTAGTACCAAAATAATACTCCAATATTTAATTACTTTATTACAAAAAAAAGAAGAGATTTAAGTTTTATGGACATTTCAATTGTATAAAATATGTCAGAAATTTTTAAAAATAAGTTTTAGTTGACAAGCTAGTGGGCAGAGAGAAATTATTGAAAAAATTGAGAGTTGTATGATTTGACATAGTGAAACAAGATAAAATTAAAAGTAGAATACAAAATTGAAAAAGACTCATACTAAGATTGATTCAAGTAAGAAAAATTATTTGTGGGGTTAAATCGTGTAGAAAAATTTTTTTTTTTAGGAGTTTAAGGTTCAGTACACCCTGTATTCAAAGTAAACGACAAAAAAAAAATAAAATTCAAAAATTTAACACGTCAAATCAATTTCATTGTGTAATACAACATAACACAAAGATAAAAACAATCAAAATGAAATAAAATAAAAATTTATTAACGAATAATACCAATAAGTCTTAATAAATTTGCAACTTTAATTGAAGGACAGTTGTCAATAAAAATATGTCTGATGATATCAATTTAAAAAAAAAAATTTATTTCATTTTATAAGTATTTTTTCAGTCTTTTTTCTTTCATACTAATTTCGTAATAAAAAATACATTTAAAAAATTTAAAAAAATAATAAAATAGATTAAATTCAAATTTAATAAGTAAATTAAAATATAAATTTTTCTGAATAGTTTTTATACACAACTACTGTTTAATGTGTGTATATGTATGTACGAGGGTAAGGTGAAAAGTTCTCGGCCTAACACAGATCTGGCAGTGGTATCAATAAAATTTTTTGTGGTTATGTTGGGATACTTGACAAAACAACATATGTCAAATTTCAACTTGATCTGTCAAATAGTAGTTTGTGTGTTTTATTGAAATGGATAAACTTGAATATCGTGCAGTAATAAAATTCTTCGTTTTGGATGGTTTATCGCCAACGGAAATTCATCCAAAGTTGGTAAGGGTTTATAAGGAGTCTGCTCCTTCATTTTCAACAGTGAAGAAATGGGCAGCTGAATTTAAAAGTGGTCGTACATCTCTTTAAGATGATCCACGTAAAAGACGACCAAAATCTGCAACTACAGATGAAAACATCCAGAAGTGCACAATATAATATTGGACGTTAGGCGATTAAAAGTGCATGAGATAACTGAGGCCATAGGCATATCAGAGAAACGAGTACGGTACATTTTACATCAAGAATTAAATATGAGAAAGCCTTGTGCAAGTTGTGTGCCGCATTTGTTGAATTTTTTGATAATGCGCCTGCTTATAAGGGTGTTTTTGCAATGGGAAAACTGAGGGATTTGAAGTACGAATTGTTGGAAAATCTACCCTATTTACCAGATTTGGCTCCCTCTGACTTCCATCTATTCTCAAATCTAAAAAAATTTTTGTCTAGAAAACATTTTGAGTCGAATGAAGAGGTGATAGCAGTCGTAAATGGTCATTTTGGGGACCTTCCAGAAACTCATTTCAGAGATGAAATCTATGCATTGGAGAAATGTTGGAAAAAGTGCATTGAGCTACAGGGGGATCACGTAAAAAAATAGACGCATTTTTGAATTAAAAAAAACAGTCTTTCACAGCTAGGCCGAGAACTTTTCACTTTACCTTCATATATATGCACACGGAAAAAATAAAACTAGTTTTGATGAATAACACATCTCACACCTTTTAATTTTAACAAGAAATACTTACATTTAACAAAAAAAAAATAAAAAAAATAAAAATAAAAATTCTTTGCAAAAACTAAAGAAAAAAACAAACAGTAAACGGTAACTTGAAATGCATGCATATTATTGATATTGGTATGCAAATTTACAAATATGATAGCAGTTTACTTGATATTTTTTTTTTTTTTTTTTTTATTATTGTTATTGATTATTATTAATGGTTTATTTGATAATTTGCACACATAATAAATTATGATTTCATCTTAAAATTAAAATGATGTAGGCAAGTGTTTTATTAATCGAAAATATAAATGTTTTTTTCATGAAAAAAAAAAAATCATAAAAATAAAAAGAAGAAAAAAAAAAAACAAGCAATATATTGATTATTTTTCATCGATCAAATACTTTCATAATTGCTATATTCATTTGATAGATTTACGTTTTGCAAAAAAAATAAAAAAGATTTATCATTTAATAAAATCTTGATTGAATCACTTAGAAATGTGCATTTTATTTTTTTTTTTTTCAAATATTTTATTCATTTTTTTTTTTAAATCTGTGTTTAGTGTTGGTAAGTTACAAGATTGTGAGTAATTTATACGGTTTTTAGTATTTTTTTTTTTCTTCCAAAAAATGAGATCAAGGTATATTTTGATTCTAGACAAAAATAAAAAAGAAAAAATGAAAAATATTTTGAATGAAAAATTAATTGAGTTGTTAATTACAAAATTAAAAAAACTAATAAAGTGTTAACTAGTTATATGTATGTAGTAGCTTTTGAAGGACTGTCTATATTACAATATTAAGCTGAATCATATTGCTATTCTTTTTTGATTGATACTGAATAACCTTTTCGGTTTTTTTTATGATAAAGTTTTATTGTTGTTAGAGCAGTTGTGGAGGATATTAGAAGCACGACCAGGAAATACATAATACCGAAATCCACTAGGTTTTGACTTTAAAAGAGCTGTATCTCAACAGTCTAAAGGATTGGGGAGTTGAATTATATGTATAGAAAGATTATCTTTGGAAGTTAAAAAGTTTTAGTAAATTAATCCATTAGATTGCCAGCCTAGGAATAAAGTTTGTTATAAATTATAGAGACCCATATACATGATTAATTTATAAATAGCACAAATATTGAAAATTCATTTGTTTGATAAACAGTTTGTTTTGATCAATAATGTCCTTTTAAAGAATAATATTTATTAGTTTCAAGGACACAAAATAAAAATTTGTGTAGGTGAATTTATCTTTTTTTTTTTTTTTTGTTTTTATTTCATTATTATTATTATTATTTTTTTTGTTTCCTTTATCTTATTCGTGCAGGAAATTCAGAAAATGTAATTAAGTATACCAAAGAGGTATTTAATATGCCATTTTATATACATATGTATGTGTAATATGACTTTTTTTATATATCTCAAGTCATTAAAACTCATTTAAAAATATATTTTAATCAAAAATATAGGATTTATGAATATCACAATATTTTTTTTTTTTTTGCTTAATTTTTATATTTCATTTTTTTTTTTTTTAAATGGTAATTATGTATATGTATTTTCAAGGCTTTTTTTTGATATAACAAAATTTTTTTTTTATTACTCTAAAAGAAAAGGTATCGTTAAGGTATATAATTATTGTTATTAAAAAAATATAAAATTCCAATGATTTGTAATTCAACACAAAAAACCTTTTTTCTTTATCTCATAGTTTTTTTTTCCTCATTTTTTTTTTTTTTTTAAATATGAACTGGTCATGGTGGTGTTTTATTATTATTATTTTTTTTTTTTTATTTTTTATTTTTTGCTTTTATTATTGTTATCATTTTATATAAATGGCTTTTGTTGTTTTTGTTTTTTTTATATTTTTTTATTACAACAACTTACTACTTTTTTGTTTGTTTGTTATATTCTCGTTTTATATGAAATAAATTTTTTTTTAAAAAAAAAAATTACAATTTGCGCAGGCGGATTTTAAATGACATTATACACAGTAATTAGTCGAGTTAATGAGTGGTCTGGTGGACTATAATAAAAGAAAATGGACTTTATAATATAGTGAACGGTTGGACGATGGTATGACAAAAAAAAATAAATAAAAAAAATTAAAATTAAAAATGATAAAATTATAAATATCATTTTGTGCATATGGAAAGTTTTTACACCATAACGATAACAACTTTTTATTTGCCGTTTTTTTTTTCTTTGTGTTTCTTTGCATCATTTTGTTTTTTGAAAGTGGTTGTAAGCATAGTGATTGTTGTAATAATTGCAGAAAAAAAAAAAAAAGAAAAAAAAAATGATATTTGTAAAAGGATGATACTTTATATTTACTGCTGTTTACGTCTTTCATTATGTCGAACTGATTTATTAAAATTTTACGAATATTTGTCATTATTTATAATTTAAATATATACTATGTATAGTTTCCTTTAGATGTAAATTAATAAAATATTGATAGAGGGGTGCAACATACATTGTATGTTAATTTTTTTTTTCTTCAATTTAATGTCTAACCAGTTCAACTATTCAAAAATGTCAAAATTTTTTAAATTGTAATTGGTGTAAAAATGAGTCCAATAGCGTAGGATTGAACATAAAACTATGAAAAATTAAACGAAAGAGTCCTTAAAGTGTTGTCATTAAGAAATTAATGTATAAAAAAAGGGTTTTGTGCAGGTGGAAAATAAAATACATGACAATAAGGAAGACATTTTTAGCTTCAAACAAATAAAAAAATTGTGTGGGTTTTAAATTAATTAATATCATGAAAACGTTTGAATTAATAAAATTATGAAATTAATATGTCGGAAGGAATTTGGAATTTCAAATAAAAAAAAAAAATAATCAGACAATTTTTCGTTGTTTTTTTATTCAACAATTTCATGCTTTTTTTTTTTAGGTTAAAAGTCTTAAATTTATGAGAATAAAAATTTTCTCGATTTAACTAGCTTTTATCATTTAAAATTCTTTATGCTTTGGTAATGATTTAGAAGCAAAAATAAATATAAAAAAAAAACAATATAAAATTTAATATAGAATCTCTAAAAACCAAAAAAAACAGAATCTGTATTTTTAATTTATTCTTTTCTACTTCATTTTCGCATGTAACTAATTTTTGATTACCCTCTCTCTTTCAAAGATCTAATTGTATTAACATGTAGGTGGATTTTTCTGTTGTAATTTACAATGTTGGACAATTCATGACTGATTTTACGACAATTCTAAGCCTTCTGTATATAGTAACAAAATAAAATAAAAAAAGTAGTTGTAGTGTGGTAGTTCACTGGTTAGTTAGCTAGTGTGGTTAGTTAGTTTACAAAATGATTTTGTTTCTTTTAAGAATTAAAATAAAATAAAAAGCAACATCATACACACTCTATCTCTTTTCTATGCAGTAAATAACATAAAAGATTCTTATGTAGGCTTATGGTATTTTCTTTTCTACAATCAACAAATAAAAAAAACAAGAATTTAAAAAAAAAAAAAAATTTACAAAAAATAGAAAGAAAAAAATGTTAACCATGTATTACAAACGAATTAAAATGACACTGAAGACATTAAATTTGTGTTCTTTAGTGAATTAGGTAGATAGTATTATAAAATATTCATTCGAATAGAATTTTTTAGTCAGAATATACTATTACTACTCTATAACAGAAAAATCAGCAGTTAGTAGTTAGTTAACTAGTATGCTGACATATTCATGTTTTATCACATGAAAATGAATCTGTTGAATATACATACTATGTATGTTCTTAAATTATTTTCTTCTTTCTGTTTTTTTTTCTTTTCTTTTTATTTTCTTGTATCTACTAGTTATCTAGCTTTAAAAAAAAAAAATGTAAAATTTAAAAAAGATTGGTCGTATTGTACATGATATTTAAGATTATGGCAAATAAATTTGAAAAGATAAAATAAAATGTTGCGAATCAGTGACAAGAAAAAAAAAAAAGAAAGAAAAACTTATAACCAAGAAAGAAAAATTTCCTGCTGACGATTATGGAATTAGAAATTAAGAAGCACGACAACAATATTATATACAAGCGAACACAATTTTTGATGGATTTATTAAGTATTTGTTTCTCATACGGATTTGTTACAGTTTGTTAGATGAGATTTTTTTACTCCTTTGTATGGATTTTTATTGCTTTTAAAAAAAAAAGAGATCATAATTTTTAACTATAGGATCTAATAATTTGCATTTTTTTTATCTATTTTTTCTTTATGAAGATATTTTTTTTCTCTTGTTGAACTTTGTTTTTAAAATTGCATTGAATTATCCAAGAAAAATATTTAGAAAAAAAAAACATGCAAATTAGAAAACAAAAAAAACGCAAAAGAATTAACGAGATTTGTGTTTTTTTTTCTCTCTCTCTTTTCCTTCGTATTTATTATTTTTCAATTGTACTTGAATGTTTGTTCATATTATAATTCGGTAAATCGATACAAATGCAAATTATATTGGGTATTTTTTTCATTTACATATATTCCACGATTACTGTTTTGCGGTTTTATAAATTCTATATCTCACCTGTCATTTGATTGCTTCTGAACAATTTCTCTTTTTTTTCGTATTTATACTTACATAAATATTTTTTTTTCTCCTTTTTCTTCTTGTTTATTGTTATAGACCATATTATTATCATTGTTATGTTTAAGTTGTGTATTATATTATAATATTGCTTCTGGCATTGTATTTTTTCTTAAATTTTTTTTTTTTTTTAATATTTTTGTTATTTTTATAGATTAAAAGTGAGTATGAATTGCAATTTGCAATTGCATTATTGGATTCTATGATATATATGTATATCTATAATATATACAATTTTTTGTTGTTTTTTTTTGTATGCACCACAATTGGAACCACAGGCCCGACATCAAATTCAATAAGATTGGCGTCTTGAAAATACATACAAATATATTACCTATCAGCAAAATAGTAAGTAAGTATATGCATAAACAACAAAATAAACTTACATATAAGTAACTATCATAAATTTAAAGGTAGTCAACGTCTTTTGAATCATTTTTACCCGGTTTTCGATTTTCTATGATTATTCAGAAGATTTATTACATTTGTAAGGTGTTATAGCTATTTTGTCAAAAGGATCGTTTTTGGTTTTTATTTTTTATTTTTTCAATATAGATATGCACAATATAAATTGCCTATAATATATACAAGTATCTATGGTAATATACATGTACATATATATTTATGTATTTGATGTTAGTTTGTATTTTATAATAAAATTAGATTTAAAGTTTAAGTTCAGGTTAAGTGGGCGAACATCAATTCAACGGTTGTCAGGTTTGTGCTTTTGCTTTTTTTTTTTTTTTTTTTGTTTTTCTTTTGTTCAATGTGAATGTGAATATGCATTTTTTTTTCTCGATTTGTTTTTTGTTGTTTTAGTATTTTTTTTACACACGAGAGAAATATTCTAAAGGAGATAAATAATAATAATAATAAATATAAAACCGTACGGAAGAATCGAATTCCTGATTAAATACATACATACATACATATCCGGGTTTATAATCAAAAAAAAAAAAAAATTAAAAAAAATAAAGAAAAAGAAAATAATTGGAAATAAATTTATAGAAGACTCGTAGAAACTTTTTAGTTGTTACTTATTTCAAAAAGAAATGGAATTGAGGAAATAGAAAGTTTTCCTATTGATTAAAAATTGAAGGTCGTTTAGAGTAATGAAAAGAAAAAAATAACAACATAGGAATGTCAAAGTAAATTCAACAAGAAAAAATGAAGTAATGACAAATTCTTGAATAAAATTATTCACATGAGTGAATTAGTCTGGTAAAATATTTTTTGTTGGTCGAAATTTTATAACTGCAAAAAGATATTTTTCAAACAAAAAATAATTTTTTTGGATATTAAAATAATCACATAACAGGAGCACCATTATGAAAAACAAAAGATTTAAGAGAGTAACTTGATAAGTATGTAAGGAGTTTTTATTCACTGTAAAAATAAACGATTTTTTTTTATTTAATTGAACACTTGTTTTGATGAATAAGATGTTCAAATATAAGAATTTTATAAATAATTTCCAATTTTGCACATTTAGGTTAAGTTTCGCGTCTAAATCTTTTGTTTAGTAAATATAATAAATTTCAATCAATTTTTGAAATCAATAAAGTAAATTTTTTTATAAAATCGCACTTTTTTTCAAAAATAACTGTGAATATGTGATAAACATATTTCTCAGAAGTCTTGTTCATAGAATGATTCAACAAAAAATTAATATCAAAAACAAAATAAAAGAATTTTCGTATGTTGAAACATACAATTTGTAGTTAGTCAGATATCTGTAGTTTTTTCTTCTTAAAACCAATAACAACAAAAATTTGTTCTTTTGATTATTAAATTTTTTTTCTTTTACAAACTTTTTGATTATTTTATAGAATAAAAAAAAAAAAAGATATCTTCTCGGCATCTTTTATTTTTAACAAACATCTGCAGGAGGTTAAAATTACTTTTTAACAAAATTATCTGTTTTAATATTCTTAATAAGACCACAGAAATTGAAAAAAAATAAAAAAAAAAATACACAAACACACACACACACACAGAATGTATTACACATAGAGGAAAAAAAATAACAAAAAAAAAAATAAATAAATAAAGAAACAGCAAAATAAATAATGGGAAAATATAATAAACACAAAAGGTAAAATGTGTATAAAGCCAATTTTTTTTTAATAATGAAATTCGAAAAAAAAACCGACAACAAAAACAACAACAGAAAATCATTGATGATAATATAGAAAATCTTCTAAAATGAAAATTATGAGAGTACATAAGATTAAAAAAAAAAAAAAAACTAATAAATTTGTTGATACACTGTATGTGCTTGATGTTTTCTTTTTACTTACTTCTCATTTTTGTTGTTGTCTTATTTAATTTGGTAATTTTAAAATGATCTTCAATAATTTTCGTATAAAAAGGGGTAAATTTATGTAGAGTATTGATATATTTTAAAAGATACCTAATGTAACACACATCGTGTGGATTTTGTTTGAGTTTAAAAAAAAAAAAAAATGGTGTAATGATGAATTTTTTAATTTTTCTTTTCATTTTATTTCTTTAAATTTTGTATTTCTATAAAGTGTAAAATAAAAAAAAAAAAAAAAAAGAGAACGAAAAACCATTAATGGATTTAACTCACGACAATCAAATGCAATCATCTTTCCATTAAATTTAAAAGCCTCTCTCTCTTTTATTTTATTTTTAAATTCGAAATTATACATTTCATGAAATAATTTTCATTTATATTGAAAAAGAATTGAAAATTGAAAATTGTAAGAATAAAATGAGTAAAAATAAAAAATAAACAATAAATATCTATTCGATGAATTACTTAAATTTAAAAAGGATGGTGAACAAAAATAATTATTCTTTTATTTCATTCAAAGAATAAAAATTTTTCTTACAAAATTAAATTAATTAAAATAACTTAAAATTTTTGACGCTTGTTTAATTTTTTTTTCTTTTATCATAATTTGAGAAAATTTGGAAATTCTTGTCAAAATGAAAAAAAAGCTACTTTTTGCAAAAATGCTTTTATTTTTAGGCCAAAAAAAAATATATATATATATATTTACGTATATAGATACCAAAGGCAATTCAAGTTCTTAAATCTATAGTAACAATAAATTGATATTAAGTATTTCATTTTTTCTTTCATTTTGTTTTTGTTTTTCTTTGTAATTCTTGCACAACATTTCATATAAATCTGCAACTATACTAGTTAGCAATCCTATCAAGTTCTATCCATATTTGTCTACTTGTCTTGGATCATTGAACCAGAAATATCCTGTCTTGTCGTATATACTTTTTTGTTGTTGTTTTGTTTTATAAATTCATTGTTGTTCTTCTGTTCTTAATAATAAAGTCATTATTATTTTTGCAGACTTAAGCAATTCAGATTGCAGACATAACATTGTTTACATACTATTTATATCCAATATGTGGTTAATAAATTAAATAATTTATTTTAAACTAAAAAACAAAAAAAAAAAAAACAAGAAGGAAAAAAAAAATTAAATCATGTTAAATAAATTTAAAATTGGTAACATTTTCATTCATCTTTTTTGTATGTTGGATTTTTTTTTTTTAAACTGAACAAGTTTCTATTGAAAGTAAAAGATTTAATAAATATATAATCAATTTCAAATAAAATAATGAAATAAGTTTCGATGCAAATAATCTGGCACTAATAAATCAATTATAAAAAAATGTATGTGTTTTTTTTTCTTTCATGTTTTTTTTTTTAAAGGTACAAAACTTTTGCTCATAAATATGGTAGTTATAACCCTACGACCTCATATACTTCAAGTAGGTACTATTTAACTAACTACTATGCTGCTTGAACTATTTAAATGTACATTTTAAATGCATTCACCCACACGTATATTCGAATATTCTTTCCTTTTTTTTAATTTCGTTATTGTTGTTGTTGCTGCTGCAAAAGTTTACAACACAAATTTTTAATATAAAAACAAAAATCAAAGTATACTAACAAACAACAGCAACAGCAGAAGCAGCAAACCATGAAATGAATTACTTTCCTTTTTCAGTTTTTAAGTTTTGTTGTTGATTCAAACAAAAAAAAAAAAAAACAACAACAAATGAAAGACAAAAAAAAATCACATACAAGATATAAGATATAATAAGTGTCTCGCAATTTTTTTTTTTTGTTTTTGATTTTAAATTAAAAGGAGAAAAAAAAACAAAAAATCGTTTTTATAAAGTTAAACAAACAGGAGAAAAAAATTGTAGGAAGCAAAAAAAAAAAAAACAACAATATTAAAAAGGACAAAAATTGAAAAAACAAAAAAGATAAAAAACGGAAAATTTTACTTTATTTCTAGCTTCGATTCCATAAAAGAAAATTAAATTAAAATGACCTTTGATCTGAATTTTTTTTTTATTTTTGGTTTTTTTTTTTCAATTTATGGAGAATGATCGAACAGCACATACCTAGTGTTTTTTTTTGAATACAAAGTAAGTTTAATATGGAGACACAATCTATCTGGTATCTTTCAATTCGATTTGAAATTCGTATTTTTTGTTTGTTTCATTATTTAATTTTTTTTTCTTTTGTTTTTTCAGATATTTTTTTTTGTTTTAAGTATAAAAGATACAAAATACATAGGGCTGGACCTTGGCTTTCTTGTTTGATTTCTTTTTTATTTTGCTTGAAAATGAATAAAAATACTTGTACATACATATGTGTGTAAAAAAAATTGTTTCTTGATTTTTATTTAACTTAATTTTTTGTCGTTTAATTTTTACTTACTTAATATAATATAACGATTTTTTTTGCTCGATTTGTTTTCTTAATTTTTTTCTGTTTTTTTTTTTTTTTTTTAAAACTACCTTTGTTGTTGTTTTTGTATTTTACTTTTTATTTAAAATGTTCTCGTTGTGATACTACATACATATATGCATTCTCTGTGGTATCGTTAATTAAATGCAACTTTTAAAGAGGAGACAGGTATATAAATAAATTAAGAATGTGAACAAAAAAAAAATAATACGAAAACATTAAGTTTTAAAACAAAAAAAAGTAAGTTTAAATAAAAAACAAACAGTCTAAAAAATGAAGAAGATGAAAAATAAAACAAACAAAAAAAATTACATACATACATATATTTATTTTCCGAGACAATATTTTTGTTAATTGAACGTGAAAAAAATAAATTAAAAATTACAAAAAAAAAAAAAAATGTATTTAAAAGAAAGATGAATTAAAAAAAAAAGTAAATGAATGATTACGAGATTTTTGTAAATGAATTCCAGAAACAAGAGGTAACTTATTGGTTGAAAAAAAAAATTAAATTAAATGTAAGAAAATAAGAAATACATACAAAGATACATATATGTATAAAATTTTTTTTTTTATAAATAAAACGTTTTATAGCAAATTGTGAGGAAATATGTTTTTATTTTAATTTTTATTTTATTATTATTATTTTTTTTTGTTAATTTTTAATTATTTTTTGTTATTTGTTATTTTGTATTTTTGTGTTGTGTAGATAAAATTAGAATGGTAATTAAAATTACAAAAAAAAACAAAAAAAACATATAAAATGTTTTATTTTATAAATAAAAAAAAAAAACAAAATGAATAAGAAGAGAAATGATTAAAGGTGTGATTTAATGATTTTGTAAAACATGAGTGATAAAAAAGATAAGTGGAAGATTTATGAGAACTAAACTGAATTTAAAGAAAAAAACAAATACACATGAATTTTTTTTTCACTTTACGTTTTTTTTTTTTTTAAACAAAAGTAAAAATGGTATATCTCAAGTCAAGAAAAAAGAAAAAAGGAAAAAAAAAGGAAAAAAGTAAGTGTTTTTTTTTTTAAATTTAATAAAACATGAAAATCAGTTTATAGAAAATGAGACATGACAAAATACACATTTAAATAAATTGACTAAAACAAAATTACAGAGAGACAAAAAAAAAAATACTTTTTTTTTAAATATAAATAAGGATTATTGGACATACGAAATAAATTTTTGTTATCTTGAGAAAATAATTCTGACAAATGTCTTTGACACACGATTTCGAAAAATGAACGATTTTCGAATTTATATATTATTATTTGCAAAGACGGGAGCCATGTGAAAAATAAATAAATAAAAAGATTTTAATTTAATGACACATCAGGAGCGTTTTGTATTGGTTTTTTTTAAATTTTTTTTTTATAGCTTATTTATTTTTTAAGAATTTTGAACTTATGGATTTTTTTATGGCTGTATATTGCACTTAAATTATCTGGTTAATGATTCTTTTTCAATAAAATTTTAATCTTTCACCGAAAAAAATGGATTGTAATGTTATATTTTCGAGAACATTATTGAAATATCTTCTAAATTTATAATTCAGTTTTGTAGATTGTCATTATCAGATAAAAATTGTATATTAAATAATTGGCATATTATCGATTAATTGTAGTTATAACGGTTGTCCAGATTAACATGGAAACATGGAACAGGTTAACATAGAAAGGATTACAATACTGCCTAAAAATTAACTGCAATAAAAGAAGAGTAGAAGAAAATTGACAATTTATTTTTTATGATTTTTGTATGAGATGTAGGATATGTATTTAATTTTAGCATAAAATCGAAATCACTTAGTTGTTTTTTTTTTCTGAACAAAATTTTAGGAGTGGTTTTCATAAATTTATCCATGAAAGAGTATTTCAAAATTTCAATAAAACTTCAACTTCTTTAGGAAAATAAATAAAATACAATATTTCATTTTATATATTTTTTTTTCTCTTAAAAATTTCGTGATTTTTTCACACTCAAAAAACAAAAATGAAATTTTTTTAAATAAAAAGTTCTATTTTGAAAAACTTATGAAATCTAAAACCGAAAAAAAAAACGAAATCTTATTTCATACAATTTTACTTTTATTTATATCTTTAGAAACTTTTGTTTTTTTTTTTTTTTTGTAAACCCTTTATTATTATAAAAAAAATATACCAATTTCAAAGAAATATTTTAAGCATAAATTCTGTTTTAATGATGTATTGCAAAAATAAATATGACTGCATACTATTATTTTTTCACCTCTAAAGATAAAAAAAAAAAAAAAAATAAGGAACAAACAAATCTATAAAAATCGAATTGACAGTGAATCTTTTTATTTGTTTTGTTTTGTTTTTTTTTTTTTACTTTTTTGTATATTCTTCTTCCTTCTTCTAGAAAAAAAAAAAAATTATACTAAGCATTGAAAGCACATAAAAAAGTTGAAAAAGAATAAAAGTACCATCATCAAGTATAAATAGAATCAAATATAGGCAGTTAAACGAAAAAAAAAAAAAATAAATAAATAAATACATACATTACTACATTTCGTATATATCGACAAAAAACTCATAGAAATTGTTAAATAAATTATCTTGATCGCACGATTTCAGTGTTAAATTTTCGCTAGAATTAAATAAATCACGAATATCTTTAGCATTGAAAATAATATAAATAATAATATATAGAAAAGAAGAAGAAGAAAAAAAAGAAAAAAAAAACAAGATTTCCTTATTTATGTTTATGTACATATGTATGTATTATGTGAAGTATTTATTTATATGCAATTTTTAGGTATCAATATGAACAATAATATATATATAAATACATTCAAATAACAAATGTATAAAAATGCATGTAATATATAATGTATCTTTTTTTCTATTTAGATTTTGTTTTTCCTCCTTTTTTGTATTTTATTTTTTATTTAAAATGGTAAATACATAATATATACACGATAAGCATGCATTTTACATTCAAAAAAAAATAAATAAAAAAAAATAAATAAATAAAATATATTTAAAAACATATATTACACAGTTATTTTTTTTTCGTTATTTTTTTTTTTTTGTCGATAAAAAGCGCCCATGATCATAATATAGTTTGGGGTTTTATTTTTAAACTTCAAAATTCAAATATACTCGCTAAGATGTGCTGTATGCTAACTATTTTTTTTTTTTTTTTTAAAGAATTTTCTCCACATATGGTGTGATATCTTTCTAGTTTTTTTTACTATTAATGTTTCTAAATATATAAATTCCTTTTATAAATAATACTTTATAATTTTTTGTTTTTTGTTACTTGAAAATTTTCCTTTGTGAAGAGAACCATAAATAAAATGAAAACCAAATAAAGGAATATTAAATAAGACATTTCAAAAATGTTAAATTTATGTCGATTAAATAAAGATTTTTAGAAGTTTCCTTTTAGTAAGAGTTTCGTGTTATTTTAAAAAGAAAGCAGGAGAATTAATTGTATTTCAAATTTTCTAAGTTGCGTTCTAAACTTATCAATATTGCTTTTATTTCTTTATTTTAAAATGAAGCTTTTTTTGTCATTGAATTCAAAGAAATTCACTAAATATCATCATTGAAAAGAGTCCTGCATTTGTTTTTAACTTTTATTAGTAATCATACTTTTCGTAGGAGTATATTCGAAAAATACAATTTAAAACAATTCTCTTTTTAATTAAGTGTGCACGTTCACACATATTTTTCAAATCTTAAAATTAAAAACAAAAAAAAAAAACAAAAAACTGCTAACATTAAAATTAAGCGAAGAAATTATTAATCGATCATTTTCTTTCATGACATTTTCAATTCAAAAGTTAATATTTCAACAAAAACAAAAGTAAAAAAAAGCAATAACAACAACAAAAATAAATCTTTGAATAACCGAAAAAAAAAAGGTGAATGAATATAAGAGCACTTTTGAAAAGTGGATAAATAAATTTTTTTTTTTTAAAGATAAAAGTTGAATTAACTCTTGAAGAGTGGTTGTCTGATCATGTTGCATAAACATTCTGGTTTATTATATTTGATTATTATTTTATAATCAATCGACCCTCTGGGTATATTTTAGCTACTTGTGTTTGTTGTTTAATTTCACTCTCTTTTCATGTTTATGTAGATACATTTTTTTTTCTTTGTTTTTTTTTTTTTTATGATGGCTTATTTATTTATTTAATTTTCTTCCGAAATCATGAATGTTGTTTTAGTGAATCTACTTGGGAGATTACTTTTTTCTTCAAGATTTTTTTAACTTTTTTTTATTTTTTATTCAAAGTTTAGGCACTTTTTTGTCTGTGTAAGAAAGTTTTATTAATTCTCATACAATTTTCTCTTTTGTGTTTAATTACAAGAGAACTAATTTTTTTTTTTTTTGAAAAATTTTCATTCTAATCTTGACTTTTATTTGTTTAATTTTTGTAAAAGTTATTTTTTTTTTTCACGTTGAGAATTTTTTCTCTTTAATTTGTACATTCATTATTTTCATCATATGATGTCTGACGAAAAGAAAGAAAGAAAAAAAAATGCTTTCCATTGAATACAATTCTGATAATATAATAAATTGTTACGCACCTTTTAAAGACTAATTAAAATTTTTAATCTGTTGTGCATCATTTCAATCATCATCATCAAGAGACACCATACCAAGAAAAGATTGTATATATGTACATAATATAATCTTTGGCCGGGAATAATTTGAGAAAAAAATTTTTGTGGATAAAGTGTAAAGTTGTTTGAATTCAAAGAACTTCACAGTTTAATCAAACATTTTTTTTTTTCTCCAATTTTTTTTTTCCATCAGACGTTCAATATACTCTCGTATATAGTATATGATTATTTAAATGTTTTATATATATATATATATATGATGAATCGTATGATTGTGTACTTGTACAAGAATTACATACAGTACACCGTCATATACACATTTATAGAAACATACACATACACACAATATGTGTGTGTGTAAACATAATCGAATCATATTATGATGATGAGTATAAAGGGACATCATAAAAGATAAATTAAACTATGCAAAGGAAAAATTTGTTGTATTAAAGATGATGATGATGATGACGAACATTGGAATTCCGAAATAATTCCATGGAGAATAAAAGTGAGATGTGGTGTATTTCAACAACAATAAAAAATAAAATAAAATAAAATAAAAGGAAAAAAAAAAGGTTTTTTTTTGAAAAAAAAAAAAAAAAAAAAAAAAAACGATTATAATGACGATGATGAAGAATGAACAGGGATATCTTGAATGTATCTCTTAAACCATCATCACACGCTTATCTGTTCCGATAATGAAGTTTCATTTAAAAAAAAAATACTTAACAATCGCACCCTAAAAAACGTTCAATTTTCTGTTTACATTTTATTGTAATTTTTTTTTCCATAGAATTACATTTTTTTTTTTTAAATTTAATTTTTTGAAAACACCTTGTTTTGTGGTTAAAATTCAAAACTTTTTAAAAGCTAATTTTTTTTAGAAATTGTAGAACAATAATGCCTATACTTAAAGATAATTTGTTTTTATCAAATAAGGAATATTTTGTGTTCAATTGATGAGCTATATTTTAAATAAGATTTATTTTTTATTTTAAGAAATACATAATTACACTTGGTTTTCTTGACTCACAAATTTTAATTTATTAAATTTAATAAATTTTAAATGTAATTGTAAATTTAATAAATTAAAATTTGTGAGTCAAGAAAACCAAGTGTAATTATTTCTTAAAAGCAAAAATAAATCTTATAATTTTTTTAGTTTACATCAAAGCAAAAAACAATTAAAGGATTAATTTTGTATTTTTATTTTGAAATAATGAGCTCTTCAAAAGTTCATTTTATTAAAAGCCAACTGTGCAAGATTTAATCAAATTGAATGAAGTCTATTTTTCTCTTATTGTCCTGCTGAAAGGTCAAGAAGAGCATTTTTGTTAGACAAATATTGAAGTAAAAAAAAAGTGTCATAAAGAAAAATGTACCTGGTCTTACAAAAAAAAAAAAAATACGTTGCAAGATACAAGAATGTTTTACTAAGTTTTTTTTCAAATCATCATAGAAAGAGATTTTAAGATTTCCAATCTAACTTAAATTTTTCAAATTTCGTAAACCCAACCTTTAATTTTCAATACCCCTTTTTATTCTAGGTTAAGACATTTAATTTTCTGTTATAATAAACCATTTTCCAGGACCAGCGCCTTAAAAATTCTAACCGGAAGAATAATAATTAATAATTAAGATTTAAATCAACATTAAGTATTACAGGCATTTCCATTAAAATTAATCTTAAGAGTTGAAAGCTCAATTTAAGTTTTTTTTTTTTCTTTCTTATTTTTCATAAATTAACAATTCTGCTTTTTTTCTATTCACAAGGTCTTTGAGAAAAAAACAAAAACAAAAAAAAAAGCTTGAAGTAAGTCATGAAAGAAATGAAAAACGAAATAAAAATACAAAACGAAAAAAAAAAAAAAAAGAATTCCATCAAGACAATAAATCATTAAGATACATGCATGATGATGTATATTTTAATGTAAAATGAAAAGTAAAAAAAAAAAAAAGAAGAACTTTTCTATCTCTTATTTAACTGCTTAAAAAAATATATATATTTTAAAATACGGCCTGGAAGGATAGATTTTTAAGAAACATTTGAAATTCAACCTTAAAATACATTCAAGAAGAATAGCAAAAAAAAGAAAAAAAAAATAAGATGAAGATTGGGTTGGATTGGATTAAACATTTATAATAAAATAAGATTGTAGGTACTTAGTTTTTCAGTTATATTTCTCGTACGTACGTACATAGACTTTTTGTTTTTTGTTTTTTGTTTTTTTTTGTTTTTTGCTAAATAAGAATGCCGGATTTGAAAATAGTTATAATAAAACTTGACCAAAAGCGCAATGTTCGAATGTTTATTTATGCGACACGAAATGATGATGATGATGTTGATGAAGAAGAAAAAAAAAAAATAGTAGAAAGAATCTTTACCTCGTTTTCAATGTATCTATCATAAAAGTAGATTTTTTTCTTCTTAGAATATATACAGATATACGAGTAGATACTATTTTTTTTTTTTTTTTTTTTTTGTTACAACATATTATATTAAATTTGATTATGAGAACATACATGAGCATATTACAAATTTTTATATCCAACATTTTTGTGTTTTATTTATTGTTTCTTCTTTAATGTGTTTTTTTTTTTTTTTTGATTCAGATTTTGTGTTATGAAGAATTCGAAATAACAAGAAGTAGAAGTACAAAAAAGAAAAAGTGCATGTAATAGAAGAAATATGTTATTTCTATTTGCTAACTAACCTAAAAGGAGATACAAACTTGGAGGATAGTTATGTTATACATATGTACATATAACAACAGCAACAACAACAACAACAATAATAATAATATAATAACACATACATGAAGATACATTTGATAGAAGATGAATGACCATTAGAATATGGTGTGAAAAAATAATGATAATGGAAAAAGATACATTTATATTCAACTTAATTTTTATATAATACTTGTACTCTTTATAGAAGATTTGAATTTTTCAGATGATGATGATGAAGAGGATGGTTAATGGATGAAAAAATAAACGACGAAAATAATGTATAATGATGACGATGCTGGTTGTATGTATTATACAATGTAATACATATGTATGTGATGTGTTGGTGTGATTGTAGTATAGTAGCAATAATTTTTACGTGTTTTTTTTAAATATTTTTTTAAGATGATGAAATGAAATTCAATGCTGCAAATAGTAAAAATATTTCATTCAATACATTTACTTACAATTCACTTGATATCTTTATGCAATATGTTGGTTGTTATTGTTGTTAAGTATTTAAAGAGGCACAGAAAAAAAAAATACATTAAATACCTTCTTTTTTTTTTTGAAGATTTGTTTTGGCATTGAGAAATAACAAAAAAAAAAGAAAGAAATGCATTCAATATAATCACGTATCGCACATTTAACCTAATTTCATGGACAATTGTTAAATTTTTAATGAAGGAATAAAAAAAATAAAACAATCTTTGAAGACTGTATGCATATCATTTATATTAAAAATTCATTATAAAAATATACTTTTTATTCTTGTTTGTTCACATTTGTGTTGTATATCCAGGATTTTTTTTTTCTTCTCTATTTTAATGTTGACTTTTTTTTTCTTCTCTTATTTCTCAATTCTTGTAATATCACAAACGCATTACATTTATTTTATATTATTTATACATATGTTTTTTTTTTCTAATATTTTTATTATTTTTTTTTTCTTCTTTTCATTTTTTTTTTTTTATATTACTTATGTGAAGTAACAGACATCGTGAAATTAAAATGTTGAATAGTTAGTACAAAAAACAAAAAAAAAAGTAGACAAAAAATAAAAATAAAAACCAAAAAAAAAAAAAAAAAAAATTAAATATGTATATATGTATATTTTCCTGTTTATACGTATCATAGTTTAATAATATACATACATATGTATATTTTTTTGCATATAAAAATATAAAAAGTATCTAAACAAGAAAAACTTACAACATAGATGTTACGAAGTTATGATGAAGAGTTTATATTCGTAATTAGTTATGTTATGTGTAAAATGAAAATAATCACAATAAAACAACAAATTAAAAAAAAAAAAATTAAAAAAAAGAAGAAACAGAAAAATATATTTAATTCTTTTTTTTTTTTTTTTTTTTCATTTTTATATTTTGTTGTTGTTGGTTTTTTTTCTTTTTCTTCAACATGTTTGTCTCCGGTCGCAAAACGGATTTTCACACTTAACGTATTTTGATTAGTCACTGGTTTGATTTATTTTGACGCCTTATCAATTCTTAAAATTTATTACCATAGCAAAATTAAGTTCTACAACAACTTAATCGAAAAAGATGATGATGATGATGATGATGAAGACGATGGATGATGATGATGAAGAAGAAAAAGAAATTACAATATATTTGTATCTTATTCGTTTGGTGGGATTTTTTGTATTTTTTTTCTGTTTTTGTGTTTTTTTTGTTTTGTTTATTATTTATTTTTTATTTTTTCTTAAACCATGTTTTTTTTTTTATATATTAAATGCATATGTTACGCTTTTATGTATAATTATAATAAAAAAAATATATATTTTATGCAAAAAAAAAAAAAAAAAAAAAATGTAAAAGAAGAAAAAACAAATAGAAATTAAAGAAAAACATGGAATTTTGTTATTTTAATTCAAATGGAATAGTTTAATGTGAAATTAATCTGGAACGAATAAACGGTTAAGATTTGTTTATGTAGGAAAAATTAGAAAGAAAAAAAAAACAACATATAAATGAAAAAAAAAATTTTATTTTTGATTAATGAGGAAAAAGAATACAGCAAAAATTTCTCCTGTTGTTCTGGGAAAAAATAGGTTAATAACATTTTATTGGTAGAACAGGATTTCAAAGAAGAAAAAGGAGAAAAATTTTTAGTGACAAAATGGTGAATATTTGAAATAAATAGTATATACATGTGCGTTTTCTGTAATAAAAAAAATTTTGTACCACAACAATTTTTTTTTTTTTTTTTTTTTGCTGAGTTGCGATAGCAAAATTTTATTAGGTCAATTTTTTTCGTACACCGCACTGTACAATTACAGTTGGCTGTACATTAAAATTTCTTAATTCAGTTCATATTGGAAAATTTTGTATGCAATTCCAAAAATTGCAACTTAAAATTCCAATAAATGAACTGTAATCAAAAATCCGTTGCACACGCGCAACAAAATTTGTAATCCATTTTATTGTTCTAGAAATAGCATAATTTTCTTTTTTATATTAGAAATCACTAGATTTCTAGAAAATACTTACATGAGAATTACTCAATTTATTTTTATATCAAAATTCTCCAGTTCTCAATTCACTTTCAAATTTATGTAACCTAACGGAGCGCCTCCGCGAGGGTAACCCCAAAGACCCACCCAAGGCTGAAGCAGCTGGATTCGATCGGCTGGGGTTTACCCGGGAGTTTTACTGGTTTTTCGGCATAAATTTTGGTAAATTATGCAAAAGTTCTTAAATTTTTTCGTTAATATGTTACACTTAGTTGCAAATACATACAACAACAAAGAAATATTTTGTATGAAATCAAGTACTTTTAGGCTATTTTAATGTTCTTGGTAGTATTGAATTGCATTTTCTTGAAATTAACCGTTTGAATACAATATCTTAAAGTAATAAAAAAAAGAATAGAAACAAAAAAAGATATGTTTCTTCAATTAAGTTAATTAAAAAAAAAAACAAAATTAAACTAGTTTAAACTTTTATCGAACTACAAACAATTTCAATCTTTAATGTGTAATTTACAACGACAGTGTAGGTGGTATTCTTTAAACGTTTAAACACATTGAGTCTGTTAAAATTTACATTACTTCTGCTTTTAAAAATAAAGAATTTCTAAGAAGGATGAACTTTGACATTAAAAAAATGAGAAAAAACAATATACAAAAAAAAAAAGGCAATTAAAATAAACAACAGTAATTTTATAATTTTTTGCTTCCGGTTGAAAAATTATTTAAAATTAAATTTATTCTTTTCTACAAGTTAAATTGAATATATGGTGGCGCTCAATAATCAGGTGAATACCTTTTTTTTTTTTTTAATTCTTAAAATAAAGTAACGTTATTCATAAAACCAAATAATGTGTCACAATATTTTGATTAATTTCGTTAATTACAAGTTAACTGAATGCTTATTAATTTTGTTATTTTTATTTTTTGAATTTTTTTTAATGAAAATTTAAAAAAAAAAAATTGAAAAGTGACATATTGATTAAGATTCTTTTAAAAAATTTTTATGTGAAATACAATTCTTTAAAATTCTCAAGGTTTTAAGTTTCAAATTATAAGAAATTAACAAAAAAAATTGTTTTTTTTTTTTTTTTCAAAATTTATTTTTAAAATTTTGTGTTGTACTGCAATATTTTCTGTTCTGTTTGATTTTTGGCTTTATTTGTTTTGTTGTTTTTGTTTTCTTTTAATTGCATGCCACTAACCTCTACTTAACCTTTTCAAATTGTTGAATTAAAGTTTGAATAAACAAATAACAGTCAAAAATGAAGAAAAAACAATTTCAGAATTGAAAAAAAAAAAAAACAATTTCGACAATGTATGCATTATTAACTGCGAAAACTTTTAAAATATTTCTTCTCGTTTTCAAAATTAAAAAAAAAAAACGAAAACTTCCATTTTCTGTGCGGTGCGTGTACATTCCTTGAAAGCGCAAAGCGTTGTTCAACTGTTTTTTTGATTTTTTTCGTTTTGAAAAATTATTTTGCAAAAAAAAAAAAAAAAAAAAAATCCTGAATTTGTTGTATTTGCTTTGGCAAAAAAAAGAACACTTAACTTGTATTATTGTGTGTAGGCATTATAAAAAAACAAATTATATTGAATACAAAATACTTTGGCCTGTGTTAGTGTGCTATTACTTGTATTTTATTTAATTTTACCCTTTTTTTTTTTGCTAATAACTTTTTTTCTTCTCTTTTTCTTAAGATCGTCACTTGACCCAACCAATTAATTGTTAAATGTTATGTGTAATCAAGAAAAAAAAAAAGGAAATAAAAAAAAAAAACACAGAAAAAAATAAGGAACGTTTAAGACACCCAACTGTGTTTTGTATGTAAGAAAGAGATAGAACAAAATAAATTTACGAAGTCCTCAATTGACATTTACAAGTTTGCTGAATACTTCAATGTAATTTACTAGAACGACAAAATTTATATATTTGTTCAACTCTTCTGGATTTTGTCGTTCATTTATTGTGAGTTTTTATTTCTAAATTGTTTAGTTAAATTAAAATGAAAAACAAAAAAAAACTGCAGCAGAAACAACAACAAAATATTAAAAAAAGAAAAAAAAAGTTGGCATGTCCTTTTGATTGTTGTCTGAAGCTCTTTTGCTTTACTTACTTGCTTGTACATTATTTACAAGTCTTTGTGGTATTTTTTATTTTGTTTTTTGTTTTTTGTTTTTTTTTTTGGGCTTTTTTTCCATTTGTATTTGTATTTTGCTCGAGTTTTCATCATCGGAAAGTCCTTAAAACTATTGCACTTAAACTGTCTTCTTTTTTTATAAGTTTTGTTCCTAAGTCCTTTGGTGGTGTTTCATTAAAGCAATCCTTTTTTGTTTAGCATTCGCAAAAAAAAAAAAAAAACATGAAAAAATCAACACATCAAAAAGACAATAAATACAAACAAGCCTGAGAAAAAAAAAATTGGTTAAAAAATAGCAAAAAAAAAAAAAAAAGTGAGATAAATAAACGACACAACAACGACAAAAATGTTAAATAAAATTATTTGCTAAAAAGACATGCAACATGAAAGGAATAAAAATATATAAAACACAGCAACAATAACAAGACGAAATAGTTTTATTTAGAAAAAAAAAGAAGAAGAAAATTATGGAGTTTATTTACTGTATTTTTGTGCTTTTTAAGAATGTATGTAATGTTTTTTTTTGTATTCTGTTGTTGTGTTTTTTTTTCGTCATGTGTTTTGTTAAAAATGTAGAAAATAAAGATTTAGAGAAAACAATACAAAGCACTAAGAAAGCACTACAAAATCTTTGAAAAATAAAAAAAAAAACAAAGAGAAAAAATAGAAAAATTCTGGAAAAAATTTTAAGGATTCGACTTTTGTTCGACTACTTTAAAGTAAAAAAACAAAAAGCACACACACAAATTAAAAAGGAGAAAAAATTAAGAAGAAAATGAAAAAAAACAAAACCATAGACAGAACAAACGTACCGGTAACAACAAAAATAAATTCATAGTCGCCAAGCTATAGAGAATTTGTGCATTCGTAAAATGAATTGTACATTAAATACAAGATGATGATGAGACTCTTTTACATTTATATTGAAGTTACATACAGAATAGATTAAAAGTATATATAAAACTAGAATATAAAATAGAATAAAACTACACAAATAATAGACTTTAATAAAGTAAGAAAAAAAAATATAGAAGAGAAAGAAAGAGAGAGAGAGAGAGATAAAACATTAAAAAGAATTAAAAGTTGAAAATTTTGTACACGTATATACCATATGTGGTTGTTTTTTTTTTTTCTTAAACATATCTATAGATACTTTTATTATTAGTACCTGTATCTTGATGAGATATTTATATTTTTTAATTTTTTCTTTTTCATTGTTTTTTAATACTTTTTTTTTTATTTTTAAAATTCATGTTAAAAAATTTACAAATGCATTTTATATAAACATCACCAGAAAACAACAGAATACAGAACATACAACATAAAAAACAAATCCAACAAGATACAAAATGTTTGTGTAAGTACATAAATATATGTATTTACTCATTATATTCGTATTAATTTAGCTCTCGATTGTCTTTCATTGCCTTTTTCAGTAATTTAAAAAAAAAATAAAAAAAAAAAAATAAGCACACAAATTGCTATACATAAATATATGTACGTACATATATACATACTTCTTTGGTGAGTACCTACTTTAAAACTAAGTAACAATAATATATTCAATATAAATGTTGTAAAGTTTTGCGGAATCCTTATATTTTACCATCTCTATGGATAATGTATCCAACATGTTGTGAAAAAGTATCTATGAAGAATTTAAAATAAAAAAAAAAACAATAATGAAAAAAAAGTTTAAAAAAAAAAATTTTTCTTATAATGAAAATATCGATGAGGATGAACATTTAATAGATGTGGTTACTGTTAAATCTTGAATAAATTAGAAAAATTAATGAGACAAAATACTGAAGAACAGAAACAAACAAATAAAACAAAAAAAAAAAAAAAAAACAAAAATTAGTTCAAGAATTAAAAATATTTCGAAATTGTCGGCGACTTTTAATTTAAGGCGAATTAAATACAATAAATTTTATGCAAGAATAAATTTTCTGCTTAATTTGAAAAATTATTCAAAATAAAGTATTCGTTTTTTTTTTTTTTTCAAAACGAGAAGATCATAGAGACGACGAAACATGAATCTACAATTTTCTAAAATATCTTTCAGTAATTTGCGGAAAACTAAGAGAACAAAAGGTAAACAATTTGAAATCCTAGACAAAAATTAATACAACATTTTTACGAAAAGAAAAAAAAATTAAACATAATTAACCGTTGCGATATTGTTGACGGAAAAACAAAGTATCTTATGCGATATTTATAAGTTTTTATCATTAAAATTTCAACTTTTAAGATAGCTCTGATTCGAATAAAAAAAATTTACAAAATAAAAACAAAAAAAAAACCAAAAAAAAAACAATTTAATTTCTTCATGTCTACGTGAATACTTGAAAACCCAATTTTTTTATTTTAAATTTTCAATAAAACATTTCTCATAACATTACATCATCGGAATGTTTTTCCATTACATTCTACCTGAAACTATAATAAGAATGTCGACAGTATATAGTTGTCTAAAAGCGGTATTTAAGTCTTTTGAAAATAGGTTAAGATACTTTTTATTGGTTTAAGTATGTGCCCTGAATATTTAATTGAAGGATTTATAGATATTCCAATGTTTTATATATGAATTACAAAGTATCTTTTATCTTATCCTCATCATCAATTCTTATAATCTAAAATTAATCTGAAGATTTTAACACGCGAAGGATAGAATATACATTTTGTTTTTTTTTTTGATTTTTTGATTATACAAGTTTCTAAATTTTACAAAATCAAAATTAAAAAAAAAAAAAGAAACAAATACAAGACAATATTGTTCTTGAAAATGCCTGAAATGTTAAAATTACTTTTCAGTAAAAAGAGAAAAAAAAAAATTTAGGTTGTAGGAGTCACGATTGATTCAAAATACAACAACAACAAAATTAGTTGTTAATATATTCACGTATTTTTTTATTTTAACATTTTTAGCTATTTAGATTCTTAAATATAAATTTCAATATTTTGTTGTTTTTTTTTTTTCTAAATTGTATGTTTTGTTTTTTTCTTAATTCTTGTTTTGGTTGTTTGTTTATTTATAAATTTACTTTTACAGAATTTGAAATATTACAAAAAAGGAAGTTCATGTTATGTTTACCTGTATTATTTGCAAAATAATAACAACAAATTTCGCTTTTATTACCTGTTTTTTATATTATTAATCAAATAAACAAAAAGTAAAAAATACAAGAAAAGAAAGAAAAAGCAGAAGGAGAAAAAAAAAAACGATTAGATAAATGTAATTATCATAAAATGATAATTGTTTATGCATAAAATGTCATCATCAAACATTGTTGTACATTATCTATATTTAAACGATGACAAAGGCAAAAACATTTTTTTTTATTTAGCTATATATTATTTATTTTATCATCATCATCATCACCATCATCATCATCGCAGCCAAACCCATTCGAATGTCATTCATTTATACACGCTTTCACTGTACGTATTTATTTGACTTTTTTTTTTTCTTTTTCAGATATATTATTTTACTTATAAACTCTCCTCTTATAAAACATATCACATAATCAAATTAAAGAATTTGTTAATATGCGTACCATGATACCAAATACGTAAAAAATAGGCATAGGTATCTCAATTCTTTTTCACTTCTTATCTTCTATTTGTTTTACGTTTTTTTTTTTTTAACCATTTTGTTTTGTTTTTTATTATCGAATAGATACTTCGCTTAAGTGAGTAAGTTACTTTAAAGTAATATATGGTAATATTTTATTAATATACAGATATTTGATATTTTCTTATAATATTCTTCAAGGTTTTGGGTTTTTTTTTTTCCCCTTACTCACAACAAATGTCAACAAATGCAAAAATTTACCATTAACTGTCAAATACAATATGTTGTATGTATATTTAGTAGTGCAGCAGTTAAATAACATTTAATTTAACAAAAGTACAAAAAAAAAATAGAAAACAACAATAACAAAAAATACAAAATCGTTGACACTATAAACTTAACTAACTAACTAACTAGTATTTTGTTATTGTTGTTGTTTTTGTTTTATAAAATATTTAACTAATAAACATAATATTAACCACAATAGGTAGCCATAAAATCACGTATCATGTCATTTAAGAAAAATAAGCTTCAAATTGAAAATGCAATATTGCACACAGTATATAAGAATAAAATACTTTGGGTATTATTAACCTTTTTTTTTTTGCTTCTATTGTATTAAAATGAGTATAGAAACCATTTTGAAACGAAAAAAAACCCATGACAAAAAAAAAAAAGAACAGAAAAGATAATTCAAATGCGATAACACAGTTACGATATTTTCCTTTTTGCATATTTGATTAGAAGTACATATTAAAAGTTTCTTTAACACCATTAAGAAAATAGTATATACAAAAAGATAAAAAAAAATAAAAAAAAAAGTATAAGAAGGAATAATAAGCGCTTCAAGTAGGCAGATCGATTGGTTTGTTATATTATATCTTTTGGACAATATATATAAATTCTTATAATGTGTGTATTTTAAAAATTATATGCAGCAGGCGCGCAAATGTAAGTACAAAAACAACACGACCAACAACAAAAAAAAAATCGTCTCTTGTTAAATCTTATATAATGATGGCGTGCATAAATCACATATTTGTCTATTCTGCGCACTGTACTAAAACAAAAAAAAGTAAATACTTAAATAAAATAAAAATAATTCAATTGGTTTGCGCACATTATAAAATACACGCATTCAATGGATAAATCTTGCTTGTTAATCATTTGGATAAATCGTATATGTGCTATCTTTATAGAACATCAAAATCTTATTATGTATCCTGAATGCGTTTTGATTTGTTTGTACACACTGTTTTTTCTTTTTCGTTTATTTGTTTTAATTTTTTTTTTTTTAAATTGGTTAACATTTTTTTTTTTGTTGTTCAATTGATATTTTGATCAAAGTTAAAACATAAGGGAATGCAATTTACATGAGAATGTGGGGCAAAAATAATTCGTGATTGAAGAAAAAACGAGAAAAAAAACAAAAGATTTAAGCACGAAACTTCAGTAATTTCAATCGGTCATTTTGAAATATTTTTTCTAAAAAACTGATTAAAGAATATTATGAGAATAAATTCCATTCTAATTGATTATTTAAAACTCTTAATGAAGTATTTTTTTTTTCTTTTTGTTAGATTGTACGAGTATGAGAACTCAAATTCTTTATTGTATGATTTTTTGTTGTTGTTGTTTTCAAGTTTTAATTTCTGTAATTTTTCAACATTAGAATTTTAAACTGAAAATAACTAAATTCTGTAGTGTATTATATTATTCATTAAGTTGAATTAAAGGTGAGAAAATGTGAATAAAAAAAAAAACATAGAAAGTAACTATTACTAGTAAAAGTTCTTATACGTTTACGGAAGGGAGAAAAAAAAAACTTGAGTTGAGTTAATTTTCATTTTATATAAGAAAAATTAAAAAAAAAAAAAATTGAAAGTAAAATATAAAATTGAAAATATTTTCAATTAAACAAGCTGTCTAGAAAAGTTAACAAAGTATAAAAAAAAAATGAAATAAAAAGGTGCGTTGATCTTTCTTTACGCATTACAGATTGTACTTTAAAATATTTTAATTGAAAGTTACATGAAATTAATATTGTTTGCTTAATTATTTTGTTCTTTCGGAATGTGTATGGTTAAAAAGGATCAGTTATTGTAAAAAATTAAAAGAAACCAAAAGGATTTAACTCGAATATATACAAATTCTTAGCATAAAATAAAAAAAAAACCGTGGTAGTAATTTTAAGACTATTAAAGAATTTTTTCAGTCTATCAAAATTAAGTACAAATTTATCTTTTGAGCTTCGAAAACCTTCCAAATTATCCTTAATTTTCCTTCTAAAACAAACAAAAAAAAATCTATTTAATATAACGTAACAAAGGAAAAAATGTGTACTTGAATCACCCTGTTTTGTACAATTTATTATAAAATATGTTGTTGTTGTTGTTGCTTAATGTTTATTTTATTTTTTTTTACTTTTTATATTTAATTTTTTTTTTTATATACAAGAAATGTGTGTATATCTTCACAACTAGTATCCATGTGTGTAAACTTAGGTACGAAGGCAATTATAAAAATATTTTAATTGGATGTTAGATTAAGAAACACCAACTGAATGGAATGAACAGCGTTTGTAATTGTTTTTTAAAGTGATTTCCATTTCACCTCTTACCAAATCAAGTATTATATTTGTTCAGAGGATTTGGCATTTGTACATATCAACAACAACAACAACAACAAAAAACTGTTGCTGCATTACATAGATATATACTCGTATATGTAGATAATGTGTATAATATTAAAAATAACACAACTTTAATTCAACAGTAATATAATATAAAGTCAGCCTATATTTACTATTTAAAAATTGCCATTAGATTATTGTATTACATGTACAATCAAATAGCAACAACAATAAAAAGAAGCAAGCAAAAAAAAAAAAACAAAAAAAAAAACAAACATTTATAGTATATGAAATTTCATTTTAAATGATAGTACTATTTTTCTAAAGAGAGACAAATCAGATGTTACTTGAAACCTTTCAAGGAAAAAGCAAAAATTCAAATAGAAAAAAAAAGATACTTGTTTACTGTACAAAAAAAAAAAATACGATACAGATTTTATTAGCTATGTATATTTACTTAGATAAATATAACTGAAATGATGCACTTATTTGGATCTTTAAAATGTTATTAAAGTAACTATGTATGTGTATTTTTCCTATATTTTTGTTGTTGTTTAATTTTTTTTTTCTGACTTCTGTATTTTACCTGTAAAATATTTTCGATTTTTATTAAACTGTTAAATACATTTATACCACTGAATATATATTTTTTTTTTTTCAAATCGATTTGATAGATCTTTTAAAATAGCATGAAATACATCAAGTTTAATAATATAAAAGATTTTAATTTTAACACATTCACTAATATTATAACACTATTATATGCACTCGTATTGTACATAATATATCTTATATTACAACTTACGATTACATATCAAATGGTGAAGAGAAAGTTGTTGTATTTTTTTTTTACAGATATAGATAGTAGCTCACCTGAAAGTATACAGAGAAAAAAAAAATAATCACATTAATTGACTTGTTTTGACATTTTTATTTACATTTTAAAATCAATAAATTGCTTTTTTTTTTTTTTTATTTATTGTTCCTCATTCTGAACTTTTCATTCATAATAAAAATTGAAATTTCCTGTACATACATATCACTTATATTTATTTTTATGTATGTTATGTTGTGTATGTTTGTTTTGATAGTTTGTACGTAACAATTTCAATTGTTGCAATAATAAGATAAATAATATTTTTTTTGTTTTAGTTTGCGTGTTAATAATTTCAATGATTAGAAGAGAAATATATTAAATAATGAAGTTTTGTCATTGGTAATAAAATTATTAATAAATGAAAATCTTTTTTTTAAAAAAAAAAAAAAACACAAAATATAGCTGCAGTTACTGATCAAATCTCATAATAAAGCCTAACAAGCCTTTAATGGGCAAAGTCCTTAGATTTTTGTGATTGAAAAGAGGAAGAATTTAATTTTAATGAGAAACCGTCAAATTGTTCACTTTTAGTCTTTTTCTTTATTTCACACCCACTTTCTTTTTTACAAGCAAACAATATAAGTGAAAATAAAGTTTCGCGTTTAAATCTTTTGTTTTTGAATTTTTTATTTCCTAAAATTCCATTATTTTTCTATTGTTCACAAACAAATATTTTCAGTGAAAATAAAGTTTTGTTTTCTAAAATCCCATCAGTGTGTCTATTTTTTTTTTTTCAAAAATAAACAATGCTAGTAAAATAAAAGTTTCGCGCCTAAATCTTTTGTTTTTGAATTTTTTTATTTTCTAAAATACCATTAATTTTTCTATCATCACAAATTTATTTTTTTCCGTTAGCTAAAAGTAAAATTAATATAAATATACTACATTTCTTCACCCCCATTTTTCTTATCTTTTTATCTATATTTTCACTCTCATGTACATACCCTAAAGGGAAATCGATAAGTTACATTGGTGCAATGCTGGTAATAAGACAAGCAAAGAAAAAATTCTATGGTAAGTATATTGAAATATAAAAAACAAAAAGCTTATAGAAATGTTTTAATAATTTTAAATTTCCTTTTCAAATTCAAAATAGTAAAAAAAAAACAAAAAAAGGTATTGAATATCATATGCATAATTTCTGTCAAATATTACAAATTGTTAACTATGAGAATTTTATTTATTCATAATTTAACCTCACGCATTCAAGGTCTTTTTACTTATAGAAAAATGTATAAAGGCAGATAAAGTCAATAGTTCATTTTCATTTGCAAATCAAATAGAAAAACAAAAGAAATAGAAAGTAAAAATAATAGAAAAAATTTAAATTGACAAAGAAGTGGATGTGTACAGGTTTATATTATTATCTGTACAGATAAACAGGTACTGTTTTTTTTTTTGTTTTTTTTTTTTTTTGGTTTTTACAATGAATGTAGGATATTTATTTGCCTTTTGTATAGATAAATTTCTATTAATTAAAACAATATCTACATTAAATTGATGTTATAAAATAATACTTTTCATGTTTGTTTTTCATGAAGTATATAAAAACCAATATTAACAAATTAATCGATATTTGTGGTATATCTTTTTTTTTTTTTGCTTGTAAATCCTGTCATTCAGTATGTGCATATTTGTGTACATCACCGAGGACCACCATACTATCATATATAGGTATAAGTATGTATATATAAAATGTTTAGTTTGTAATGACGTTTATTTCAAATTAATTACTATTTATAAAAGAATTTAAAAAAGTCTATATGCTATCGGTCACACCTTAATCGAAAATAAATGTATAAATTTCTGTGATTTTAAAATTTTTAACAGAAAAAAAAAATAACATAGAGGAAAAAGATACTTTAACAATATGTGAACTAGATATACTTTTGAAAATCTACTCTATTCGTATATAGTAGCTTTAAAGTTTTGCAAATAATCAAATGCAAAAACATTATTTGAATTTTATTTAAGACAAAAAAAAAAAAAAAAAAAACAAGAACTAAAAATATGTTTAATACGATGAATGTGTGTGTACGATGTATGTAGAAGCGTGTTGTACACCTTTTGAGAGAAAAAAAATAAAAGTTGTATAAACGTAGGCACATTTCTAAACATCTATAAACGGATTAAATTTTATATTGTATTCAATTTTGAAAATTGTGAAAGTGCGCAATATTAGCACGAAATTACCTATAAATTTTTTATTTATATTATTTTTTGCAAGTATACATTTTTGCTCTTTTAAATATTTTGTTTTCTTATATTTTTTGCACTGCGCAAAGTATATCAATGTGCACGGTACTATGAATAATTCGTATTTAAGTTTTGTATGTACAAGACTATAAAGACGGTTTTATTAATTTTTTTTGTTTTTTTTTTTGTTTAGTTATTTTATTTGAGTTTTTTGCATATTTTCATTGCATGTGAATTTTAAGTAAATTTTATATCATATGCTGTTTGTTTATTTATTTATGTTTTTTTTTCTTTTTTTCTTTAAATATGAACACAGAGCTGACTGAGTACACAAATATTTTGTAATATACATTTATTGTACAATATATTCTTCTTGTACATGGACATATACATTTATTATAAAGGTATAAAGTACTTACTTCTTAGGTCAGTATTTTGAAGATATTATATGTTTTTGAATAATTTTTATTTTATTTTATTTTTTTTCTTGCATATAATTAAACTTTATATTGTATTCGGGCATATTTTATGCAACACTATACAAAATAAAATAAGAAAAAAAAAATACAAAAGAAAAAGTGAATTTAAATATTTTTAAATATTTGTGTGGGCAACAAACTTTAAAATTGGAGCCTAATGATCGATTATGTGTAATCAATTGACAGAGAGTATATACATATAGAGAAAATATTATTTTTGTTTTATTTTATTTTATTTTTAATTTTCATGCAAAATATTAAAATGTGTGTTTATGAAATTCTAAAAGAAAATGATTTTGATTTTTCTTTTTTGAATTTTATTTAAATAAATGTTGAAAATTGTAAAATGAATTAACTAAGAAATGAAAATTTAAATAGATTTTTAGAAAAAAATTCAATTGAAAATAAAATAGAAGAAAAAAACTTGCAAATTAAAATTAAAATTCAATTTATATTGTGACAATAAAACATTGGAATTCAATTGATCTGAACGCAATTTAAATGTTTAACCATAAAATTTTTCAAGCAAACGAAGGAGTTATTAAATGATGAAAAATGAAACAAAAAAATTTAATACTATAATTTAAAGTTAGAGTTATAAAATGTTGAAAATAAATTTAACGTAATGTTAAAAAACAATAAAATGTCCAAAATTCATTAGATTTGTTGGAATTTAAATTTCATGGAGCCATTTAAAATGAAAAAGAGTTTCAGTTTCATAATATAGGTAATTTGCTTTATTGTGTCGATTTGCCGATTTAAATTAAAATTTCGAAAATACTTGAGAGTCTACATTAATTCATTAATTACAGTTTCATTTTTTTCAGTTTCAGAAAAATGTTTAATCGACGTATCTAATCATTTATCAATAGATAAATTTTACGGTTCCAAATGAATTTCATTTAGGTTTTTTCTATGTTTTAATTTCTTACAAAAATTAAGAAACTATAAAAATAATTGGCGAAATGTGCTACCAAAATGTGACATAACATATAACACTACGATTATTTCTTATTTTTAACTACGCGAATATCGTATTTTCTTTGGAAAAAGTTATATTAGTTTGGTCCGGCGCTAAAAAAACAAGATAAATCCGTTAATCAGATTGAAATAGAAATTAATTTAATTAGGATCAAACAAATTTAATTCAGATATATTTTCTACAGAAACCAATAGATGTCAGCTGGCAAAAAAAAAAAAAAACCTGTGCAGAAGATTGATCAGATACATATTATATATAACACACGTACTTATAAACCTACTTTAAGTTTGAAGAAATAAATTCAAATTACAATTATTGCATTTTAACAATTCAAACATCACTTTCAATTTTTTTGAAGAAGATTTTACCAAGACGTCCAATAACATAAACTTAAACAAAATATATCAAACATTACGTAATTTTCTTGGTACTAAAATTTACTTTCAAAATAAAATGAATTCTTTTTTTTATTAACCGATTTCTAATTTTATAATCATAATCATCATAAACAAAACAAAAACAAAAATATAAGAAAAACAAAAACACTACTGTAATTAAAAGCCACGGGAATTAAATTGTGCACAATTGTTTTTACATTAAAATACCAATGACTATACCATGATTCTTCTTTTTCTTATTATTATTATTATTATTTTTTTTTTAATTTCACATATCACATGTGAATTATCCTTTTAAAGTATCTGATAATGTTTTACTTTTTGTATTATATATTATTTTTTTCTGTTTAATTTTTTTTTAAGTATCCAATAAATGTCATTATGTCTATCAAAATAGTACATGAGAAAATGAAAAGAGAAAGAGAATATTATATTTTACAGTAAGTGTTTAATCAAAAGATGTCAATTACTGTAAAAGCACCAAATAAAACACATGTTATATACACCATATAGTAGTATAATGAGTGTAATATAATACATATTAGATAGATACACTTTTATATCTACTTGTGTATCTAGTACTTAAGTACATGATGTATATTTTTTAAGATAAAAGATATATGTACATAATTATTAACTATTTTATTCATTTATTTATAATTTGATTTTAAATTAATTTTTTTTTTTCACTTCTTCTTTTTAACTTTCATCATTACAGGAACTATTAAAAAAAAAAAAAATAGCAGCACACAACTATTCAAGCTAATCAAAATTTTTGAAATTTAACATTTAATTAATGTTCAATGGTTTTTTTTCTTCTTTTTTTCTTTTCTAATGTTATGTGTATATTATTATGACACAATACAATGTACATAGATATATACAAACAACATGTTTTTTTTTTTTTTAATTGTTACAGGGTAGAATAAAATTTACAGAAACATTTTAAGTTATACCACAAATTGTTTTCTATAAATTTAAAAAAAAAAAAAAAATCTTTTTTTCCACGGAAAACATCTTAAAAAGTGCATTTACAAAAGTTGAGATTTCAAACTACACTTAGTGTAAATTTATTATTTTCTTTTAAAAAAATTAAAGTGTTAATATTAATTTCGGAATTTTTTTCGAAACTTTTGGTCCATTCTGTACATTAGTTTCTATAACATAATTTTATTAAACATCAAGTAAACATTATATTATATATTTTAATAGAAATATGATGACGACGGTTACTTTATGAATTCAAGTTGATCATAATTTTGATATACTAATTCACTGAAATTCTCATAAGACTTATAATTGCTTGCGTTGTTATATAAGTTTGATATAAAAAAAAAAGTAGAAATGTGGCTTAGTAATAATCATAAATATATTATATGCGTATCAAAACCGTTTCTTTTTTTTTCTCAATTAAAATGTATTCATAGTTTCATACACATATGTCAGTGCAACTCAATAGCATGTAGATACTTTTTTTCTTCTCAAATATTGTATGTGTTGATTGATGAATTAGAAAAAAAAAAATACTATACATATGTCTATATTTAAATTTTAATAGTTTGACAGGATAATTATAGAGTAATGATCAAAATTTTATGTAAATTATATGCAATTTCTTTTTCTCAACATTTTAACACTTTCATAAATAAACTATAATGAACTTATGAAATATATAATGCTATTTAATATTTTACAAGCAATATGAAAAATGTTTTGCAAAGTGATATTTTAATGTCTAATTTGAATTTGATTTATGAACTTCATCACTTCGGTGAATTATTTTTCATTTCACTTCTATTAAAAAAATAATTTGGTTTTTTTTTTTTTTTCACGAAGTTATAGATGATGTATATGAAAGTGGCTTATTTGATGAAAAAATTAAATTTCTGGGGACTATCCAAAAATTCAAAGAAATTAGACAAGAGTAAATACACGAAAAAGTTACAAGTAAAGTTTAAAAGAAGTTTTTAAAATTTTCAGATTTTACAATATTTATGGAATTCCTGAAGTTATTGACTGCATTGACTGTATTCATATAGCGATAGTACCTCCAAGAAAAAAATGACCTCTTATACCCTGAGCTTATATATGTAGGTATGTCAATAGAAAAGGATATCATTTAATAAACGTACAGTTTTTTTAGTTTTTCCAACAATTTCATATAAATGACAAAATATTTACATATCATTTTAGATTTGCGATTCAAACTTGAAGAATAAATGTGAACGCTAAATATCCAGGATCAACCCATGACAACCATATATGGAACAACAGCAATGTGTTGCCTACAATGCAAGAGCTACATAGAAGATTTCCAAGTTCTTATTAGGTAATGTTTGGAATTGCAATCAAATTTTTCATTTTTTGTATATATATTTTGTCATTGTCTAACATTGAACTACTGTTTTCAATCACATTTCAATTTATTTAATTCCAGGTGATTCTGGTTATGCATTACGACTTTCTACTGTAAAACTAGAACGTAATTTTCTTCATTATCGCATAGTTGAAAACTTCTTCCACTCGGAAGTTCTTTTTTAAATACCAATCGGAAATTCTGTTTACTCAGACAATTATTGGAAAAGAAGGGATAGCCTTTAAATTTTTTATACTATAGTTTATTGTGGTGTGGAAGAGCCCAAAGGAACAAAGATATAAGATAAAATGTACAAAAAAGTCGGTTTTTTTAATAAACGTAATTTCGTTCACTCGTCTGTTGTGATAAAAGCCCGTTTACAGGTTTTTTATTTGATATGAATTAGCACAATACAACTTAAGATATAAGCATCCGAAATTGGGAAATTCAAGTAATTAAGTACGTTGAATGAATAAATGAAAACAGATGTCTGAATTTCACATTCTACATCAAACCACACAAGCAATAAGGAAAAATTTCTAGAAAATTTAAATTTTTTCTTATTGGATGAATTTTAATGTCCTATTTATTTATTTATTTATTTATTTTTTTTTCGTTATTAAAAATTCTCTTTTCTATTTCTTTTGGAAATAAATATTAAACATTAACCAAAAAGAACAACCAGTTAGATTTTTTGCTATATTTTACATTTTTTGCAAAAAAATATTTCTGATAATATTTTGACAAGTGACAGTTTAGAGAGACAAACACTCCTTTTTAGAAACTATACGATGTATTGGACATTATTATATTTTATACCTTCATCACTCATTCATTTCCCAAAAGCATTTCGTGATCATATTTCTATGGGAAATATTTGTTTTTTTTTTTTAGGCCATAATTTATATACTTAAATGGTCGTAAGTTGACATCTAATAAAAAAAAAAAATAAAAATAAAACAACGAATTAAATTGCAATTATCATGTATGAATTGCATTAACATTCACACGATTTTAATTTTTCATGTCTTTTCAACAAAATTTTTGTCAAATTATTGAAATTCTTCAATTAAATTTCAATTCAATAATTTGAATTAATTAATTTTTATTTATTTACATTTTCTTTTTTATTTTTTATTATAACAAAATATCTTTAAACAAGTACAAGGTCTAAAACAATTCATATAGTAATCTTTTTTCTCTTTTTATGAAGAAAACAAAAGTCAAAGAAAAAAAAAATCATATAAGATTTTTCATACATAATACATTTTTCGCAATTACAACATTCATATATATAATCAATCATTTTTTCATAAAATGTCGCACAGCATGATCAACCTTCCTTTCTCGATTGAATTTGTTAAAGAAATAAACGCATGTACTATATCTCTTTACCTGTATTACTTTACCTACAACAGTTTATTCATGTTTAAAATACCTAAATAGATACCATTCATGTAACATTAAGTGTATAGAAAATATTTTTTTTTTTTTTATACAGTTAATATATAAAATAACAATTTTAAATTATACACCCATATTGAAAATATTTTCAATATTAAAAAAAAAAAAAACCAAACAATCAAATAAAATAAAAGAGAAAATAACAACAATAAAAGAATGTAAAATATAATCAAAAAATCATATCTTTTGTGTAACAACATTGTAAATGTGTTTTGTTTTTTTTTCAGTGCAAGGTAAATAGCTTTTATTATTATTATTTTTCTATTTTCTTAATCTTGACTATGAAATCTTTTTTGAAGGTATACAACATCTTTTTAGGTATACATTACATCCTCCTTACAAACAACAGTTAAATAACAAAAAAATAAAAATAAAAAATCAAAAAGCAGAAGAAAAAAAAAACAAATCATTTGCCAAACCATCATCATCATCAACATCATCATAGGATCTTCAACTACCAAATGGAACACGCATTGATCGTGGGTGATACACCATACATATATACATATATGTATGTACTCGTATATATAAAAAAAATATAATAAATAAACAAAACATAAAGAATAATGTAATATTAAATAAAAACAATCATGTTTCATATAAAATACAATTCTTTTAGACAGGAACTTTATTATTATTGTTCTTGTTGTTTGATCAAAGAAGAAGAAAAGAAAAAAAACAACGAAATATACAATAATTGTAATGTGTGTGTAAGTTTTCAAGAACTATAGCATATAAGAAAATATCCTACATATTTCAATATGAATTTGTGTTTATTATTATTATTATTATTATAATTTTTTTTTTGCTGTTGTTTATTTCATTTATTTTATAAAAAATTTTAATAAATGTATTTTATTCAGATAGATACAATTGGTGGGTGAAATGATAATGAGATATTCAAACGCGAAGTAAAAAAATAAAAAAAACTTGAAATAATTTCTTTAAGAAGAAAAAAAGAAGAGGATCATTTAAAATGGACTTTAACGTAAGAAAAAAAAAAAAAAAACTAGAAGAACTGGTACAAAAGTATAAAATATAATACGGAACCCTTTTTATACATATTATGAAGTTGATTTCTTCAGGCTTCAAACTAAAAATATGAACAAGATTAGTATTCTCATTTATTTGTTTTATTTTTTTTTGTGAACTAACTAAGAAATATTATGAAAAGTTATCCTCACTCACACAAATATTTATTTTACTAGATTTTATTGTGTTTTTTTGCTAAAAAACAAAACAAAAAAAAAAAAGCTTTTTAATCGCGTGTATAAAAATGAACCTGATGGAATTTCTTTATTGGAAAAGTTTATTCATCCGGGTAATCCTTATTGAATTTTTACGGTAAGTTGGGGAAAAATGTTACCAGATTTTTAATTGATTGGAGTTGAAGTAAAAAAAAAAGTAAGGTTTAAAAAATTGTGAAAATGTGTGGGATGAAAAAATTTTAATTATAAAATTATTGTTTTTAAATAATTAAGGAAAAACAATACATGAGAAAATATTTGATCTAAAAAACCTCATAAACGTGAAAATATAGGTTTGAATTTTCATGTTTTTGCATAATTTAGAAAAGGGATATTTTCATTAAATAGAAGATTTTATATAAATCTTATGGTTATAAGGTTTTTTTTTCAACAATGGCGAAAAATTGTTTTGAATCAACATGTCAATCTGAATCTTCAAAAAAATCAAATTGGTTTCTATCTTTAATAAAATTTTGTATATGATGTGCTTATACCATTTTTTTTTTATTTTTGTACTGAAGTAATTTTATAATAAAATTTTAACTTGTTCTTTGTTCAATTGTTAGAAAAAGTCACTTGCTTTTTTATTTGTGTTTACAAGTACTTTTCACATGTCAAAAGAACACAGTTTCTTGTCAGTTTTAATTGAGCACTAATAGCCACTTCTATAAAACCTATTATGTATTGTCAATCAATGTTAATTATTAATTTAAATGAAATTTGAAAAAAAAAAAAAAAATCTAATTATTATTTTAATTACATTTATGACTTTTTTTTTTTCATATATCTAAATTCAAAAAAAAAAAACAAACCTTTTTTAATTAATTAACTTTCAAACAAACATTTTATTTTCAAGTACACAAAACACAACAACAACAAAAAAAAAAAAACACCAATCTACAATAATACCACATTTTAATTCATAAAATTTATTTCCAATTACCCTATTCTTCAGTATTATATACATTCGTATTCATACATATAATTTCATTTTTATTATATTGCATCGTTTCAATTATTCATAACAACCATAAAAAGGAGAATTATGATTACTGAAACGATCGTATAAAATAAATCATTGTGGCAAATAATAACAATGAATATGAAGAATATGACAATAATAATAATCATATACATACATACATATATACGTGTATCTACACACATATTAACTTTATATTTTCTCTATATACACAGTTTACACACATTTACACATATATTCTTCTTATACTAACTATAAAAAAAAATCTCATCACATTATAATAAAATATATGAAAAGTAGTAAAAACAAATTTTAAAAAAAATTTAAAAAAATATATACATATATGTATAGTATATATAATAAAAAAAAGCGTTAACAACAACAACATTACATTTATACAAATATAAATTTAATATAAAATTGTGTGTTATAATATTATAAACACCGACAAAGTTTTATAAGGCCTCAAAGCTAAAAAAAAAAAAAACAAAAAAAAACAAAAACAAAATGAAGAAGAAAGTAAGTTCAAGCTTGTAGGCATTATACTACTTTTTTTCTTCAGTTCTTTTCTTCATTTTCGTCCTTTTTTTCTTCTTCTTCTCCTCCTGCTTCTTCTTTATTATTTCTTTTTTTTTATTTTTTTTCTCAAACAAAAATACCAACAATTGTAATGTAATTTCTTACTTTTCTCTACTTTATTTTTGTTTTTGTTTTTTTTTTTTCTTTTGAAATGCTTTTGTGAAAATGTCGGAAAATTACAATTGCACGCACACGCATTCTGTATTTACAAATAATTTTCTTGCAATAATAATTTCGCGTTTATTTTTCTTTTTCACTTGTTAATATTTTATACATACAAATATTGTGTGAACTTATGCAAACTACTAATACAAACTTAAACCATTTAAAAAATATAAAAAATAAAAAAAAGAATAATAATAAGGAAAAAAAAATACACAAGAATATAAGAAAAATCTAAGATGTTATGATGATGCAATGACGAAATATTTGTTATGGCCCTTAGGTAAATAATACAACATTGCATATTAAAGTTATGTGTACTTAAAAATATACTTCATACCGATAAAATAATATTGTATATGTAATGTAATAATGTTGTATATATGATGCTTACATTAAAAAAAAAAAAAAAAAAAAAAACAAAAAAAAAGTTAGTTTTAGCTGTCTCACAGAGTACACCTATATACCATATGTATGTACATACCATGGAAACGAAGGTGGAAGAATATTAAAAATGTTAAAGGATTTCATAAATCATATTTTATGGTTGTATCATTGTTATTTAACGTTTCAGTTATTTTTATTCTTTCATTCTTTTTTTTTTAAATTTTTTATTTATTTTTAATTTTATTTTATATTTTCGTATGTTTGTTTGTATGTGTATGTGTGTAAAAGAACAATTAAGTAGTTTAGTGCAACGTTATAGTATATAAATCATTTTTTTTTTTGTTTTTTTTTTTTTTTTTTTGATTATAACAGTGTGATATTTTCTGCTTCAGATGAAACTTTAAATGAAAAACATTACAAATAAAAAAATAAAAAAACAAAATAAATAATGAGAATAAAAATAATATTATAAAAAAAAAAAATCTAAATTCTTTGTGTACAAGTTATTTAATTCTATTTTATCTTTAGATTTTTTTTTTTCTTTAATGTTTTTGTTTCTATAAAATGTTAAAGTCACATAAAGACCAAAAAAAAAAAAAAGAAAAAAAGAGAAAAAAAAACAACATTGGTAAACTATTTTACACACAAAAATATTCCTTCAAGCGTTTCCACTTAATTTCACTAGTAAGTACAATTATTTACTATATATAATACATAATGTGTATTTGTCATTTCTCATTTAAAATATAAGAGGAAATGATGTTAACCTTGCGGTTTCAATTTTTAACCTTATCTGCATTTTTAGATTTTATTATTATTTTTAATATATAAATACATACAGATATTGCGCTATATAGTTAAGCGCAAGTTTATAAAAATATACATATGTATACTATATAATACACATATGTACACGTACACCTTTAAAAATATTTCAAAAATGTTACATCAAGGTGAATTGTTTTGAAAGATTTGAAAGAAAAATAGATTTTCATGTATCTTTTCATTTTTATTTTTTTTTTTTTTTCAATATTTTTTTTTTATAGATTTTATTTGGGATGATAAAAACATTTTTTTGTATCGAATTCGGAAGGTTGATCTAGTTCTGGTACATTTTTAAGAAAAAATTTTAATTATGTAATTTATCTGGTGTAAACATAAAATAAAAACGATTTATTTATTAAAAATAATTAGCCTTCTTTTTTTTTAAAAAAAAAAAAAAAAAAAAAAGAAAAGGCAATATGTAATTTAAGATTGGTGCTTTGACAAAATTGTTGTTTAAATTCTACAACATGAATTTTCAACATTTTCGAAGCGATTATTTTAGGTGCTCATATTCACGCAATAATGCAATATTTTATGTCATACTTTGATCCTAAGAGAATGTTATTTTTATTTTAAAAAATCACTCAGATTATTTGTGATCTGTGCCTCTTTTATATCATATACTTAAAGATGACTTTTAGAACCGTAAAACGAGTCAAACTTGACGTTTAAAATCATTAGTAAAAATTTTAACATTCCGATTGAATAGTGAAAAAAATGTGAAGAAATGCATGAAAAACTTTGAAAGTGCTTTAGGTCCCCAGGGCAGTTTTTTTTTTTAACTTGATGAATCTTAATATGAGGGAGGATATCCGTTCATCTTGAACTATTAAGAATCAAAGAGCTGGCATATGTAAATTGAAAAGTGGATAGTGAAGTGATATGAGAAAAAATTAGAATGTTAATTTAACTAACTCCTTTGCTTTGAAAGTCACTAAAAAGTATATTTTTTTAGAAAATGAAAAAAACAAATTATTTCCTGATAATTTTTGAATCAATCAAAATTCCATTAAGTTGAAAAAAAAAAAAAAATTAACAAAAATCACTTGTTAATAGAAACTTTCTCTTTTTATTATTATTTACTTTAAATTCCGTCAATGTATTCTTTAAATTGAATTTTAAAATCCATAACAACTTAATTTACATTCTGAAATAAAAATATTTTCTTTGTATATACAAAATTGAACTTTCATTTTCACTATTCAAGGAAAAATATATTTTTTTTTTTTCTTAGGACAATAAAAGCAAAACTATCATCAGTAAATGATATCGCTGAACACCACATAATAAAACTAAAAAAAAAAAAAAAGACAGATAATGATAGTACATATTTGAGTACAGTGTTTTTTTTTTCTCTGGATATAAAAAGTTTGAATAAAAAAAACCGTCGAAAAATGTCAGAGTATCTTATGCAATGTATCTACATACATTTTTTTTTCTATTATTTTTTGTTATTGTATTAAACACGTTATATTTTGTAAATCTTCATATAAAAACTATTCTCAGCATGACTAATTTGTTAAAAATCGATTTCAAATAAAAAATCTAAACCATTTATACAAAAAGTAAAAGAAACAAAAAAAAAAAAAAAAAAAAAATAACCAAACATAACAAATTTGTAATATCAACTTGTCTATTAGGATTGCTGACAGAAGAGTAATTTTCTTTAGCACATTTGATACACCAGCCCACACATTAAAAGCAAAAAAAAGAAAAAAAAAACAAATCAAAAACAACAAAGTGTATACACAAAGATTGAATTGCTATTTTGTGAATTGTACAATTTTATCTTTTTTTTTTCTTTTTTTTAAATTTGTTGCTTTAAATTTAATAAAATAGGTAAAAAGTATTAAATCATATACCCAATAAAACTTTGATTTATTGTTGCTAAGTGCAAATAATTAGAAATACATCATTTTATCTAAAATAAGATACTCATGATGCAAACAAAAGAAGTCAATAAAAATTTGGTTGAAAATATTTAAAAGTAAACAACAACAAAATATTTGTTTTTGAAATATAAAACCTTTAACTATTTCTTTTTTACTTTTTTTCTATTCATAGTTTGTAGATTTTAATTATAATTTCAGACACATACAGAGAGACATCAATTTTTGGAAAAACAGATACAATTAGTTAAACCCCTTTTTTACGTTTTAATTTAAATAAAATAAAATATAAAATTTACCTATTTGCCAAAGTAATAAAATTCACATATGTATGTATTTTTGATTTGTGTTAAATTTTTATAAATGATCAATTATAACATGATAACTAAAATAAGATTTGAAATATATTTCAAAATATTTTATTTTATTTTTTTCCTCTATCTACTCAATTTACTTATCACTTTTATTTTTCTTGGACGAAAAAAATTTTTTTAAAAAAATAAAACCGTTTGAAATTACAATTATTATGCAAGTTTCAAATATTTTATTTTCAATTTTTTTTTTTCTTATCTTTTTGGAAGACAAAAAATCTTTAAATGGAAAATTAAAAAAAAAAAACAACAACATTAAATACTATTTTTTTTTTCTATCTATCTATCTTTGTTGTGTTATGTGTGTAAAAAAAATATATTTAAGAGAAAAAATTAGATTTTATTTAGCTAAAAGCGAAATACATAAATATTTTAATTTTGTATGATTTAAACTTTTTGATTATTTTATCAATTCATTCATTAAAAAAAAAATAAATAAATAAATATCATACGAATAAAATGCATTTAGATACAAATGTTTAGATTCAATTTTTTTTTGTTGTTTGTTAAATTAAATAAAAAAAAAAAAAACATTTATATAAATTTTTCATTTTGATATTCGATAAACGTAAAATGTGTTTGTTTTCTTGTTTCTTGTTTTTCTTTTTTCTATATCAAGCAATTTACAGTTATTCAGTATTCTTAAATTATAATTATTTGCAATCGATTTTATCCAAATGTGGTCATATGACACAAAATGCTCGCACATACCTCAATTAAAATTGTATTTTTACACATAAAAATACATTGAATGAAAAAAACAAATTGTGAAGAAAAAAAACAAAATGATTTAAAGAAAATTAAAATAAAATAACCTTTTTTTTTTCGTTCAAGTAAATATTATTTATCTTTTCCCGTTCTGGTATTCTATTATTTGAAATTCATTCATAGTAATTGTTTTTTTTGTTTTTTTTTTTTATACATTATTGGTGAAAATTATTTATTAAGAAATAAATTTTATAAGAGAGAAAAATGCCTGAATCGATAAAAAAAATATTATAAAACAACAAAAACAATATTGTTACCTATAAAAATTGCAACAGGTTGATCTTGCAGTTATTTTAGTGATCAAAAAAATACACCTTGACTATCTTATTTATTTACTTTTTTTTTTTTTGTTGTTGTGTGAATTATTCTTGTGTATTAAGGTAAAGTTGACGGTAATTGAACGTACATTATATATCGAATAAATACATATCTGTGAATTAGATGTTATATTGTTGAATAAGATATAGATAAATAATTTGGATCAATTAATGTTTATGTTATTTTGCCTGAAACGTTCTAAAAACTTTACGTTTCATTGGTGAACTGGAAAATATTTTAGATAGAAAACAAACAAGTCAGTTGTACGGAGTAAATACTTCAAAATCTGTTTTTGTACTTGTTTTTCAAATTTTTTATGTGATTTTTAATTGTAGCAAAAATCTGTGATTTTGTTATCTTGCTTAACAAGTAATGTTCCAAACTTATACGAATTTGAAAATATCTTTATATTGTCTTATATAAATACCACATCGAATATATTTTTAATCTTTCTTACAATTTCACTCTTGTTATTCACAGGATTTCGAATTACAAACTCCGTCAAAAATTTTTCTTTTTCGAATGGAAGCATTTCAATTTCGAATCTGAGTCTACCTTATAAAGTTAACTTGAGATTTTATTACCAATTTTTAATTTTCTGTATTGTGAAAAAAAAAAAATATATTATCTTTGAAAATAAGAGTGTCTTAACCTTGAAGTAATTACACTTTATTAGGACTAAAAAAAATTTTGGGCTCAAATTTTAAAATATCAACCTTTCCATTATATGTAATCAAAAATTTAAAAAAAAGTGCACCTGTTGTACTAATAAGAAAATAACTAAAGATGATCGCTATCATCAAATTTTATTTTTAGTACAAAAATTAATTAAAAATTCCTCTTTTTGTATTTTTTTTTTTTCTTTATAAAAAAATTCGATGCCAATAATTGTACACTTTACTTTATCAAAAAAATTTTCAAGAGAAAACAAAAAAAAAAAATCATAATATTATTGAATATATAATAATTTTGAAAGATGGGTAAATGATTGGTTACCAGCAGGTTATTTTCATTTTATTCATAAATTCAATTCAACACGCGTGAGCTCATTCTTAAATTGAACAAATCAAATCAATTATAAAAAAAAAAACAAAAAAAAATAAAATAAAATTTTGTTGTTTATTGTCGTTAATAATGCTGTTTTGTGTTTAGTTTTTGTTTATTTTCATTTTGTATTTCGCTTTACAAAAGAGAAAGATATTTCATTTTATTTCAGAATGAAAAAAAAAAAAAAAATTGTATATTAGAGTATATTTTTCTTTATTAAATTTATTTTAAAAGATCAAAGTGAAAATCATAAGACAAATCTTATAATGTAGTGAACAAACTGCAAAAATCATCATCATCATCATCTGTTTTTTTTGTTGTTGTTGTTGTTGTTTTTTTTTTTTTTGAAAAATTTCAGGTGTACCTACATATAATAGATTCTTTTTACTTCATATGGAAGTTTGTATTATGTATATTCTCCTGTTTTAAAATATTCAACTTCTTGTTAGTTGATATCTGTTTTTAGGTATTTATATGATATACGAATATTTTTACATAAGTATGTATGTATGTATGTATTATAGATAATTTCAACTGACTTTTTAAACTATTCAAGAATTGATTGGATTTTACTTTTATAGTTTTGAAATCAACTTTTGTACAGAGGCATAAGGCGTTATATATTAAAGCCTGAAGATAGATAGATATTTTTATAAGATATGTATGTTTTGATTATATAGATACAAATAGAATGTATGTTTAACATTGCACAAAATGTATAAGTATTAAAAAATAAAAAAAATAAAAAATAAAACTAAAAATACAACATTTTCAAAATTATTTTATGATATGTACCACAGCATGGCATTTTTCTTCAAATAAAACGGAATATGTTGTCATTTATATATAAAGATACAATTTTTCTTTTTATATTTTATTTAAAAACTGTGAGATTTTGTGAGATCTCAAAAAAAAATAATATATTTGATGTTGTGATACAATGTTTCTTACAAATAGATCGTTCATACTGTGTGTACAACATTTTTTTTGTTTTGAATGAATGAAAAATTAAAAAAAAAAAATAAAGAGTTATTCCTTAATATTCTACCGTAAAGTTAAAGTATCTGACGTTCAAAAAGACAGCAAAGATGAAAAAAAAAGAATCTGTCTAATTTTCTGTACAAAAAAAAAAAAAAAAATTACATAGAAACATGTTTGATGGTAAATTGTTGTTATTTTTTATTTTGGTAATTTTGTATAAGATGGAAAAAAAAAATGAAAAACACAAAAAAAGACAACAGAATGATTTATTTAACACCAGAGGGATTTTTAGTTGTAGCCGTTTGTTTTAAATTGTTATGCTAAAATGTCTAATAACAATTATTTAACCTAAGCAATGAACTGGCTGTAATGTGTGGTGGTGGTTCATATAACTGCACTTTTAAAATATTTTAAGTTTCTTAAATGTGTGATTGTCATAATCTTATAAATAAACATTTTTTTTTCTTTCTTGTTTTTTTTTTTTAGTCTTTGGTAGTTTTTTTAATCAATAAACCAAAAAAAAAACCAAAAAATCTTAGAGAAGAAAAAAACTCAAAAAAAAAACTCAAAAAAAAAAAAAATTAAATTAAACTGTCCATACAACAGTTAAATATTTTTATAAAAATCCTAAATAATACAAAAAAAAAATATCTTACACTATCTGTATCTTTTATTAAACAGATGAAGAAAAAAAAAAAACGATTAATATCTTAAAACTTATGCGCCTATATATGTATCTGCTGTCTCCCTGTATCTGTAAATATGGTATATCTGACAGTTCGAAGGTGTGACATTTTATTATATATGAGATACGATCAATTTAATTTAAACAGATAGAGAAGGAAAAATAAAAATAAAGTGCAAATAAAAAATCAAAAAAAAAAAAAAAAAAAAAAAAAAAACAAAAAATCTTTGATCCTTTATTGCAATTGGCATTAATTCAACAAAAATATTTTGAAAATATTTTGCGCACATTAATTGAGAATTACGAAATATTTAATAGTACTATGTATGCCGTTTTTTTTTTTTTTTTTTTTTTGCCACACTTTTATAATATGGGGATATATTGATGAACGATGAGTTATTTGCAATTTTTCGTGAAAAATCTTATGAAATTTTAAAAAAGAAAAAACAAAACGGGAAAATATTTAGAATTTAATGGAAAAAAAAGTACATACGGTGTTAAATTAAAATAAATAATGTTTTGTACAATTACGAAATAAGATATATTAAATATCAATATCATGTAGGTTGCTGTAGCTTGTATTTTTGTTTTCCTCTTTTACTTCTTCCTTTTTTTTTTTTTTTTCTTTAAAAAAACACGAATATGTGGATAACCAAATAAAGTACACACTTTACACTAAGGTGTCACAATAATATAAAATAAAATCTTGTTTTGTTTTTCTCTTGTGGTAAAGATACATTTTTTTTTATTTTATTTCTTTAAACGCAATTATATCTGATAAAGTGTAATATTTTGTTATGATTTTATAAAAAATATACTTTTACTAATTTATGTATTTTGCGTAAGCTCATATCGAATTTCTTAATTAATGAAAATATTTTTAATATTTATAAATTACAGTTAATTCATTAAAATAAATTACATATTAGCGAACATACTTTTTTTTTTGTTTTTTTTTTTTTTTTTTTGATAATCTTGCGTGCGTATTTTTGTAAAAATTGAATTAAAAGATTGTGTGGATGCAATAAAGATCTATTAATATGCGGTCAAAGTGTCATTCAATTTAGATTACTTAATTTTTATAAAAGTCAATAATTAATGATATAATTTGTCCAGTTTAGAAATTACATAACAAGGTGTTAAGTGGAAAATATGATTAAATTTTTTTTACCTGACGTTTATCTTTTTAAGAGCTCGTATTATCAGATTAGAATTTTTTTTCCACCAACACGTCTTTAAAACTCTTAAAAAATATTTTAACATTCAGAATGAAGAAGAGTGTAGTAGGTAAGTCATATATGTCTTTAGTTTTGTTAGAAAATCAACCTAACTGGGTCATCATATATCTTTTTATTGTAAAATCTCATTAGAGTAAGTTTGAAATAACTGAAGAAAAAAAAAAAAAAAAGAGATAACTTTGTTTTGGAATTTTGACCTAAAATACGTTTGTACAATAGTTTGTCAAATTAAGAGTATATAGTATAATAGATTGTTAAAAGTTTATTGTTGCTTTTACTTTGTATCTTACTTGTAGGACAATAAATCAAATTTTAAAATTCTTCTACATTCACATTCATTGTCTTTTCTTTTTTTTTTTTTCATAAAACATTTAATTAGAAAAATTTTGTAATCCTCTATATAAATGAAACATCTGCCTTTCATAACCCTAGTAAGTACGTATGTATGTACTATAAACGAATTAAATTCCTTTATTATTTTATTTTATGTCTTTTTTTTTTTGTGTCTTTGAGATAATTTGTGAAAAACAAAACAAACTTAGATCATTATCATTATTAAAAATTATGCAAAAAAAAAAAAAATGGAAATAATTGGACTAAAATTTAATTAGTCCATTCAACATAAAAAAAATTACAATAAAATATAAACCAATGTCCAAAATATATATAAAAAAAAAATAATAATAATAATAAAAAGGTCCGGTATCTGATTAAAAAAGAGAACAACTAATAATTAATTTCATACAACGTTTTTTTTTTTTTTTAATCCAAAAAATTTAATATTCAAAACAGACACAAATCTTTTTTTTTTTTCGTTTTATTGTTTTTGTATTATCTTCTTCGCAGAATGGGTATTTATTTATATTTCCCGTAATTTAATGAAACATTTTTCATATTACTGGAATACTCTAATATGTTATATGTATCTAAATATAGTAAGAGTAAATAATAATAATAATAATAATAATATGATATAAAGAAATGAAACATTGGTTAGTTGGAAATTTTTGTTTGGTAGTCTGGTGTCTATTCTCTTGTTAATGTTGCTGTTATATTGTCAGTGAAGTGTGACCATGACACCAAAGCATTGTATTTTTTTTTCATTTTTTTTTATATACGTTTTATTTCCAAAAACGAAAAAAAAAAAAAATATTATTCAGCTCACGCCTATATAACGGATACCACAAGAAGAACTTGAATTAAAAATAATATATAATATGTATAGTGTATATTTAGCAACAGTACCAACTATAACTCAGCAGTCAGCACCTTACCAAAAAGTATCTTTTTTCAAAAACTTTAATACTAAACATATATTCGTACAGACTTAAGGTACATATTACTTGTCGAATACCTAAAAAATAATGGTTGTACTTATATATAATGTTGTTAAACTCCAATTTTAAACTTCCTTTTACTCTTTACACATACATACATACATATATTCACACATATATTTATATGTTATGTCAGCATCCAAAGTAACAGCATTCTTTTGTGATCTTTAATCTATTATGGTGTATCTGAAAACATATTTTTAGTACTCAAAAAAAAAAAAAAAAAAAAAAAAAACCAAAAATAACAATATCCCGTTTAACAATATTATTGTAAGAAGAAGGTGTAATATATTGGAAAAAAAAAAATAAATTATTTATTATTACATTGAGATTTTTTGACAATGAAGCATTTAATTTTTGTTTTTTTTTTTTTTATTTTCTATCAACATTTTCGAGATTTTCATCCAAAATAAAAATTACGAGTATAAGGTGAAAAAGGAATAAAAAAAATATTTTTGCATCTAGAAATAACATGTTGTTATTAATTGACATGGTCTATTATTACTTTTGTTTTTGTTGTTTCTTTGCTAAAAGTAAAATGGAAAAAAAAAAATGTGTATTATTAATTTTTTTGGGTGGAGGCTATAAAATGAAACAAAAATAAAAAACAAAATAATTTATTATTAATTGCAATCAAAATGGATAAAACAATAAAAAAAAAAAAAAGTAAAGGAAACGAGAAAAAATATTAGGTATTACAAAAAAGTAAAGAGTTAATGTTGTATGACCATGGTGATAAAATATACAAAAAAAAAAAATAAATAACTAACATGAATCCAACCGATCAAACAAAAATTTGTACGTGTGAATATTTTTTGGGAGGAGCAAATTTCAATGTGAATTTGTTTTTTTGTTTTTTTTTTGTGTGTTTTTGTTTTCCTTTAAAATTTTTCATTCTTTATAGTCTTTCATTATTCATTCTTATTTTCAAGAGTTTAATATGTAGATTATTATTTTTATATAATATTTAATTTTACAGGGTATTTTTGTTTAATTTTTAAACTACTATATGAAGAGTTTTGGAATTACAAACAGTCAATAAGTAAAAGATTTAAAAGAATTTTTTAATTTTGTTTTTCAGTTAATTTCTGTATAATGTAAAATAAATCGATAAAGAATTTTAAAAATTCAAGCATATCTTTGTTGTTATCGTTGAAAATATGTCATTTATTTTATGTTATTTTAAATTTGACACGACATTGTTATTAATGACACGCCCTGTACATTGAAAAAAAAAAAACCAACTTTTCTTCAGGCCTTATTGATTCAATAAAAATAAAAACAATATTAAGAGTCTAGGTATTATTTTTACTGCTTTTTTTTTCTTTTTATTTTTAAAGTCAATTATAAAATTTAAGTAACACAGATTTTTCTCATTGATGGTCTCCATTGGTCTCTTAAGTCACATTTTTTTTTTTTTTTACAATTTTATCTGATAAGACATTCATATACCATCGGAATTTTAAAATTATGAAATTTTCCAATTAAATCACAATTTTTCAGCAAGAAAAAACATCTTATTATTTTTTTTTTTTTCAAAAAATTCTTGTTGAAAAATGTCAAATGTTTTTCGTATATATATAAAATTTAATATTACTATTTTTGGTTTAAACATCATTTTTGGTATGTTTTTCTTCTTCTTTTTTTTTTTTTTACAATTTAATAATATTTTACGATACGTTGATGGAATTGATGTGTTGTGTGGTTTTGCTGATGATGGTTTTGTAATGATGATGGTAACAAATAATAAAAGAAGACACATACAAAATAAAACAAAAAAAAAATACAAAAAATGAATGAAGAAAGAGTTGTATTTAAAAAAAAAAATAAGCAGAAAGAACACAGTATATATGTATATAGGATCTTCTAAATTATTATTATCTACATTATAATCATCATCATCATCATCATCATAATCATTACCGTGGTCTAATACATCAACAATATATGAAGTAATGTCCACCCCGTCGTCGTCATCATCATCATCAACATTTCAATAGTATGACGATAGATGGTCATATGTTTTATTTAAATTACTGCTTCTGTTGTTGCTTTTTTGAAAAAAAAAAAAAAAAATATTCAACATATAGATAGAATTTTAGAATGATTTCTATGTATGTATGTACTATACAAAGTATATGTTTCAATTCAAAATGCAGCATATTCTTGTGGCGTTGTTCTTTTTTTTTTTTTTTTTTTTCTTTTTTTCAAGAACCAGAATAATTTTTATATAGTAAAAGAGGATGGTATAAGAAAAATGCTAAGAAGACAACCTTTTCTTTTGGTAGCTAAAGAGAGTGTATCTTATTGTATTTATATACAGATATATACCATATATATTATGATCAGCCAGCCATAATTTCAAATCGTCCATCGTTCTTTTTCGAACGGAATTTTATTTCTACATACATACATACATATGTATATCTACATATAATAACACAGGTTGCAGTTTAGTTATAGTAGTTATGTATTTTTAGCTTTTATAACATAATATCAAAGACATATTAAAATATTCATACATATAGAGAAATTTTTTCTTGTATGTATTTAAAGGTAAATGTTTATACAATGTTGTTGCTGTTGTTGTTGTTCTATATTACATTATACTTATAGACTTTGATGATGAGACTCTCTTTTCATCGTCTTTCAAGAACAATCCCGCTATGAAACATAATGACATGCTTTCAATATATAAAAAAAAATAATAAATAAACGTAAGCATAAAAAAAAAAAACACACTTCACATATACTCAAACTACGGATTTTTTAAGTAAAAATAATGTTAAGAAAAGGACAACATAAAAATTAAATTCATAATAAAGGAGAGTAAAGTGTATAAAGAATGTTTATTATATCACATCACAAAGTAAGAGTACATATAGTAAGTGAGGTAATATAATAAAAAAAAAATAAAAAAAAAAATATATGTACACGTATTAAAATATATGTATGCATATATATACTCATGGCGGGCATTTTGTGGTAGCTGATTGGTGTATAGAAATTGCATATAATTTTTCTTTTTTAAAAGTCACACATATTGACATCAATAACAACAGCAGCAGCATAAGGCAGCTCCAACCTCCTTCTTTTCTTCCTTCATTTTTTTTTCTCTGTTAAAATGTACAATTTACAAATTTTTTTACACATTTTCACTTTGATTTTTTTTTTGTGTCAAACTTTTTGTTCTCAACCTTGTTCTCCGTTAGCTTTAGCTGTTTTTTTTTTTATTGACTTTTAACTAATTCTATTCTTAATAAAAATCAATACAAAAGACCAACAATAACTATTATAATTTAGATAAAAGTTCTAAAAAATGGATTTTTTATTTTTAGAAAAAAAAAAAATAAACAAAAGATTTAAGCATGAAACTTGGTTCAAAGGAAAACAAAAAATTGGGAACCGACATTTTTAAATGTCTTACAGTTTTTCACTACTTCTGTGTAAAAGCTCTCTTTTTCTACAATTATTCATCTTGATGTTCTTGCCAATAATTTTAAAACGAAAAATATAGACAAGAAAATTTCCTTAACTTTCAAACTTTAAGAAAGTTTAAAAATTTTTTGGAAAGGGCATTCTAAAATTCTTATAAAACAATTACTTTGGTTCGATTTTTAATGACAGAACTCAAAAAAATTTAAACGTACCTACTTCTACGTATTCAAAAAACAAATTGCAAATTCATACAAAAATGTTCATGCATGATTAAAAATATTTATTTCCATTTTTGTTTTTATGAAAAAAAAGATACAAAGAATTTATGATTTTAATCTTATTTATAATTTGAATGTAATTTTTTTAAATTGAATAATAATCAATAAAAAATTACGCTACAATGATATCAAATATCATCTGTCAATTTAAAAAAATAAAAAATAAATGAATTATGTAAATAATCAACTTTAATATAATATTAACTTCAACTCATCTAAAAGAGTCCTTGAATACTGTCAAGTTTTATCAAAATCATCACATCATATGCTTTTAATTGCACAGCATATTCTCCATGAAAAATTTAAAAAAAAAAAAATAAAATATCAATCTAAAATACTAAAACAAAAAAAGTGGATTTCAATCAGTCAGTATGAGAAAAAAAAAATAAATAATACAATTTAATAGTCAATGATATCTTAAATCATTCACACTATAATATTAATTGCCGTCTATAATATATACACCATCACACCACAACTGCGTGCAATTATTAGATAAATTTTATTGCAATTGCAACAACTAAATATTATATGAGATTGATACAAAAAAAAAAAAAAGACCAACTTTAAAAGAGAAAGAGAAAAAAAAACCACCTGTTAATTGTTATACTAACATTGGAATGTTGCTTTTATCCTAGCTTTTTGTGAAATATTGTATTTCAAGTTCTCAATTTTATATTTTATCTTTTTTTTTTTCACTTCTATTTTTTTTTTTTGTGAACGTTAAACCCAGCATGAGGTCTTTGGGAATTTAATAGTAATTTTTAGTTAGTTAGTTATTACTATTTTTTTTTTCCTTCTGTACATACTATATTTTGTTAGTTCTTCAGTATTTTATTTGATTTTCAGTAGTATTTTTTTTTTGTATTTTTATTACTTTACTCTTCCACATATTATTATTAGAATGAAAAAAAAATATATATAATAATAAAAAAAAAAAGGTTCAATAAAATACTTCAATGTAGTTAACTTTTAACACGCATTTAAACCGCGCGCTCATATTAAATGTGAAATATGAAATGTTTGGGGTTTGACACAAAAATGTCACTTCTTTAATTCTTTTATGAAATTGACACAAAATATTACAAGATTTTATTTTTTATTTATTTTTTTTTTTTTTTTATTAAATATGAGTAGATACATTTACTTTTTTTTTTTCTTGGTTTGTAAAAATTGAAATAATTGCACTTAAAAAAAAAAACAGAACAAAAAGAAGGGAAAAAACAAAAAAGAAAAAAACAAGAATAATATGTTTTTAATTCACATCAAATTAATGTTACTGAGAAATAAAAAGAAGGTTAAATAAAATATAAATTATTGAAAATTATTTTATTATATTTTACTTATAATACAAAAAAAAATTAAAGTATCTTTGCAAAAAAAAAAAAAAAAATCTCAAAAAAGGTGAATAGTAGAGACAAAAAAATATAAAGAATAAAAAAAAACTACTAACACAAAAATATAATCTTTGTCTAAAAACAACCAAAAAATAGTATAATTTTTTTTTTAAATTTAATTTTAAAAATTTATCAAAAAAAAAAAACAAAAAAAAAAAAAACAAAGGAAGGAAAACAAAAAAAAAAGGAAAATGTTGAAATATATAATAATAAGACTTCATACCTCAATTACAGATAATTACACCTGCAACTTTATTCTTATTTTTCTGTCTGACTGTGTGTCTTTTATGATTATTTGATTTCTGTTGTTGTTTTTTTTTTTCTTCATTTTTATTTTTTATTTTTTTTAACAGAATATAATTTTCATGATGGTAAAAATATAAAAATCACGAAAATATAGATGGATTTCATTTTTATTTTTTATATTTCAATTTATTTTTTTTCTTCTTTAGTTAAATATATAAATTATATGCGAAATATCTCATACTGTATATACATACATAATATATGATGTGATGTTTATAAACACTCAATAAAAATTCCTTAAAGTCAAGAAATATCATATAAGTAGAAAGAATTATTATTGAGTGTGATGTGAGGCAATACAAAAATTTAAACAAAAAAAAAAAATTGAAGAAACAAAAAAAAAAATTATCTGAAAGCTAAGATATCATTTAAAGACCTTGATTATGATTCTTGTTCATTTTGTAGAAATAAAATAGGTGGTGAAACGAAAGAAGTTTATTTAACTAGAAGTTTGTGGAATATACTTGTATATGATGTCATGAAGTAATGAATGATGAAATATATTGAAGAAATATTGATGCTTTATTTTTTTCTGTAGTCAAGAAATTAAAACAAAAACAAAAAGAACAAGCAAATAATAATAATCATCTAGAAATTCTGGAAATCCATCAAAAAGCGCACACGCCAATACCATGTAAAATGATGTGCGAAATATAAAATATAGGGTGTATGAGACTAATAAAATTCTTTCTGGATAAAAATGAAAAAAAAAAATCTTTAATTTTTGGCAGGGCTCAAGTGTAACGAATTTTCACAAAAATAGATCAAGTACCGAACAGTTTTAAATTGAAAGCAACTAGATATTTTTGTATAATTTATCATGCTTTTATAAGACAACGCAGATCCTTAAGAATTCGAAGTAAAGATCCTTTGAAGCCAATTTTGCTTTTAATGAAGATTTCTTATATTTCTCGCCAAATTAAAATTCTGTTGTGACATTTAATCTAACTAAAAATTTAATAACAGTCTTAAAACAAAGAATTTAAGCACGAAACCTGGATAATTAGATTTTCTCAAATATGATAAAATAAAAAAGAAATCTTCAAACACCCTTCTTGTGCATTGTTTTCGTTTTTTATTGGTTTTTTTTATATTTAATTTTGATTTTTAACATGGTAGCTTTATTGTTTCTATTCGATTTAACTAGTTCCATGAAAATCGTTTTTTTTTTCTCATTTAATATTTTTTCAGAATGCAATGCAATAAAAAGTTAATTTACTTAATAATCTAAATTACAACTACCTGAAAAAACATATTATATTTTCCATCGAATCAAATGAACAGGATATGTAATTATTTTTATTAAATTCAAAATAATTCTTTTTATCTGATAAATTTTTGTGTTTCTTTTGAAGAAAACAAAACAATCATCTGAAATTATATTTAGTATATAATATTGTTTTAAATAAGATGACTTTCATGTTCATTTTTAACAATTTTGTAATGTTTCATGCGAAAATTACAATCATATATGTATAATACACATACATACATAGATATAGATACTCTTGAATTCTCTATAAAGAACAATAAAAATCAATTTCTTCTTTTGTTCTTCCTTTCTGTGCTTTGTTCTTGAAAATGTGATGCACATGAAATTTTAAGAATATGATGAGGTAAATGTCATGACATGTTTTTTTTTTTTTTTTTTTTTTTTTTAAATGGAAAAAACAATTATTTCTTTGAATTTCAAGGCCCCCAAAATATAATAATTTTCAGAATAAAATATTTTAAAAGGGAAAAATTTGTCATACATTAGATAAATTATTAAAAAATGTAATATGTACATCACATGACAGGAAAATCCAAAAATTTATTATTACATTAAGGTGTTATTAACTTCCGCTATACACATACATATATGCAATAAAATATTTTTTTGAAAAGCATTTAAAATGTCATCAATTTTTCATTTAAATTTAAAAAAAAAAACGTTTTTCTTAAATTTTGTATCAATTTCAATTATTTTACATTGTTTTTAAATTACGAATCATTCTTTCTATTTCTTTTTTATTTGTTCTTTTGGTTTCCTCAAAATTTCTAAAGAATATAATAACTATTTAAAAAATTACGATTCCACTATCACAAAAATTCAAATGCTTAACTTCACATGACACATAACTTTAATACTTAAGTAATATTTTGGAAAAGACAAAAGAACCAGAGACATATTATTACTAGATTGTCTAAAGAAATACACAAAAAAAAAAAAAAATTCAACCAACTTACAAAATCATAAAAAAAAAAATTAAAAAAAAGAAATGATTAAGAGTCTCAAATTATTACCCTAAAATTACCGGTCATTGTTCCATCATTAAAAAAATGTTATATATGTATATATTTTTTTATAGTGATATTATATCTATTGAATACGGATTCGTGTACCACATTCTAAAACATACATACTTAGGGGTCACAATAGGGTAAATAATAGTAAAAACGTTAATAAGCCATATAACTATTTCAAAAACTAAAAATTCACCAGTCAATTTGTCCGCCTTTTTTAAAGTAATTTCTTATCACTACCAGCATATCTTTTACTAAAATATATCTAAGAAGCACCGGTACATATAATTTTTTTTTTCTTTTCTCTTTTTTTTTAAATGTCTTTTAAACAATTTCTTTTTGTTTTCAAGTTGTAGCTTTTAACATTCACCTCATTAACGTTTTTGACTGATTCAAAAACTTATAGTTTCTGATAATCGACATAATTTTAGGTAATTTTCTTAAAGTATTACAGTTTTTTTGTTGTTGTTGTTGTTGTTGTCTTTTCTGTTATGTTGATTTCTTTTTCTTTGTTTTCATTAGTGTATCTTTTTGTGTGTAATTTAAAAATGCGTGTGAAAAAGAATTCAAAATAGGCAATGTAAAAGAGGAAAGTGTTATTATTATATTTGTTTTTTTTGTCTCGTTTTTTTTTTTTTTTTTTTTTTTTTTTGTAATAAAACAAAAAGGAAATTGTCTTCCTGATCAAATAATATTATTATGCTGAGAATTGGTAATTATTGAAATTATAAAATTATAGGGCAGAAAAAACAAAAGATACAGAGAAAATTTTTCAAATGGAAATCGTAATTGAGAATCAAAAACAATATCTCTAAATTATAAAAATTATTATTGTGGTCACTGAACGATTAATGAAAAACCAATCGATATTTTATGTGAAATTAATAATTCATATTCTATCACATACACAAAAACAAAGTATGAAAATTGTTAATAACAAAATTACCATTAGTTTTTTTTTCTTTAAACTTAAAAAATTCACGTTTTAATGTGGTAAACTGAACAACAAAAATAAAAATAATCCTAATTTTATGAAGTTCGATCGATTAGCAGAAGTTAAAGTTTTTTTTTATTGAAAGTAAAACAAAAACAAATATACAAAAAAAGTGGTAATTTATGTCATAAGTTTGCATGAAAACTACACCAAATGTATAACCACCAGTTTTTAAGTTATCATAAAAAAGAAAATAATAAAAACAAATAACAAATAAAGAAAATATGAGAATGGCATAAGAAAAAGTTTGTATTTTTGTTATTTTGTTTTTTCAAAAAAACATTTTGCGGTTTTCAGATTTTCCTTTCATACAATCTAAGAATTTGCAATTTACAAAAAAAAAAAAACTAAAAAACTGATTTACTTGTTGAAAATATAATGCATACATTTTTTTTTTCTAATTTTTATTACTTTTATTCTCATAACAAGAGACTTTCATGTAAAAAAAGAGCTGTTTGAAAAAAATTTTTTTTTTTAGTTTTGTATCAATCTCATTATTTTGAAATATACTTATTATATGAAAGAAAAAAAAATCTCATATATATGTTTTCTCACGCGCATCAAAAGTCTTCATAATAGCTACATTTATGTAAAGTTTAAAATGAGAATTGTGTTTTTTTTCTTTCTTTTGATTGGCAGAACTAAAATGTAAATGAAATGAAATCATGTTAAAAAATTTAAGCTTATCTGAAAATAATGGATTCTGTCTAATTACATTTTTTTGTCTGGTTTTGCGAGAAATAAATTTTATAATTAAAATTGTACGATCATTTCGAAATTTTATTTTAAATTTTTTCAGTAATTTTTTGTTGTTGTTTTTTTTTTTTAAAACTGTAGTTTTTTGAAATTAAGTATAAAAAGCTCACAATTATTTACTATTTTAAGTATGTTTTGGTTGGATAGTAAATAAAGTGAAGTTTTTTAAAGCAAAATTTACGGAAGTAATTTACTCTTTAATTTGTAATTTACTCATCTGAGGTCAATATATTTTTCATTAGAGATTTTTTTTTGTTTTTTAGTATAATAAGAAAACAAACTAAAAATTATATTAGTTCATTTATTTCTCAACAGAAAGAAAAGAATTGGTATTGAAAGGATTCTATTGAACTAAGGCCTGTTCCAGAAAGTATTAATGCATTTTTATTTGCCTGTAAAAACCGTATTAATTGGAATAAAAAGACAAGTGAATACTTTTTGGAATCCTTGAAGTGTTTACTTTTTATTATTCAATTTTTATAATTCATTAATTGTTTTATTTTGAAACAATCTTAACTTGTGTTTAACTTTAGACATTAAATTTTGAACATTGCTGTTTTGTAATTTTTGACTACCTTCGTTCCACAAATTAGCAAATTCTTCTTTTGATTTTGCGTGTTTTCCATCTTTTCTCAGGATATTTTTTACTTGAGCCCAATACCTTTCGATTGGTCGTAGTTCTGGCACATTTGGTGGATTGCAGTCTTTTGGTACAATTTGTACCTGTTTCCTCTTATACCAACTCATGGCTGTCCTTGAATAATGGCTGGTAGCTAAATCAGGCCAAAAGATAGTCCTAGTCTCATGCCTTCTTAAAAAAGGAAGAAGTTTCTTTTCAAGAAATTCTTCAACGTAGATTTCGGTGTTTATTGTCCCTTCTGCGAAAAAAGGCTGAGACCGCAGGCCACACTGACACATTGCCTGCCACACTAAAACTTAAGGGCCGAATTTTTCAATAAAAATTGTCCTTTCTTCTTCAGAGACATTCAACCTGTCCCGAGCAGTATAAAATTGTACTCCAGGTAAAATTCTCTTGCAATCAAACGGAATGACTTGTTCTGATTTTCTAAATAATTCTCAATAATTTTTTTTCGAACTTCTAATCTATTTGACGACATTTTTACTAATGATGCTGGATTTGAAAAATTTTCCGTTTATATACTTTTGAGAGTTGGGAAAACCCGTATATAAAATTTCGTGGAAATCGAATAGGTAGTTTCCACAAAAAAATTATTTAAAAATGCGTTAATACTTTCTGGAACAGGCCTTATTTAAAGACTAATTAAGATAACACAAAAAATATAATGCCTTTAAAAAGTTCAATAACTGCTTCATGACGTAAGTATGTTAGTATAAATTGAATTTTCGATCAATATTAGTATTTTTCTTCTTCAGAGAGGTGCCTTTAAATATATTTACAACTATAATTTTATTAAATTAGCAAAATTTAAAATTCGAAATTAAATAATAATTATGCAACTGTAAAAAATAAAATATGTCACTTTTTTACATGTCACAGAAAAACATAAATTCAAAATGAAAAATAAAAAAATCCTAATTATATAAAATTTTACAAGAAATTCCACGAATAATTGCAATAACAATAAATTTTATTATTTAATTACGATTAAAATTCCTGTTTTTTAAAAATTTATATTTAACATAAATCTAAAATAAAAATTTATAATAAATAAAATAATTTCATTTAAAAAATTAAAAAAATTAAAAATAGAAAATCATCAAATACAATTTATTTTTACATAATTTTATTTTTTAATTTTAAATTTGTTTATTTGTATGAATATCATGTTTGTTCAGTGATATAAAATTATTTTTAATTTGAATAAATACAAAACTAATTAAACAAATCCAACAATAATATAAATTAAAATTGATATAAATTAAAAACAAAAAAAAAAAATTAATAAATCGAGAAAGAGTAAAAAAAAAAAGAAAATGAAATACGATTCTTTACTGTAATTATTTTGCAATTTTATGTTGCATTTTATTTAAATTGAATTTTAATTATAATTTTAATATACGTATATCTATTTTTTTTTTAATCATAGCTGACTTTTGTTTACACACGCAATTTTATGAAATTCTAGGAAACTATTAAAAATGTTTGTTTTTTTTTTGCTTCAATTTTTTTTTATTATTTGTTTTTATATTTGATTTTTTATTTAATTTTTTTTTTTTATTCTTTAATAAAATAATCAAGCATGAATTTATTGTAGGATCATAATAAATATACTTTTTTTTTTATTCATAAAATAATTGAAAAAAAAAGAGCAAAAATTTAAATAAAAATGAAATAAAATTAAAAGTTGTTAATTGCTTGAATATAAAAATTTTTTTTTCTTGCTCTAGGTGACAAAATAATCATAAAAACGAATCATGAATTCATGAAAGAACAAAGTGGTTTTTTTTTTTAAATTACTTAGCATTTTAGCAACAAAAGCTTAGCAGGTGTATACAATTACATCATGTAATCTAATTGAAATTATAGTAATACTTGAATTTATTTATTTTTTAAAAAAATATGTGTTGGAGTCTACGTTAACAAGTTTTCATCAAAAATACAGTTTTTAAATTGGAATATCTATAAACCAGATCCGTCGATTAGACATTTCTGCACAGTATTCTTCTTGTCATTTTTTACATGATTCCTTTTTTCGAAAAATAACTTTTTTATGCATTTACTCTATAACTTTTGCCCTTGTAAACAAAATTCTACTAATTAAATTTTTTTCAGCAGCGAACCTTTTAAAGATTATCTTGACCAAATTTGAACTTCCTACTTTTCCGGAAACTTACTTTGTTAAAGGAATGTAAAAAATTACCCCAACATTGATGTGCCTATGAAGAATTTGAGCAAAAACGAAGTATTACAAAATCTAAAAAAAAAAAATTATTTAAAAAACTGTTTTTACAGTTCCACGAAAGTGATTAGAGGCGTGAACATTTTAAGGATAAATCAATAGAAAAATGGGTTAAATATTTTAGAATGTACTTTTCTCTTCTTATGTTTTTTTGTTTGTTTGTGTAATTCATTATTACAAAAAGATTTATTTGAAAAGATTATGACCTTTATTACTTAATTTATTTTAACATTTGAAATAATACCATACTGTTTTATGGACATTATCTTTAATTTCAATCCTTTTTTTTCCTCTCAGAAAGACTATAAGTAGATATTTAAACAAAACGCATTTATAATACACTTTCATGTTGTAAACACAAACACATATACATTGATTTTCAGTTATAATTATTATCATTTAAAAATTCCTAGATTTTATAGGTATATGAATTTCATAAGGTACATATGTATGTATATGAAAAAAACTAGAACATAATTAAAATTGTATAAACCCAGAAATGTTAAACAGAAGAAGCGAAACACAAATAACAGAGTTATAATTTCATTTAATGATTAAACAGTGGAACAGGAAAAAAAAAAAAACATTTTTAAAACAAAAAACAAAAAACAGAAAAATAACTTGTTCATTTCTTAATGCATAATAATAATGAGAAACAGTTATTTTAAAATAAAATCTAATAAATGTAATTTTATAGTATGTATAACGTAAGCAAAGTGTAGAGATACATTATTATTATGATTATTAAAAATATTCTTCTTTTTCTTTGCTTTTAAAAAGCGCAATGAAAAAAAAAATATATTTATATTGAAAATACGTGAAAAAACGAACATTATTTATTGTAAATTCTAAGTTAGTTAGCATTATATCTACATAAAACATCTACAAACAAATCAAAAATAAAAAGATACGGGAAAAAAAAAAAATGAGAAAAATTAAATAATGTTACAGCCTACCCATCATACCAAACTCATGTAATTTACACAAAACAAATTCATAATATTAAATATAAAATCTTTTTTTTTTTTTTTTTCTATAATATCTTATATGATGTGTACTTATAGTCAATTTTTTTTTTTTTAGTGCAGTTCATTCTTAATATTATTTTATCTTATTTTTTTTTTTTTTTACAAAAAATAATATGAATTAAAAAAGAAAAGTAAAAATAAAAAAAAACGATGGAACGCAAAACCCAATCAACTTTAATGAGCTTTAATAGTATGTACTGAAGCTGAAAATTAAAATGGTTGACCATTCAAGTGCGTATATATGCTCATGTTCAACCAAACCAACCCATCGAGTTCAATCGTCTGACAACAGATATAACTGAGATACGATTTTATATGTTATATGATTTTTTTTTCTGTTTTTTTTATTTTTTTTTTTTTTGAAAAACATCTTTACCATATTAAATTCCTTGTTGTTTGTGTTATAGGTACTTATAATATTTCGGTTCATCATCATCATCATCATCATCATGGGTTAACTTTTAAATGTTCTATAGATAATATTATAACATTAGCACAACAACAAGAACAACAGATTAAAAAAAATGGAAAAATTTGTAGGTAGAGATAATTTTACACACAGGTAAAAGAAAAAAAAAATAGATAGAATAAGATACATACATTCTACATATATGATGATAATGTAGATGATGATGATGATGTGTATATATAAAGTATCACGGAATTAATTATTACACACAACACAACAACTATAAGCTTGACCATCTGATCTTAAATGCATCAGAATGAATCTAACAAGAACCACAAGGTGTATCAAAGATTCTTCTATGGTATATAAAGTATCTAGATGTATAAAATACTATAGGTCTCTAGAATCAGCTAGATCAATATATACGAAAAGTATGAAAGTATCAAAGTAAACTATTGAAAATCATCTTATAGGCAAGAATGGACAAAACTTTACTTAAGATGAACTAATAACATTACTAATACATCCGGAAAGATTAAATGAGGCACGTTCTTTATTTTTTTTTTTAAGGTAAAATTAATAATCATACACACACAAAAATAATTTAAGTACATTTTATACATGAAATAAAATTTAAAAAAAAATCAATTCTGCACTTTAAGAATCATCATTTAACATAGAATTTAAAGAAAAAAGTATCTGAAGAACAGTTGCAAAAAAAAAAAAAAACTGTATGTAACACACAAACAAACAAATCACATATAAAACCATCCCTATACATAATCCCTAATCTTCTTAACAGAAGTCAAAGGGGGAGGATAATGAACAGAATTGAAATATAATAAAAGATTGAAAATGTATCTATTGCTCGTACATACGAGTATTCTCTCTTAAATTCGCATTTTTATATACAAAAAATAGAGAACTTTTTTTTTCTTTCAAAATTAAAAGATTTGATGATGAAGATGGTGTATCTGACGTCAAACTAAAGTTCATAGAAAAGTTTCCGCCTTAATAGCAATTGAAGAAGTTAATTTACCACAACATATAATACAATATACGAGTAAAATCTATAAAAAGAATTTTATAAGAAATTAAAGTAAAAGAATTAAGGAAAATGTTATTATATTGTAAAAGAAAATAGTGTACCGGATGGCAGGCATCATCATTATCATCAGCATGCTGCACAATTTTTAAACATTTCATTTTGTAAAGAAAAAAAAAAAACAATATATACAAATGGTATCCAACAGTACAAGAGGTCAGATCATCTTGATTCAGTTCAGAAAAATACAAAAGATTAAAAAATTTTAAGAAGAAAAAAAAAAATAAATAAAAAAACAAAAAAAGAATGAAAAGCGATGATGACGATGTCGATGCACAACATTATGATGATGATGTTGATGATGATGAGGACAATAGGGATGACGATCCAATACGATATTGGTGGTGTCGAGGACGAAAAATGATGATCATAATGATGATGAGTTTCAGAATCTTTTTTTTTTTTTCGAAAAATATGTTATTCTTTTTTTTTTCATATGAAAAAGATAATAATAAAATGTACAAAATAAAAAAAAAATGAAGTAGATACTAACAAAAGATACACTTATTATCAAAAAAGTAGGAGAATAATCATCGTATAAAATATTAAAGATTATGATAAAAAAAAAAAAAAAGAACCACAAGAAGGCGTTCTACATAAAGTAGTTAGTTATTCGTCACGTCCTCTCATTCAGATTACACATCAGCAATATGAAGAGAAAATACTTAAAGAAAAATCAAGAATGAACAAAATTTATTTTTTTGTAATAAAAAAAAAAAAAAAAAAAATCCAAAGAAGTAGCATATTTTCTTTTAGTATTTCGAATTAATATATGACGTGTGGTTGTTGTTAGCTATACGCCAATATGTTGTAAAACATGAACGACCTTCTTTTGTAATAGAAAAATTTAAGAATTTTTCTTTTACATGTATTTTTTGCTACTGCTATGTCGACTATCAACTTTTGTAAAGAGAGAGAGTACCTAGATACATATAAGTAGATTCAGATTGAAAAAAGAAAAAAAAAAACTTTTTAATAATGCAAAATTACACATTCTAAAAATCATCATAGTTCTAGATAAAGTTTTTTAAAAGACCATCACCATCATGATGATCATCATTAGAATTTTTTCGAATTTTTTCGAATTTTTTTTTTTTGCATTTAAATGCACCTTATATGTTGGAATGTATATGATGGTGTAAAATAAATGAAGAACGGTACTTAATAAGAAAAGAAGAAAAAGAAAACTTGAACTTTTATGAAATATTAAATTAACTACATAACTATCACAATCCAACCACCACCACCACCACCATCATCATCATCATCATCATCACCATTTTACTATTATAGTCATTATGTGTCGATCGTCAGCCGTAAAAAATGCAACATCAGAAGCCAGTTACATGTATCGCATGTAACTAAAAGTATCTTTTTTTTTTTCCTTAATAAAAATTAAAAATATTAAAAGGTAAAGAAAAAAATATCATAGAATGTATATTTTATGAACGATGATGTCTCAAGTACAGGATTGAGGTGGGTTTTAATTCATATAATAAAAAAATAAAAAAAGGAAAATACATATTAGCAATAACAAACCACTTTCTTTTTTTGCTTTTTGTTTTTTGCTTGCCTTTAATTCTTTAATTTTATAAGATTTTTCTTTTTTTCTAAAATGAAAAGTAACTGGGGAGGAGATTATAGAATATTTATAAAAAGAAAATTTTAATTCAAAATATATTTTTTTTTTTTGGTATGAATTACAGAAAAGATTACATTTTCTTTCAGATTGTTGTTTTTTTTTTTTCATCGTTTTTCTTTTCTTTTTTTATTTTATTATTATCTCCACCTTCCTGTCACGTTTGTTATGATATGATAGCATTGGGAAAAATTGAACGTGATTCTTATCAGTTAAGATTCAGTAATAAAATTTATAAAGAAAAAACAAAGTAAGGTAATTAACTATATAAAGGTATGTAGAGTAAAATTTCATCTACACAAAAAATAATTATTTAAAAAGAAACAAATGTGTGTTTTCTTCTTCTTGTTTTGAGGATAGGATAATTTGAACAGTTTTATATTAATGAAGTAGGCAAAAAAAAAAAATAAAGTAATGATTTTCGATTAAACGTATATCGCGTATATTCTCTATACACTCGATTAATTTCTGATATTGTATGATAAGATTAATTACTTTAATTTACACAGTGATTACTATTTTTCTGTTGTTGTTTTTGTTGTTGTTTTTTGTTTACTGTTATGAAATTATGTAAAAAAATTTCTTATTCATTTTCTTCGTTTATAAATTGTTTAGATTAAATTAGATTAATTTTTAAATAGATTTTTTATTTTGATAAAAATCTTCAAATGTTATTTTAAATAATTTTTTATTAAAAAAAAAAAATAAATAAAGTTTTTCTCGAAAAGGGCGGAATTTGTGTAAATTTTTTTCTATATTGTCCTTTCGCTTAATACAGATCATTAATAAGAATGAACTGAATTCAAGAATTCAGATTGGTAATTCATTTTATTTTATTTTTTTAACTAATAAATAATTTATCATTTCTAATTTATTCAATTAATCAGATTTATGAATTTTCAATAACTAATTCAATGGAAGCGTTTAAAACAAAACAAAAAAAAAAAACAGAGAAAAATCCAAATTTCACCAATTATCTTCATTTCTTTAATTATCGTTCATAATGCTGAATTTGGCTTCATAAAATCTTTTAAAATTATCAAGAAATTTTTGTAGTTAAATTCCCTTAATTATTTGAATTATTTTTTGAAATTCTTTTGATTTACTTTCAATTCTATTTTTATTATAATGCTTGTTTCTATTTAAATTCAAAAAATAGGGAAAATACAAAAAAATTCCTGCATAACTCAAATATTAACATGATTATTAAATTTTCCTTATTGAATTCACGTTTTTAAAAAAAAAAGACTTTAATTTTAACACAACATTTTGTTCTTTATATCTTCAGGAAATTTGTAATTTATTATAGATATATTTATTTTTATTTAATTGTAAATTAAAATTATGTGTCAATAATTTACCTTAATTTATATTATAAAATGTCAATGTAATTTCTGTTTAACTTTTTAAATTATTATACGGTTTAATTCCCCAATGACTTTTACCATAGACATAAATATGTACAATACGAAATATACTATAGGTATACATATGTGTATGTATGTATTCGAATAGATTAGAAGAACTATATGAATAATTTATTAATTAATTCAATAATCCAATAAGAATAATTGAAAATTATTAAAGGTGTTTATCTAACACTGTTTTGTATTGAATTCTTTTAAAATAAGCTTAATATTTTTTTTTTCTACTACTAACTACTGTTTTAGAGTTCTTGTTCGTGTTGTATGTATGTAATCTAATCAGAAAGGTAGCAAATTACAATACACTACTGTTTTAATATACATACATATGTGTAAAATTGCAGAAGCATAATACATTTTTAAATTAATAATTTAAATGTTTATACAACATGCAAAACAAGTATATAATATATTTTGAAAAAAAAAAATTAAATGACTGGACAATAAATTTAATAAATAATTATATTGATAAATATTATAATGAAAGTACATACATATGTTCATATATTGTATATAATATGTGTCTAGGTATTGTGGTATGTGTGTGTCTGTTGTGATTACTTTTGAAACTGATCAATTCATATAACACTCCTTTTCATTGAATTTGATTGACAACATGAACATAACACATGTTGTAAGTCAACAAATCACAATCGAAAGGTGACAATAAAGACAGGTATAGAAATATGACATGACAACAAAATTACAGAGACTTAAAAAAAAAAAAAAAAAGAAGAAAAAAACCTTTTAAAAATGCAAAGAAAAAAATATAATAAGAAAAAAATATGGTCTCTATTTTACTTATTATTCACACTTTAAATAGAAATCAAATGATTGCAAGAATAACTTTGGGAAAAAGAAAAAGAAAGAAAAACGAAAAAAAAATAATAATCTATGGAGTTTTAGTCGGGGATTTAAAAATGTATATTTTAGTTGTATAAAATTATGAATTTAACTATTTTTCGAATTTTTAGCAGATTTTTCTATTTGTTTTGTTTTAGAAACATCATTCTTGCAATTATAAAAACAGACTTTAAATTAATATATTTTTAATATCTGAATAGAGTTTGAAAATTTTAATTGAAAAATATCTACTGTACTATATTGTCAGTTAATAACTAAAATTTTTCTAATTGAAATGAGAATGCGTAGAATTATTAAAAAAATTCTTTTGAGAAGGAAAAAAAATTAAAAGCAACTAAAACTCAATTTTGTTTCTTCGAAGACCTTTAAAAAAAAAATAGCTTATTTAAAGTTGACAATTTTTTCGTTTACTATTTGTCTCATTTGGAGCATACCAAGGATTATTTATCATTGATTACATGTTTTTTTTAAAGGATTTAAAACCTAATTTCAAATTTTCGATGCTTGAAATTTAATTTACTTACTGAAGATTCCAAAGTTTATGGTATAAATGTCCAATTTTTTAAATAATCGATCTTACCTGAAATAAAAAAGGAAAAATTTAAAGTTAATTGAAAATTCGGTTAAAAAATAAAATTATTTTCTTAAAAGTAAAAAAAAAAATATAAACAGAAAAAGAAAATTTTATTATCAGTGTATTCTGGGTTTATTTCCATAATTTTCTAGATATGAAAATTTCATTTTCAAAGATAGTTATCATCATCAATATTTCTGTCATACATGTACCTACAATTTTAAGAGGAATGTGGACCACTACTTCAGTTCCGAGCACTTGTACTCAAACCCAACTCAAATAAATTGGTACTCATTTAAAGCTGAGTGAGCACGGGCGAATTCGAATTCGAGACCTTCAGTATCAGACTCCAGCTATACAAAATACAAAATCAATATAAATATGTACATATGTACTTTTTTTTTCTCTTTTGAAAGATATTTTTATTATTTTTGTGACTCACGTTGGTGCTACGGGAAAAAGTGACATTTTATTTAAATGTTTTTAATTTAGAATTAGTCATATTAACTATCGATTTTGTAGCGTTAGTTCTAAATCTTCAATGAAATCATCGAAAAAAATTAGTTTGTCGACATCGAAAAAATTTAAAGAAAAATATTAAAATTACTCTTTCATTCTATTTCATGAACCATCACGTTGCAATATAGCCAACCTTGGAATATAAAGAAATAAAAAAGTTTTCATATTTTAACATTTACATTGAGACCGACTCACTTGTTAAGATAATAATTTTTTGATTTAATAGAAAATCTCACATTTTCTCATTTCAACTGATCGCGGCTCACTTGTCAAAGTAATTTTTTTTTTACTGTCAGTTTTGACTCACTAAAAAATCTAATTTTTCTCATTTACGCTGAGATTGACTCACTTGTCAAATTCAAGTTGGTTGTATTGCATGTACCAACAAATAATAATTTATTTGATTACCATAGATTACATTATCACATAGATAATTCTGAAGAGTTCTTTTTTAACACGTATCAATTAATTCTATCATTCTACACATAATACAACCATATTTCATTTTTTTTTTAATTTTACAGGAATAAGCCACGCAGAACACAACAAAGTTATACTTTTTTTAATTTAATTTTTTTTTTTTTTTTTGAATATTTTTTAAATTTTAATTTCGATTAATTTTTTGCATTTATTTTTTGATCATCGCAATTTTTATTTTACTTTCAAATTAATCATTTTTTAAACTTATTTTTTGATTTGTTTTAATTTAGAATTTCCATCAATTTTTTTTTTATATTATTTTTGATTTAATTTAATTTAATTTTTTGAATTGTTTAATTTTATTTCATTTATTATTGTTTAATTTGAATTACATTAGTTTAAGTTGTTGTTATAAAAACATAAAATATTTATTTGGAATAAAATTTATATATTTCATTAGACTACAAACACCCAATCCTTTTATTCACCTTCTTCAACACAGTAAATTATTGTGAGTTATTTGAAGAACTTTTTTGAGTTTTAAATAACTCACAGTATTTTCACATTTCTTTTGTAATGAATTAAATCAAAATTATTAATGGCGATTAAATTAAAAAATTCAATATCAAAAAAAAAAAAAAAAAACGTAATAAAAATTAAATCTTTGAAGGTAATCTCAAATTATTGATCCAGAATAAAAAAAAAATAAACAAAGCCACGAATATTTTGTTGTTGAATTTATAGTGAAAGGTGAAAATGATCTAGAAAATATGAAATTTGTCACTATAAATTTGTTGTTTTTTTTTTCTTCTTCTATGATCTGTTTCTTTTTTTTTTTTTTTTTTTTGTTCAAAGGAATTTGACACATTTCTTTTTCAAATCATAAAATTACTTTATTGATGAGCACTTCATTTTTATAACAATGAAATGAAAAATAAAAAAATAAAATTGAAATCGATATAAAAAGAGAGAATCGTAATAAAAAAAAAATGAATGAAAATAAAAAAAATAATATAAAACGATCGAGTAGGAGGCGTGTCAAAAAAAAAAAAAAAATATTGAGGAACAAAAAAACATTAGAGAAATATATGTATGTACATATATATAAAAAAAAAATAGAATTAGATATTAAAAAGAATATAATGTATATAGTGAAAATGTTAATTTTATGTAATCTAAATGATGCGGAGACGGTTATGGTCTATTGGTTGATAATATTTTATATATATTTTGTTTATAATTTTTTTTTTTTCCCAATATAAAATATATTTATTTATTACAGAATATATTATGTAGATATACCATATCCCCCTCATACTATATACATATATTTATGAAAATTTTCATTCAATATCCATTTCAAGGTGGCTGCCATCGATGTTAATTTATGATTTCAGATGTTGTCTTCGAGACTTATTGATTTCATAAATTATACCACACTCTATATGAATGTATGTAGCTATCTATAGATTGTTTTTTTCTTCACTTCGTTTTTTTTTTTTTTGTAAATATGATGATTATTTATGAATACAAAAGAATATAATATGCATTAAGAGAAGAAAAAAAAAATGTCTAATTTAAAAATAGAAAAATATCACAAGAAAAGAAAAAAAGATGTTTTAAGAAAAAAAAAAAAAATTCAAACTACATTTAATATGTAGCGTTATTAGACAAGATGAATATTTGTTTTTCTTTTTGTTTTTTTTGTGGTTTTTTGTTACTGACGATTAAGAAACATAAAACAGGTGACTGTGAAAAAAAAAAAACAAAATAACTGAAATGAAATTGGAGCTTTTTTACTATTTTTTTTTTTTTTAATTATATTTTACAAACAATATGACATAGTTATCACAAAGATATTTAATTTGGTATACCAATAGTGTATTTATTTTCCTGTATCTTTTTATTTTTTTATTTTTTTTTTTCCTAATTTTAAAAAGATAGATTAATGTCACAGGTGTTAAAAGAGAATGTTAAGATAAAATTTTTAAAATGAAGTGTAATTGAGTGAGTAAAAATGGTGTATTATAATATGGAAGATAAATAATAAAAAAAAAAAAACAAATAACACCGTACAACATTCATTAGTATATCAAATGATATATGTAATGAAATTTGTCAAGACATACAAGTTTTTATGTTTTCATAATAGAAATATGGGAATTGCAAAAATAAAGTTGTTATTTTTTTTTTTTTCTCTATTCTTTTTATTACCTACTATTTAATATTAATTTTGTAATAATATAGTTTAAAAATAGAAACTCATTATTTGAAATGATATTTAAAAATAAAATATGAAAAAAAAAAAAAAAAAATATGAAATCTTAAATTACTTCTTTAGAAATTCAGTTTTAACATACCTATTACATATATTCAAAGTTTGGTTTTATTACAATTTTGTGGCAAATAATAATTTCATGCTGAATTTGAATTGTAATTTTCATAATTTAATTAAAAATAGATATTTTTTTTATTAAGTTATTACTTAATTTTTTTTTTTTTTTTTCATTTAAAAGTTGAATGTTTTTGAGGACGTCATAGATAATAAAAATAATTTGATTATGTCATACTTTTGTAATCTTAGAAAGTTATTATATTTTTTAAAATTTTAATTCCAATAGAAAAAAAACCTTTAAAATTTGAATTGTAAAAGGAAAAATAAAATAAAGGTTTGTTTCACAAATTTTCGGACATTTTAAAATCAAAATATATACCACCACTTGGGTCTTTATAAAGGTTTCAATTTGATATTTTATGATTTATGAACATTAAAATTTATATAAAAGTCATTTGACGTATTTCTTAAACGAATATAGAATTATTTCATATCAGTCTGAAAAAGATTCTGCTTTTAGTAAGAAAGTTGTAAAATGATCGTTCTAATCATCTGAGTTTTGATTACTTGTGATTATCGCACAGAGAATCAGTGACGAGATCTCTATAGCTTACATTTCTTTAAATTATTTTGTTTTTGAACTAACATTCACTGAAAATTCAGTTGTAAATTAAATTAATTGAAATTTAATTATGAAATAAAATAACTGTAATTGAACAGGAGAAAGGGCTCACCAGTTACTACTGGATATAAAGAAAACTCGTCCAGAAACGAAGCATTATTAAGCAAATTAAATTATAACAAGATAAAAAGTTAATTTGGAAACGTATTTAAAGAGTGCACTTTCAAAATAATAAAAAAAAAAAAAAATACGAAAACATGAAAAATACTTAACAGTTATAAGTTCTTCTCGACATTATAAAAAAAAACTAAAAGGAAAAAACTATACATACATATATTATTTTTTTATATACAAGTTTATTATCCGTTATATTCCTACATTTTTTATCATATAATTAATTTTATTTGTTTTTCTAATTAATTATCCTTTAACATAAATACAATCATTAAGAGTCATAAATGATAGTTAATCTTTTAAAAATCACAACAAAATAAATTTTTCATATTAAATATAATTTTTCATCTAACAGACAATTTGATATTTTTTTTTTCCCTTCTTCTTTTTTTATTTTTTTTAATTTTTTATTTTTTTTATTTTAAAATTTTTCAATAATATTGACAGTTTTTACAATTCCATTTTAATACTTTCAAAAAAAAAAAAAAAATTTATGTACCCTATGATCATAGCATTAACTTTGATGTTAGAAAAAAAAAAAAAAAAAAAAAACAGAATTAAAAATATAAAATATCTAAAACTTGTCTTTTTGTGTGCTGTTACAAAAAAAAAAAATAAATGAAGAAAGCAAATAGAAAAAAAAAAAGAAAAAAATTCAAATCACAGCATGAATGAAAGCACACTTTTATAAATCAATCAATTAAACTGTCGATCATGTTTCCATAAATGTATTTCACGAATAGAATAAAAGTTTTTTTATTTTTTTATTTTTTTTATAAAAAATAAATAAAATAAATAAAAAATTATAGAAAAGAAAAATTAAAATTGAAAAATATAAATAAGAGAAGAAAAAAACAAAATTAAAATAAAATACATAAATAAATTACACAAAAAAAAAAAAAACAAAAACCAAAAATCAAGTATTTCTGTAAAAACAAAAAAAAAAAGATAAACCTAATGAAAAATCATTTATAAAATGAAAAATATGGCACATAAATAAATATTTTTAATCGTTTTGATCTTCTCACTTTTATTCCATAATTGTTAAGTAGGCCTTTAAAATAAAATAAACATTTTTCATTTCATTTTATTTTTTATTTTATTTTTTATTTAATTTTTTTTTTTTATTGTTTTTATTTTAAATGCTGTTTTTTGTTTTTGTTGCATTATACTTTAGGTATGTATATTATACAAGTTTGTACGAGAGTTTTGTTATTGTACTATTTATGTGTTAAATACATCATCAGATTTGAAACTTCCTTCTAAAGAAATATGTAAGAAAAATAATATACTAGTTGACGTACTTGTACATAGTTATTTGTTAAAAGTTAAATATTTTTACTTGTTTTAGTATTTAGCTATATGTTTTTTTTTTTTTATAAAATAATAATATGATATCACATTGATTGGTCACAATATTATTAATGCTGATACCTAGTAGACTAGCATATATAATATGTGTAATGAGAAACAGAAATGAAAAAAAAAAAAAAAAAAGGAAATATGTATGTAATACATAACTATCATATATGATATGATCAATTCATGAAAATACTCATAAAAAAATAAATTTTTCATGTTTTTTATAGCAGTAAAATAAGTTAACAGGGTGTTATTTAGAGGAGATATAAATTAAAATTAAATAGAAGAGCCATAAGGATCATATTTAAGCAGTATAGTATTCTTTATTTAATTAAAAATCATCAAAACTGCAGGAATATTAGTTCAATTTTCACGATATTCTTGTGGTATACGAACGAAAAATTCCGGTAATGCTACGATTAATTATTTATCGGAACTTTTAAATAAATAGTGATAAAAATAATTCACAGCAATAATTTAAAATTTAAGTTTTTTTTCTGTATGCTTAAATTTGTCAATTCTATAAATTGTTTTTGTAAAGTTTCGCGCTTAAATCTTTTGTTTTTTTTTATGAAAAAAAAACAGGTAATTACTGTCAAAATGAATCAATCAATTCGTACTTTTATAACGTTTTTTTCATTGTTTTCTTTGAAATATCAAAACACCCTTTACACATACAATAAATTTAATATTGAAAAAAACAAAAAAAAAAAAAACATGTTAAACATTTTCTCAGTTTCAATATAAATTCTGTGCATTATACAAACATGGTTACTCGATCAAAAAATGTTGGATAATTATAAAAATGTGAAATTTATTCGAAATGCTGTTAGATAATTTATTGGTCTGGATGCCAAAGTTTCATTCAAAAAATATAAATAGCAAAAATTAAAAAACAAAAAAAAAAAAAACGATAGCTAGCTAAAATAAAATTCTATTCGAAAGAGTACAGAAAAAAAAAAAACCAAATAGAAAAATTTCATGTCAAACGTATGATGAATTTGAAACCCTGGGTAAAATGTTATTGCAGGTTTATTTGTTGTTTTTTTTTTGTCTTATAATCAATTTTTTATTTTTTGATTTTTTTTTTCTTTCTTGCAATTTCAATTCACTTTTGTGTGTATACAAGTATATAATCAGATAGTTTATCTATGGTGTTCTCCCAAAAAGAAAAAAAAACAAAAAACAAAAAAAAAAATTATATATGAAATAAAAACTTGTTTCTTTATGATATATCCATAATATATGTTATATACTACATACATATATGCACATATACACATATACAAAATAAATTAGTATATTAAGCAATAATCTCACATATATGAGAGTTGTATTGTATAAAAATGAGTTTTAATGTGAATCCAAAAATGGTCAATTAGATTAGATAATAATAATTTTTTTTTTTTCCAAAAGTTTTAGAATAAATTGCAGCAGCACCAACAGCAAATAAATTCCACATAAAAAAATAGAAGTACATGAATATATTTTTTTAAAACTTTTTTCACGTAATATTTGCAATACAAAAATTGTAATACATGTTAGGTAGATGTATGTAATATGTTCAAAATTTTATAAAATTAATTCATTCAATCGTGTACACATGTTTTATTTTGTTAAAATATATGTTTTTTTTCTCAATAATATTGAAATAATTCTGTCAAATTTGAAAAATTTTCTTTATTTCATCATCATTAGTCAATCAATTATAATTAATTAAATGAAAATTAATCAATTTTATGTTTTTGAAATGACACTATAGTAATTTGTGAAAATAAAAAATATTAATACATATGATTTAATAGTTAAAATTTAAACAGTAAGTTTAAGAAGCGTTATAGAAGGGTGGAGTTTCACAGATTCAAAAAAAAAAAAAAAACTAACATGTTCATTGTTGGATGATAAAATCCTAATTTTGTGAATCTTCTTTCTTATTCTTCAAAGTTACAGGAGACAAATAATACGTTGTCTAAATTATTGATAAAAAAATGCGGAATTCCTGACGATACTACTTCATTTTTTGTGTAACATTTTTTTTACACATTTCTACCTTACTAATACACTAAGTTGAAGCTTAAATTCAAGGTAAAGGAATTTTTATAGTTCAAACTGCAAGACTAAAATTTAAAATAAATTCAAATTATATTCTAGAGTTTTTTATTTTCAAAAAAAAAAAAAAAAAAAAACATTGCTCAAGTTTTTAAACCAAATAATTAAATAATTATTAAAAAATAATATAAAAAATTAATTCCATTTTTAGTTAAAATAACAAAAGAATGAATCCTTAAAGAAATGTTTAACCAGAACTTTAATCTAAAATATTTCAGAGATCTATTGAAAATTCTTTTTTTTTGTTTTTTTTGTTTTTTTTTTTCCAGTTTTTTATTAATTCTCTGTTTTACTCAAAAATCATTTTTAAGGCTTCATTTCTATATAGAAGTCATAAATTTCTAAATTTAATCATCAATGAAAATGATTTAAAAACATTTTTTAAAAAGATATGAATAAAAGTTTGAAATAAATAGAAAACCGAAAAAAAAACAAGAAATTGTGAAAAATCCAAATTTGAAAATTGAAAAAAAAAACAAAAAAAAAAAAAAGAAGTAATGAATCAAAAGTAAAATTTATTATTCACATTATTTATGGTTTATTTTTCAAATGGCTAAAATCATGAATTGTGATCTAATAGTGAATAATTTTAACACATGTTTTATTTATTATTAAAACGTTGTTTGACATGATGCAGTTTTCATTTAAAAAAAAAAAAAAAAATTTATTACTATTTTTGGTGATATTCATTTATCATTCAAACTGATTTATCTAGGACAAAACGAAGAAATTGAAATTGATTCTGTGTTTTTTTTTTTTTTTTTTAAATGACATCTTCGAAAGTGTAGATTTATTCTGTGTTGTATTTTAATGTTATTTTATTAAATAAATGAATGAATTTAGTGTAAAATAAGACAATTTATGCATTTGGAATATTGAAAAAATTGTATATCGCTAATTTAAAAGTTCGTTACCGAGAAGAAAAACCTAAATTTTAAGTTTTTTCAATAGAATGGATTTTTGATAAATTGCAATGGAAAATGAAAATTTCAAATTCAAGTTCATAAAAGGGTTTTGCGATATTCGCATGTAACTTTCAAGGAGATGAATTTTCAAATTTACTAAAAATCATTACGCAATTCAATACTTAACTTTACAAATATATTTTATTCCTTGTTTTGACCAAGATATATTCTCTCATGTTATAAATTGGTCTAGATAAAAGGATACTATAAATATTGTACCAGCACCGTCACCATCATACTTTCAGATTTATAAACATTTTTTTTTTTTTGTTGCGTAAAAATAGATACATCTCTCTATATAATGTTTTGTTCTAAATATTATTAATATCTACTTGAAAAAAAAAGAAGGTGAATAAATAAATAAAAATACAAAAAGAATAAGAATCAAGAATAAATATATAGAATATGTTATGGGTATCTCATCCATAACAAGATATAATTTTGAAAAGGAAAAAAATATAAAAGTCATATACGAGTATATTATATATTCACAATATAAGTATATTCTGTTTGTTTTTTTTTTTTTTAAATTTTTCTTTTATTATATCCATGAATTTTTGATACCAGACATAGATAGCGCCCTATTTTATATTCACGGGTGTCATTAAGTGTATTTAGCATGGTTTTGTTGAATCTTCAGTATGTGTCTTTTCAACAAGTTATATATTGCGATTATTTTTTTTTTCTGCATTTTTTTTTTTCAATATTTTTCTGTAGTTTTATTTTATTTTTCTATAAAAGTTTATATCATCTGTTTTCTGTTGTTATTATACTGCTGTAATACTGCTGCTGTTGGTTCTGCTGCAATAATAAAAAAAGAAGTCTATACACTCTTGTGAACTGACTTTTCAATAAATTTATTTTCCTTTATTTATTTGTTTTATGAAATTCTTTTTTTTTTTTTCTCTACATTTTTTTGTTGTTTATGTGTTGTTTGGTTTTTTTTTTTTCTTTAAGATTTTGCTACATGTCTTCTTTTCCCTATATCCTTCTCTATATGGGGATCACATATATTTTTTTTTTTATATTTTTTATGAAATCGTTTATTCTTTTGTATAAGATTTTTGAATGCTTCTCAAAGAAAACATATATAATACATGTGTTTAAGTATATGCATAAAAAATACGTTATATTATTATAAATTTCTTTGGAAGTAAAAATGAAATGGCAAGCAGAAAAACAAAATTGTTCTTCAAAAACAAAACAAAATTCAATTGATTTACAGGGTGGCCAATTTTACATACATAAATTTTGTACTTTGACATGTTTTCAATGAGAAATGTTTTTACAGAATAGTGTCTTGAAATAAAAATAAAAAAAAAAACAGAAAAAGTTAACGAGTTGGTAAGCAAAATAACCAAAAGGATTTTTTTATGTTTAACGTTTATAAAGAATCTACATTATCCTTAAAGATACCGAAAAAGTATAAATTCAAATGAGCAGTGTAGCATAATAAATTATATATCTGTTCAAATGGGAAAATTTTCCTTAAGGTTCAATTTTGTTGATCAATGTTATTCTTTTCTTTCCTTTTTTTTTTGTTTGTTATTTTGTTTTTTATCATGAAAAGAAAAATGGTTTTCAATTTAATTTTTACCGGTATATACTATGTGTTATCATTGTCATCATCTTTGTCGTTTATTTTAATTCAACTGAAATTCTATCATCAGCATCATCATTCGAATTGATGACATCAGCTTTCGCCAATACAAAAACGAAACAAAAACAAAAAAAAAAAAACATTTCATCCATCACACATCTTGATTTTGAATTGATGAATAAACAAAGAAATCAACAGCAAAATAAGAAATAAAAAGAAACAAAAATCAAAAAATAAAATTAACATACAAAAATAAATTGAAAATCATCAAATCAGTAACAAAACAGTAGCTAACAGCTTACTTTTGTTAACTCTTTTTTATTTATTTTTTTTATTTTGAAAAAGTAAAAAAAAAAAATTCTACAAAATAATACAATATCATTTTTTTAATGAAATTTTCGGCCAAATAACTATAAACCAACTATTTTGCATATCAAATTCAAAAAAGAGGAGCATCAATTCCCCAAAAAAAAAAAAAAAATTAACTCAAAAGATACAACAACAAAAAAAAATGAAAATAAAGAAAAAAAAAAAAGGGAACAAACTTAATTCAAGAATAAATAGCATCGCAGCAACAGAAGCACCAGTAACAGGAAAAAATTCTTCTTGTCACGAACATATCGATCTCTCGGCGCTGACTGCAGCATACTGCAATTTCTTAAATCTTTAACTTTTCTTCTTTTTTTTTTTTCACTTTTTTTATTTGCTTTTCTTATTTTTTCATCTTTTTTATTTTTTATTTCTTTATTTTTCATTTTAATGTCTTTTTTTATTTTTTTTTTGTTTTTTTTATTGTTTTTCAATGGTCAATCTTCTTCAAAATATCGTCGTCGTCGTCGTTTTCGTTGACAATATATACTAAAGCTAATACCAGTCATCATCAGCAATAAGAATCTCACCATACGGTAAGTAGCTTACTATACAAAAATATCAGACAAAAAAAAATACATATAGGTACATATGTATATTCTTCTTATATTTGGATCTCTTTTTATTGCATTTTAAAATTTAATTCAAGAAAAAAAATGTAAAAAAAAAAAAACAAACACATCGCAAAATAAAGCAAATTTACCTTCATACATCAATTTATTTGTTTTGAATCTTATTATTTTTTTTTTTGAATGTTTTATTTCAAATTTGTTGGTTATTTTCCTGTTATTTAATTTTAGTAAAACAAAAATAAAAAATATTTATTAAAACAAAAACAAAAAAATATATAAAAGTCGACTAAAAAACCTAACACAAGAAAAAAACAAATAATCAAGAAAAAAATTTAGAAAAAAAATAAAATTGGAATTTAAAGAAAAGAAATAAGAAATACGAAGAAGAATAAAAAACAAAAAATAATGACGTAAATTTCTTAAGAAGAACATTTCTTGCACACTTATTATTACCCTTCTGGGATGAAATCTGATATGCTGATTGAGTACCGAAATATACTAAATAAACGACAGATATCCGTTTCTTTTGCCCTTCATTATTTTATTTTATACTTGATTATTTTTATTTTTTTGTGGTTTTTTTTTAGTTTGTTTGTTTTTTTGTTGTTGTATTTTTTGTAATCATTTTCAATTCAAGATTTAGTTATATTTTTCCAATGGTATTTGTATAAGAGTATATACATGTAAATTGTTCAATGTCCTCTTAACTTTTTATTATTCAAAAAAATAAAATGATTTTTAAAAGAACAAGAAAAAAAAAAAATTCACAAAAAAATGGAATATTTGTGCGACAATAACGACTTTGGATAATACCTTAATTTAATTTAATTTAATTTTAAAATGGAATGTTTCTTCTTTCAGGATAAAAAATTGGGCATATTTTTTTTTTTCATTTCGAAATGAATTCTAGAATCATTAAGAAAATATTTGGGTATGTATGTTTTTTTTTTGTTGCTGGAAAAAGTGTTTCAGTTTTTATTTAATTTCTCAAAGAAATTATTTTAGATGAAATGAGAAATTTTATTTATTTGTCAGAACTTCTTTGGTAAGGACATTTTTAATTTTGAGCAGTCATCATGTTGTTCTTTTATCCTAATTACTTTTTTCTAATAATTTTAATTAATTAATCAATATTTAAAAAGAAGTTGGAAAATAATTTACAGCTTTATACTTCTTCTTATGATTTTTTTTTTTATTTAATAAAACAAAAATCAAACTCAATAATTTTTCCCAGAAGCTAAGTATAATATTGACATTGTATATCATGAAAGGTATATATGTTCTTATATCAAATAGAATAAAAAGACATATAGCGTAGAATAATTTACATTATTGCGTATAAGATTGTTAAATTCATTAATCATAACGTCCCCGTCAATAAAAATTGAAAATTACACTTCCTTTTGAAATCATTTTCTCTTTTCACAATTTTATTTTGTGTTATTTTTATTTCTTTTTTTTTTATTTTTTTATTTCATTACATTTCTTTTGTAATTTAAAGTTTAAAGAAAAAAAAAAATTACATTTTTCACACCCTAAGGGTGATAATTTGAAATTCAATTAAAAATTACTGTTAATTCACCATCCCATCATTGGACATCCGAATATAATACATACATACATACTACGTACAACGTACAACTCATGTATATATGTATGTATGTATGTTCAATGTTGAATGAGTGATTATAAATATTCCGAATTTTAAAAGAGTAAAATTTTAAGGCAAAAAAATAAAAGAAATTTTTTAACTTTTTTTTCTTATTATTGTTGTTTTTTTATTTTTTATTATTTTTTTTATTATTTTTTTTTGTATTTTGGTATGTGTATACATATAAACACAAGAAAAACCACTTAAAATAAATACTTCTTGAAAAGTACAAATAAAATAACCAACGCAACGACATGAAAAAGAAACATTTTTCAAGTGAAAAGAGGAGTAAAAAAACAAACACACATACAACCACAAATAAACTACATAAAAAAGAAAAAAAAAAACAAACGAGGAATGAATTAAAAAAGAGAATTATAAGAAGTGTGTAAAGCTTAATCTTGTTAAAATTTGACAACCTTTTTCCTTCAATTTATTTTATTTTTATTTTTCTTGAATTCATATTACAAAAAACCATTTTCGTACATACATAAATGTTAAAAGATGCCTGTCTATATAGTATTTATGAAGGTGCTAAATTTTGAACATGTTGTAGAAAAAAAAAAAATGAGAACCACAAAGTTCAAAAGAAAAAAATAATAAATTTTATTTTATTATAAATTTTTTTTTTTTTTAACTTTTCTTGAAGGAAATAACATCAAAAATGAGTACCACCAACTATACAACAATACGAATATCGATTGGATTATAAATAAATTAGTTTCTTTAACAAATTTAACACATATGGCGTGTGATGAAAATGGACATATTTTGAGGAGTACAAAAATTCCATAAAAGATTTAAAAACTGATCACAAAAAAAGAAAAAAAAAAATAATAAAGTATTGTTTTTTTGTCTTTTGTTTTTGTTTGTTTGTTTTTTTTTACTTTGAGAAAAAAAAATTAAAGCTAAATTTAAGGATTAAACGAATTACATACATCCAGAGTGTAGAATTGTGACAAAATAAGGTATTCATAAAGAGAGAAAGAGATACATAAAAGCAATAAAGATAGATAAAGATAAAAGAAAACCCAATTACAAAAAAAAAAGTAAATAAGAAAAACAACAAATATTAAATTCTGATATGATCCTTAAAAACCTTGATTAAGGGTTAAAATAAAAATTAAAGCTCAAAGTACACAAGAAAAAAAAACGAAAGATTTAAGCAGCGAACTTGATGATTAAAAAAACTGAATTTAAAAAAAAAATCAAAAACTTCATCATGTACGCGTACTTTTTCATATAAAAGTTAGTTTTGTCCTTCTGTGGCAGAGTTTTTTTGTTTTGTTTTTTTTGTTTCGCATTGTTTTTTTTTTTGTTTTTTGAATATTTCTTGTATATTTTGTGATCTTTTATTTATTGGTTCGTTGTGATTAATAATCACTGGCGTTCTTTATTATTATTATTTAATTCCTTACTGTTTTTTTTTTTTGTTTGTCTGATCGTAAATCCAAATATCATGTGCGTTTAAATCTATATTCTACAGGATTGTTACATAAATTTCATTCTTAAAGCATTACCAAAGCGGAAAAAAGAATTAAAAATAACGAAGTTTTTGTAGTTCTTTGTTTTTATGTTTTTTGTTTTGTTCTTATGAAGAATAAAAAATTCAGAGAGATTTACGGAGAGGCGTTACTGTAATTTTAAGAATTATGCGTTATCAAGTATTAAAATACAGACAGATATCATATACAAAAGATATTTCAACAACAGAATAAAATTATATCCTATGAATATAAAAAATAAAAAAAAAAAAAAAATAAAAAAAATTCAAAGATGTTCTGGCGGTTCATATTTACTTGTTGTTTATTTTTTTTGTTTTTAATTTTTATGAATTATTATTGTCATCCTAGGAATATTAAAGTTCAAGTTGTATATATTTTAAAGCTTATGAAATTACAAGGACAAAACAGAAAAACAAAAATGACATATCCTTATATTATTATCACATCACGTGTTCAATTGGTTTCAAATGCATACTGTTCATTTAATTATTTCTTTGAGTACAAAAAAAACTTTCATCATGACTTTCTTTATCAGTTTTACCTTCGAGTAATGTTTGAAAAATTCTTCGAAAAATTTGAATAGAATTATTCTTTACTGATGGAATACCTCAACAAATCGCTTACGGTACATAATGTTTTGAGGAAATTTAAGTCAAAATTATTACTTGTAAAATTCGTAATTTTTTAAAAATATTTTTCTGTTTTTTTTTTTTCAATTCAACCAGAAATGCAGTTCTGTTATTACAATATTGAAAAAAAAAAAAAATAAACTCTTTAAATGCATGAAGCGTGCATTTCTGATAAAAAGTAAAACAAAAAGAATTTGATAAACTTTAATTTCAATTACAGAATTGTTGAAAAAATTTGCAATAAAAAAAAAGAAATAAAAATTCGAGGACATGTAGTTGTTGATATGTAACAGTAGATTTTTTTTTTATTAGTTTTTGTTTTTATTAATATTTAAATTACACCAGCTAACATAAACAGTAACAAATGAAAAAATCAAAATTAATTTGTGGCTCGTGGCATACGAGTTTCTCATAATTCATTTTTTTTTTTGCCGCGCGTCATGCCGAAATACGAAACCATTCTTTTAAAAATTGCCTTAAGCTCTTCTTACTAACTTTATCGTTTTATGTGTATTTTTAGTTTTATTTTACTTTTTTTTTTTCGTTAAATAATAATAAAATAAAGTAACCAATATAATAAAAAAGAAAGAAAAACAGTGTAAATTTAAAGTATTTTTCTGTTAATAAAATGTTATATTTTCCGCACCGTTTTTTTTCAGTTAAAAAAGCTATTTTATTTCTTTTTAAAATTTTTTTATGTAAATTATTTTCAAATATACTAAAAGCATATATGACAAATAATATGCATGAAGGAAAAACCAATTAGTTTTATTTTACAATTTTTCTTATATTTTTAATTTAATTTAGCATATAAATTATTAACACTATGCAATTTTAATACTACTTTTTTTTTTATATTTCTTGTTATCTATGATAATTGTTTGGTTGTTTTTCTCTCTCTATATATTTTTTTTTTGTATTATTTTAAATTAATCATTTTATATTTTATTATTTGACACACCTTTAAATCATATCTCAGACAAAAGACTAAAAAAGAAAAATATGTACAAAAAATAGTTAAAGAACCATGCAACAAGTACAAGAATAAATTTACAAAAACTAAAAAAAAAAAATTAAAAAAAAGAAAAAGATTGTTTTGAGATTTATAAATTTTAAAATGGTAACAAAAAAAAAAAGATTGAAAGAATAACAAAATAAATATTATACTCGCACAGATAAATTTTTATAGAAACTTTGTTCACTTGATTTTTTTCTCTTTGTATAATTTTTTTTTTTTTTTGAAAAAATTTTTTTAATATAATTTCATGCGAAATAACTTAAGGCGGAGTTATATGTCTAAACCTATCTTCTTTTAATATATGGATATAAAATATATACGTACATGTGTGGAAAATATAATAAGAATTTTCATTTGAAGTTAAAATATATTTTACACTCCTCTTTTATTTCATTCATGTAGGAAAATTAATACACATGACTATTTATTATTGCTTTATTTCACGAAACAATATTTATTACTGTTTAATTTTACAAAAAAGAATTAATTTTACAAAAGATATAAATGCTAATTTTATTATTAAAATATAAATGCCTTATTCCGTCGCGTCGTTAATTAAGCGTCTTTACGTCGTTTTAGTCTTAAATCTTATTTTGCACTACTCCATGTACGCAGTATATTAAATGACATCCTCATTTTTTTTAAATCAGCATTCAGCAAGAAGAAAGGAGAGTGCGGAATTGAGAATTTCCCTCTCCTACATCTCGGCCATCCTGAATTTCATTCGTCTCGAATGCCTCTTCACCTTGTGAACTAGGCCACATCTTCATGAATTCGGCGCACGTCGTCGTGTACTTTGGACCTTCAGTAGTTCCTTCTTTAATAACGTCATAAGAATTATTATTCTTTACTTTAATTACTTTGTAAGGACCCAAATACTTCCGTTTAAGTTTTAAACCGCCTCCTAACTGCGTTCTTTTGATTACCACAATATCACCTTCTTTATATTTTACAGCTGGTCGTCTTCGTAAATTGTATGTTCTCTTATTTTCCGCTTGAATATCTAAAATTTGTTGCTTTGCAGTTCTTCTCATATCATTTCGACTTTGTTGAAAATATTTAATTGTTTCCTTTTCAATCAATTCTTTAATAGTCACGTCTTGTTTTGTTTTCATTTTCACACCAATTAACAGTTCGAAGGGAGTGGTACCGATACTGCGATGAAATGTTGAGTTAGTAATCTGTTGGACATGATTTACGTACTTATACCACTTCGTAGGATCTTCTTCTGATAGTTTTGACAACACTGAGATTATAACACTATTTAGTCTTTCCACCTGTCCATTTGAACGCGGCAGGCCTGTTGTTATTAAAATGTGTTGAATTCTTTCTTCTTTGCAATAACTATCAAATTCTTCAGATGTAAATGCTGAACCTCTATCGGTGATGATCTGCGATGGATTTCCAAAAACATATTTCTGCATTTCGAGCTTCGAAATTACCTCTTTTGAAGAAGTAGTCTTAGTTGGATACAACCATGTAAATTTCGTGAAAGCGTCAATCACTGCCAAAATGTGCTTATAGTTTTTATTTGTGGACTCTAACGGACCAAGAAAATCAATATGATACGTGTTAAGTGGTATTTCTTCCTTATGTAATGGATGTAGTTCGCCTTCTTGTTTACCACGTTTCTTATTTGAAATTATACAGGTAATACAATTTTGAATGCATCTCTGAATTTTATCATCAAGTTTTGGTATGTAGTAGTCTTTACTTATAAGTTCTTTAGTTTTTTTTAAAGCAAAATGTCCTCGTTCATGAGCTTGTTTAATGACCTCTAGCTGCATTATTCTAGGAATTACAAGGAGTTCATGGCCGTCATTGAATTTGTATATAATATCATCTTTCATGAAATAATCTTCATAAGTTTTTTCTTTTAAAATTTCTCTAATCGCTCGAATTTCATCATCCAAACTTTGAGCTTTCTTAATCTTCACAAATATATTTTCATCTTTTATAATCATAACGACGTTACGACTTAATGCGTCAACGTGTCTCATCTTGGACCCACTTCTGTGTTCAATTGTAAAATCATACTCTTGTAAAAATAACACCCATCTAGCAACTCTGGTTCCTAAATCTTTTTTATCTAGTGTTTTAGTAAATGCATTGCAATCTGTAATTAATTTGAATTTTAGCCCCAGTAAATAAACTCTAAATTTTTTAAGCGCTTCAATAATTGCAAGAACTTCTAACTCATAACTTGAATATTTTCTTTGTTGTTCGTTCGTTTTCTTAGACATATAATAAACAGGATGTAACTGTTGATCGTCTGGTGATTTTTGTAAAAGGACAGCTCCATATCCGTCTGCACATGCATCTGTATGAACCTCCGTTTCGTAAAACTGATTATATATATTCAAAACTGGTTTTTGAGACAAAAGATTTTTTAAATTATTAAATGAATCCATTTCCCTTTCCTTCATGACAAATTTAACATTTACTTTCTTCAAATCGCTTAATGGTTTCGCTACTAATGAATAATGTGGCATAAATTTCCGAAAATAACCTGTCAAACCCAGAAAACTTTCTAATTGTTTTAAATTTTGTGGTACTGGAAACTGTAAGACTGCTTTTACCTTATCTTCACTTAAAGATATTTGACCATTTTGTATTATATGGCCTAAAAATTCAATTTTTCTTTTCAAGAAGTAACATTTTTTTATGTTTATTTCAAGACCATACTCTTTACATAATTCCAATACGAGACGTAGACGTTCCAAAGCTTGATCTTCATCTTTAGCAGGAATAATTATATCATCTATATAAGATAACGCTATTCCTTTGTTGGTTAGTTGACGAAAAATACAGTTTATATGACGTTGAAAAACGCCAGGTGAATTCGATAAACCAAATGGGACTTTCAAGAACTGATATTGTCCACTATGTGTGACGAAAGATGTATATTTTCGACTGTTTTTGTTGACACTAACGTGGAAAAACCCATTTTTCAAGTCTATTGTACTGAAAATTTTCGAATCTTGCAATCTGTCTAGTTGGTCTTCGATCAGTGGTAGAGGAAATCTATCTTTAACAATAATCTTATTAATTTTTCTATAGTCTATACAGATTCTTGGTGATCCATCTTTCTTTTTGACAACTACCACCGGACTAGCATATTCTGAATCGCTTGGTTCTATTACATCATTTTTTAACCATTCTTCTATTTGTGATTCAATAATTTGTCGTTCGCTAAAAGGAAGACGTCTTGGAGAACTATGAATTGGAGTATCGTCTTTTAAGATAATATTCATTTCTACGTTAGTTGTTTTAATCTTTTTTGGCTCATAATTTTCAATGATTTCACGAACCATTCTTTTTGCCTCTTTGCTAGCATTTTCATCAATATGAATGTCATTGGTTTGTTCAGCTATATTTATATTCATTACTCTGTATATTTCATTATTATCAGAAGCTTTAACTGCCTTTTGCACAGTAACACCGTTACCATCAATTTTAATATCTGCATATTCACACAATTCTCTTCCTATTACTACGTCTATATCTATACAGTTTGTTGGTACAACGTGGAAAATTAAGTCAAATGTTTCATCATCAATTGTTGTTTCACCGTGAAAACAACCAATTGGCTTAACTTTATTATTATGAATATTGCTACCAAAACCTACGAGAAAAAGTTTTGATTCTGCTAACATAGGTTTGCCGATATCAACATACACGTCGTACGTTACAATATTATATTTACTGCCCGTGTCAAATAAACATGTTAATTGATGATTATTAATCAGAATAATTTTATTCATTACATTGTCTAGAATAGGAACTATATGTTTTACATTTCTTTCGAACTTATCATTATTTCTTTCTGTACATGACCTTGATAAATGACCAAATTTGTTACATTTAAAACATTTTGGGCCTTTTTCTTTATTCTGACAATCGTTAGATTTATGACCTCTTATTCCACAATTATAACAAATAATTTCTGATTTTGTCTCTTTCTTTTCTTTTCTGCCCATTATTATTTTATTTTCAGCCTTCTTTAATTCAAATGGTTTGTTTTTCTCTCTAATAGTGTCATAAGATTTCAGTTTTTCTTTGAAATCTTGTATATTTTTAGCGCCATAAAGCATCACTTTATTTACATTAAGATCTCTGATACCATCGATTACATATTGGAAGAGAGCATTATCTTCCACATTTCCTCTAGAAGCTAATTCTCGCATACTGAAAAAATATTCTTGTACGCTCTCATCTCTTTGCATTTTTCTTTCAATCATCATTTTATGTATTTTTGCGCTATTTGTAACTGTTTTGAATTCATCTAATAAAGCAGTTTTAAGTGCAATCCAGGACGTAATGTTTTTCTCACTTTTCACAAATAGTTTGGCAATACCTCGAAGGGATTTTTTTCCAAGAATAAATTTTTGAAAGTTATCTAAACCCATTATTTTACATGTTTCCTCGAATTCTGAAATCCAAACTTCAACTAGCACAGATTCAGAGCCGTCATATGTATTTACTGAATCTTCAATATCTTTAAAACTAATAGCGAAGCGAGATATAGAATTATTAAAATTCGTCGTTGTTTTAGGTATGATTGCATTCCCTGAAAAACTGGAACAATCGTCTGATAAATTCTTTTCAATGTCGTTATTTTCATCTTCGTCATTATCATCCTCTTCTTCATAATCATCCTCAATTTTGTCTTTTAATAAATTTCCTTTACACAAATTTTCAAATATGAAAGGTGTTAAATCTTCATTATCATAATCTAACTCGAGGATATTACATATAGAAACAAGGTTACCTTTCGTTAAATTATCTTTAATATATTGTAATTTTTCATTGTACTTTAAATCATTTTTATCAAAGTTAAAACCTTCGAAATTTCTTATTCTTTTCCTATTTTCTCGATCACCTTCATTATGAAATATAAATTTATGCAGAGCCTTTATAGAACTTGTTTTAGCTACTTTTATATTCTTCTCGACACTTTCAAACATACTGATCGACGACATCTTGTTGATTGTAGTTTGAAATATTGAAAAAAAATTAAAACAAAAAAAATAACTTACTGCGTTCTCTTCTTATTCTGAGGTCTATGGGTATGTGCAAAGAATAAAGGTGATTTATTACTATGTTGCTAACACTACTATTGACACTTGAATATTATTTTGTTGTAGTTGACAATTGCCTTTTCTTTCTCGTTTCCTTATTCTCTTTTTTTTTTTTTTGTGTTGTTCTTCTTCTTCTTTTTTTTTTTTTTTTGATAATTTAAAATGCCGGAAATTTCACAACTTACACTTTTAATCCCGAAAATTTAATTATGCTCACAATTGAAAATTTCAAAACTTTGTTTTTTTTTTTTTTTTTTAAAAAAAACGAAATATTTATAATTCTTTCCGTTTTATATACAAAGTATATGGTATGTACATTGTACGTATATTCAAATTATTAAAACCGCACATTTAGAATTTCACAATATTTGAGTATGCTATTTCAATTTTGGTTGAGCCCCCATTTTGTAGGAAAATTAATACACATGACTATTTATTATTGCTTTATTTCACGAAACAATATTTATTACTGTTTAATTTTACAAAAAAGAATTAATTTTACAAAAGATATAAATGCTAATTTTATTATTAAAATATAAATGCCTTATTCCGTCGCGTCGTTAATTAAGCGTCTTTACGTCGTTTTAGTCTTAAATCTTATTTTGCACTACTCCATGTACGCAGTATATTAAATGACATCCTCATTTTTTTTAAATCAGCATTCAGCAAGAAGAAAGGAGAGTGCGGAATTGAGAATTTCCCTCTCCTACATTCATTATATTAAAGCTTATTATTTTTTTTTTCCTCCCAAAGACTATAGGAATATATACAGACATTACTTACATACATTGTTGCTATACATAATTTGAATGAATAAGTAAAAAAAAAAAAAAAATGTTTTTTTAATTCATGTAACCTGCTGTGGTAATTTTTTGAAATATAATGAGAAAAAATGAAAATGAATTAAGAACAGAAGCTCTATTATTATGATTTGAAAAGAAAAGAAAAGAAAATAATCCATTCAAAGAATAATAGTAATTTGAAAATTAATACACTTGAAGTACTTCCATTACTCCATGGATTTTTACTTTACTATAGAAATTTTTGTTAAAATTAGGATATAAGTAAAAATTTTCAATAATCACATATTTACTGTTAAGAATATTAAAATAATAGACATTAAATAGTTTTCCAGGATTTTCCAAGAAAAATTTCGACATGTGAAGAAGAAAATAAGAAGAAAAAGTTCAAGTTGAAGCAAGAAACTCTTACAAAATATTACAGAAAGGAAAGTCACAATCACAAACGTAGTAGTGGCTTTTTTTTTTCTTTAAATTTTGTATAATTTCTTCTGCATAGAACTTATTTAAATAATTTAGACCAATCATGCAAGTGTCTTGCCTTCATTTATTCATGCATGCAAATATTTTTACGAGGTTGATTTTAAAGTTTTTCTGGAAAAAGATTAATTTGTGTTTTAACTATTGATTAAATTTTAAAATCTTCCTTTTTTTTTTTCGTCTTTATTCATCAATTTACTTTCACTAATACTCTTTAAAATTTTTTTGTTTTTTTTTCTTTAAATTTCGACAATGGCAATCCACATTTCCAACAACATTGTTTTATTTCCAGGAAATGGTGGATTGACTTCATTATTCCAGAATATTTATTCAAAAAAATTTCACAAATTTAATTATAACTTTTTACGTTTACAAGTTTGTTGACGAAAACAAGCAGAAAATATCGAAAAATCTGAAAAATTACCACTTAAAAAAAAAATTAAGAAAGAATACAAATCAAAAATTTTTTTTTTTTGCAGAAACTCAAATAAAATTTCAACATTATGAAACTTGTATTTACATGTTGTTTACTTGTATGTTTTTTTTTTTACCGTAATGTGAAATTCGTGAGGATATCAATATAATTATTATGTTTGTATTATTTTTATTATAAAATTTGTTATAATTTTTTTTTTTTTTTTTAAATTATACATTCTTGTATATTTAAAAATGCATAAAAATAATTTAATACACGATATAAAAAATAATTCTTCAGTTGGTTTTTTCTTTTTTTTTTGTTGTTACTTTAAATCATTTAACATTTCAATTTTCATGTACATATGTATGTAAAAGTGTTTTTGGAGTAAAAAAAAAAAAAAAAAAATGTAGGTATTATGAAAGATATCAAAAAGTCCGCTACTATTTAAAAAGTATGTTATTTAACTCATAAATGTGAAATAAAACTGTGTGTGTTTTTTTTTCTTTTCTTCTTTTCTTTTAATAATTATTGTCTATTAAAAAAAAAATATATATATATATAAACATATTTTAAAATGTGAAAATCGTTTTTTATTATATTACATGATATTTTTATACTTACAATATTTTTTAAATAAAAATCAATTCTCATGTAATAACGAAATGTTTTTTTTTTTTTTTCTTCAGATTACTATAGTAACTGATGAATAAGCAAGATATTAAATAATAATAAAAAAAATAAAATAAATCTATAAAAAATATTACTTAATGGGTAATTTAATAAAAATTTTTTTTTTTTTGTTTTCTTCACTTCTTTTAAAAATCATTTTATAGATATTTTTATTTTTTCACTTTTGTTTTCATGAACATGTGAATATTACATTTGATACAATATACGTATAATATTCACAACATGTGTTTAATATCAATAAATGTAAATTAAATGAGATCTATTCAAGTACATCATATAAAAATGAAAATAAAAAATAAAAACAAAATAGACTTTTTAAATATATTTATAACAACATATCTCACAATATAAAAAAATAATATAAAAAATGTACTCAATTTTTAAGATATTATATTGTGGTATATTATGCAAAAAACAGATAACATTTTTTTAAAGACTTCTTTTTTTTTTTAAATCTTTTTTGTATTGAATTTGTTTCAAGCACAGTTTTTTTTTTTTTTTCTTCAATTACATTGAAAATAAAAGTTTTTTCTTGCTTTTTCTTCACAAATATTGTTTTTTTTTTTACATTGAAGAATCAAGAAAAAAAAGAAAAAGATATTTACTAAGAAATTTATTCAAATGTATCGATTGAAACTATTTCAATGGACGTTTTTTTTTTTTCTTAAATAATGAACCCTAAAAAATTATATTCGTTAAATTTTTTTAGTATTTTTTTCTATGTTATTTTTTTTTCTTTCTAATACTAAAAAAATATATATTACAAAATATTTAAAAATATTTATGTACATAAATATTTTCATGTGAATGAATGATTATATGAAACATATGGTGTTTCATAAAATGTATAAGATTTACAAGAATGTTTTCCAAGGTTTTTTTTTTTTTAGGTATATACATCACTTGGTGAATTTAAGTTATGTAATCGAGACTATTTTTTTTAATAAGTCAGTTTTTCTTGCAGTAGAAGTTCATACATTAATGGAAGAATTGTTTATAATTTAAAATTTTTGGATATTTCAAATTTATGTTAAATAATTAATTTTAATACATGCAGTAAAAACAAGTTATATTTTCTTATACACCCTACATTTCCTACACATATTTTCTACAATATACTCCAAATAAATACCTTGCATTAGATCATTAGAGACAATTTTTTACAAAATCAAAAACAAAAAAAAAAAATTTATTATTTTTTTTCTTTTGAAATTTGTTTCTTTGTATTTGTTACCTTTTCGATATTTTAAATACGTGAATTTATCTTGAAAAGAACTTAAACTACAAACTTAAAAAAAATTTTTCTTCATTAAAAAGAAAAAAAAAGATTTTCTTTTTCTTTAATTTTTTTTTTTTTTGCACCGATCAAATGATCATATTATTGAGAAATCAAAACATATTAAAAGTATTTAATATATACAACAACAACAACAAAAAATAACAACAGTTCAATGCAAAAACAAAAAATTGTATTTAAAAGATTGTTTTGTTTATAGGCTAAATAAAATGTAATATCTACTTTGTATAAAAAAAATATCATATATAAAATTTATTTAGTATATGCACAAGTATATATCACATATGTATGTATAGTATATAGTATATCTCATATGTACCTATACCAATATTTTATTCATCAGATACAAAATATATCTACATATTTCTAAATAGTTTTCAGTTTTGTTTTTTTTTTTTTCTTCAAATGTTTAATTTAACCAACAATTTATAAATGTATACAAATTCATTGAGTTCAATAATTTTAAAAAGGTTTCTAGATGCACGATTTTTCGATTATATCGAAAAGAAAAGAAAAAAACTCTAAAAGAAGAAACAACAAAAAAAAACCAATCAAAAAAAAGAAAAAAATATGGATAGGTGTTGAAAAATTTGTTTGTAGTTTTTGACGAAATGTGTGCATTTATATAAATAAAAATTGTTCACATGCAGTTGAAAAAAAAAAAAGATATACTCGTATGTATCCATGTACCTATATATACACATCATCAACATTTTGTATATTATGTAATGAAGTGTTAAAAATATTCATTAAGATGACTGATATAATAAAATAAAGTGTTTTGTTCTTCTAGAGTTTCACATTCAAATAAATTCCATTCAAAAATGAAAAAAAAAAAAAAAAAAAATTTGCAAGACTTTAAAAGTTAATTCAACTTTTTTTTAACGTGAGTGAGTATTTTTTTGTTTTGTTTTTTTTTTTGTGTTTCGAGGCCTATAAAAACTATAATACATGGTTAATCTTATGGAATAAAAGTAATTTTTCTATAAATAACTTTAAAAACAAAAAAATGTAATTAAAAAAAATTTAATTAGAAATTTCAATTGAAAAAAAGACACTTGTACAAAATACAACATTTTTAAAAACTTAATGATCACACAAGAGCAAAAATAATAATAAAAATCAAATTATAAATAAATTATAAAAAAAAAAAAAAAATATATGTTGTATCTTAAATTGTCTGATGTATGTTTTTTTTGTGTAGGTACTACCTCTAACAGTGAACTATATATATACAGTACATACAATTTTATTAAGAAGAAATTGTTTTATTTTTTTTTATTTATTTTTTTTTTTTTTCAAGAAAAAAAAAAAATTATGTATTTCAATCTCTACTTGTCTGAATAATGATTACAAAAAGATACAATTTATCGTATAATAATAAAAAAAAAAAAAAATGTTTTTTAAGATATCAGGAAGTGTATTTTTGAGCAATGATTACATTGATGATGATGACGATGTCATAAATATAATTTATATATAATTTTTGTAATATACACACACAAATACATAGATAATAAATAACATAAAAGAATTTTTAATGATCAGTGATCAAATCGATCAAGAGCCACACTTTATATATATGATTAACAATAAAGTTAAACTTATATGTATATAAGAAACATCAAACAGAAATATCAGAATTAAGTTTAAATCATAAATAAAATACAATCAAAATTTTCTTCTTTTTCTTCGTTTTTTTTTCAATACTTTGGATCAAAAGAAAATTTTTCTTTTGGTATCACAATTTTTTTTTTTTCATCATAATTTCATTCTGGACACAAAAAAAAAAATTTATCTTGTTATAGCTAAATATCCTTTTTTTTTAAAAAATTTTTTTTTTCATTATTGCTCATTCAAAATATGATTTTTTTTTCTACATTATATAATATAATTATTATAAAATTATAATCATCTTTCATCATCCATAAGACAAAAGTATATTACCTATCAGATTAATTTTCTTTTTTTTTTTATGTATTTAAAATAACGAAATTGAACTTTTCTAATTTAATACAAAAGAAAAAATAAAACCAATAAAACAACAAACCGATGAAAAATCATAAAACAAATGAGAAATAATTTAAAAAAGTAAAAAAAAAAAAAAAATTGAGAACAACAAAAAGAACATAAAAAAATAAAAAAAAAAAGAATTCCAATCAAATTGGTTTCCTGATAACTACGCCCAGAAATACAATTACTCTCTGTTGTGCTGTAAAAATTGAGAATTCATCATAATAATAATGCAAAAATACAAAATACAAAAAAAATAAAAATAAAATAAAAATAAAAAATTTTATAATAAAAAAATCCCTTTCAATATTCTTCTATTTTAACATTTTGTTTTTTGCTTTGCCTTTTTTTTTTTTTTTTATTATTATCATTTTTACCTCATGAACTTTATAAATAAATAAATAAGAAAAAAAAAAAAATTCAGGTAAAAATCAAAATCAAAAACTTAAGAAAGAAAAATAAAAAAGGAAGAAAACTACATGGTATATATTTTTTTCTTTTATCATAAAAAAAAAAAAGAAGAAGAAAAGAAAATAATAAGTAAAGATCATTTTACTGACAGCATTTCGTTATTTAAACATCATTGGCGTTGTTTAAACGCCTGCTCTTTCTGTTATAAGAGAAAAAAAAAAAAAACAATGAGAAAGAAAAAAAAATTTTTTTTACCATTTTTCATGCTTTTACCAAAGGTAATCAAAGGTACAACAAGCGCCAAGAACAAAATTATTATATTTATTTTATTTTTATTTTCCATTTTTTATTTTTATTTTTTTAAAAATTTTTTATTTTTTTACATAAAATTGACCTTCATAAGCAATTATGTCCAATCATTTTTTCATCATTTTCATTTTTTTTTTTTTTTTTTGTGGTTAAAAACTGCTACGTGTACTTTTATGATATACAATATTACCTTAACTTGATTCTACGTGCTACTTATTTTCGTATCATAAAAGGAATTTATTTTTTATTTTTTATTTTTTTTTTAATATGGTGAACTTAAAGTGCAGAAAAAAAGAAAAACTTGAATAATTATTTGAAAAAATCAAAAAAAAAAAATCCTGTAATATAGTAGCAAAAAAAAAAAAAAAAAACTTTGGTTACACTCAGGATATTCCATAATATTAAATTATAAAGTATATGTACTCACTCTATTCATTCTTTTGTAATATGTTCAACGTTAAACTACATGTTTGATTTGAAAAAAGGAAAAAATTACAAAAAAGCCAAATTTTAATCAATAAAATTGAAGGAAATTATAAAAAGGTTTTTCGCGAAAAAAAAAAATTAAAAAAAAAAAGGTCTATATAAGTAGAACTTGATTATGAGGTAAAATATAAGAGGTTTACGTGAACTTGTTTACAATTTTATTTTCGAATAGGAAGTTCGTAGGACTTTGCAGGATGAGTTTTATAATTTTTAAAATTTTTAAATTATCCACGGTTATCGTTTGAAGTTTATTCCTTATTTTTTTTTAAATTGTAAACCACAACGTAGGGATATCTCTATAACTACAGTCTTACTTAGCATAGCGTTTGTTCATATATAGATTGGATAAATAAAAGGGGTAAATTATGGGACGAATAAAGGATATTCTGTTTTAATTTTGTCATAGCATAAGGGAACCCATAACAATGGAGAAGACGGATCTCCTTGAAACATTGATAATGTTTGGCTCTTTTTAACACAGAACTAAGAAAGAAACATTTCTACGTTTTTCAATAAAAAATTCCTTTATTACTTCTTCATGTATCTTTTTTCGAAAAAGATATTTTTTAAACGCAACTATTTTATCATTTTTATAAAAAAAATTAGAAATTTCATGTTTTTTTTCTTTCTTATTGTTATTCAAATTAAATGGTGTTAAAAAATCTATTACTCTTGTCTTTTCATATATTATTATATTCTTTAAATTAATAGAAGACAAAAAAAAAAAAAAAAACCCATTCTTAATTTAAATCCTTTTAAGGTACCAAAAACGTTTGAGAATTATGTATTTTCAAAAAATAGCATATAATTCAGTTAAACAAAAACAATACACAAACTTACAGAAAAAAATAAAAATTATCTAAATAAATGGGAATAAAACATTTCTCGTTATACTTCAAAAGGCTAATAATGACAATTCTGTTAAATCGTAAATAAATTTTCACGGTGTTTTTTTTTTTTTTTATTTTTCTTTTATACACTATTTCTTTATTGCGAATTGAAAGAAAAGTAGCAGCAACACAACAACAACAGCAACGGCAACTTATGTCATTCGATTTATTCTTGTTGAATTATTTAGATTTTCTCAGTTTACTGTACGATAGATACATATAGATGTTCATTTTTTTTTTATACATACATATTTAAGTAATAGATACTTTTTTTTATTTTTTATTTTGCTGTTTGTTAAGGTACGAAGTTATTAGCATCAGCAATACATTCATCGAATCAATCGATTGAGAAAGTTTTGCATCTCTAAACAACAAGATAAAGGTGGAATTTCGCTTACTTGCACGCTTCGCGAGTGCAATTTTCATCATGTGGAACATTTTAAAGAATGGATGGTTGGTGTACATTGTAATTTTTTTTTTGTTTTTTTTGTTAGCTACTTTAAGAGTAAGCTTTAAGGTTGTTTTTTTTTTTTTTTGTTTTGTTATAGGTAGTAGGTACTTTTCAATTTTTGTTTTTGTCGTTAGGTTTTTTTTTTGTCTTTGCCATATTTAAAGCATACAGATTGTTTGTATTTTCTAAGTGCTACCGTCAATCTAATAGGTTATTTTTTTTTTTGAATTATTTTATGAATAGATACACAGATTCTTCAGCCTATAACCAGAAAAACTTGGGATTTTTTTATGAGTGAAGTACACGAAAAGAAAAAAAATAGAAAAACTAAAGTTTTTAGGATAGGGTACACAAACTTGGTTTGAATGCGTTTTTTTTTCCTCACATATATATTTTTTTTTTCATTCCATACAACAGAGATATGGTAATAAAACAAATAAAATATCATAGTTATGCGATTTTATTCTTCTCACCAACTTTTCGCTATTTTTGTGCATTAAAATCCCAATCTTTAAAAAACTAGTGAAGCATATAGATACTTTTCCTATATATTTAGATACAAAAAATACAAGAAAGATACATTATGTACTTATGTGGTAAAAATCTGAATAGTTAAGTTGTAGGTCATATACAGAGAGTTTATATTTATTTTTAAATCGGAGTAAAACATTTTAAACTAACTTTTTTTTTTAACACACAATGAGCCTTCACTTTAAGAAGAAAAAAAAAAAAAGAAACAAAGACTTTTCAAAAGACTCTCTAAACTAAAAACTTTTAGTTTAGGTTCACTAATTGTGTATAAGTTTCGTCTTTTCTATTTTCAAGGCGTCTTATTGTGTATGCTTTATATGAAATAAGATTATTTAGTGTTACTTACAGGGTGTTTAAAATGAATTAATTCAATCATTAAAAATCTTGAAAAGGGATAATTTTCAAAATATTTCAAAAATTTTCAGAGATATTTCAACGCTTCTATGAAGAATTTTTGGATAATAAAATATGACATTCTTAGCCTTAGTTTAATATTTTAGAAAAAAATAATATGAAAATAATGCTCTCCCTGTATTTATGCATTCATGGCGTTTAACTGGAAAAAAAAATATATAAAAATAAAGGAAAATCGATAAAAAGTATTCATTTTCTTTATAAATAGAATTAAATAAAATTTAAAATGTAAAAAAAAAAAAAAAAAAAAACTGTGAAAAAAAAAAACGACGCAGTGAGAAAAATATTGAGAAAAATTGATAAAGTGACTAGAAAATAAAACAATTCCTTTGAATTTTGAAAAAAAAAAATAAATCAACAAGAAAATATATAAAAATCATGAAAAATATGTAGAAGAAAAAAGAAAAAAAAAGAAGCACATTAGCCTTACAAAACGCAAATATTATATAGTAAGTATAAGTAAAAGTCCAATAAGTATTGTTTTTCCAGAGTAGCATTTAACAACTTCAAGAACTTTAGGTTCAAATAAAATAAATGCTATTACACCACAAACTATAAAGTGAAATTTAATAGTATGTATAATGTGAAAGAATATAAAACAAAAAAAAACACCAATAACAAAAAATCTATTCGTATTATGCAAAATATTATATTAAAAAGAATCTCAACTCAACTTCTCTCTATAGCTGTTTGTATTTATCGATATATTTATAGATATCAATATACGAGTATATGCATAAAATGCATTAAAATAAATAAACAACAACAACAGCAGCAGCAATAGGAAAAAAAAAAAAGTATCTATATCCATCCATACGACAACTATAGATACTAATTCTTATTAAAACATCCATACATACATAGATACATATGTATCTACTAAATATATTTAGTTGGTTTTTTTCAACTAACTACACATTTTAGAGTTTAAAGTTACATTGATAGAAGATTTTGATTTTTCTTAAAGGAATATTATTATAAAAAAAAAAAAGTATATATTACCTATATAAAGTACTAAACATATCAGATATAACGACAATAACAAAAAACAAAAAAAAAAAACACAAAACGACGGTAATGTCTTCAAAAAGTTAAGAAAATTTGCATTATCGTGACTAGATAGTGTGCTTAAAAAGTAGCCTTTTACAGCAAAATTCGACATTATTTGTTGATGTTGTGTTATTTTTTTTTTTTTTTTTCATTTTCTTTTGATGACTTCTCTTATTTTTTCAAACTAACAACTAAAACTTAAAAAACTAAAAAAAAAAAAAAAAAACAAAAAAAAAAAATATATTTTACTGTATATATTCATTTTATCTATAATGTTTAAATAAACAGAAGCTTTAAAATCTTTTCATGAAAAAGTTTTCTTAAAATATGTATGTAAAAAAAAAAAAACAACAGAAAATCTACAAAACAAAACAAAATTAAAACAAAAATACAAATAAGGAAAAAAAAAACCATATTGTTGGTTGGTTTTATATATTTTTTTTTTTTTACTGTATTTTCTAAAAGAATTTATAGATAAAATTTAAAATAAAAATTAAAGTAAGATTATTTCAATATGTGTAATGTGAAAAAAGAAAATTATTGTCATTTCTTTTTTTTTGTTTTTCTGAATAAAAAAAATTACTGTTTGTTTTGTTTTTCTATTTTAAAGACATTTATTGGTAAAGTAATCAAATAATTTATATGTAATATAAAATATAAAAAAAAAGTATATATATACACACACACACATAACATACACACAGTAAAATTATTTTAACTGATTTTAAAAATAATTATGTTTTTAAGCATAAATTCTAGAAAATGTAGTAGCACAATTTTTGCATTTAATATTGGCTATAAAATAAATTCTTCGAAAAAATATTTTCTCCATTAAAAATAAAAAAAAAAAAAAAAAAATAAATAAATAAATAAAATACACATTAAAAATTTTCTTTTGATATGCAAAAATAAACACGAAAAACAATTTTATTTTGTGGTATAAAATCTTGGAATCTCACCAAATAAAATATTTGTTGTTTTGTTTTGTTTTGTTTTTTTTCCTTTTTTTGAAATTTATTGATAACTTTCAACTTAATAAAAATAATGTTTTTTTTATTTTTTATACATATTTTATTTCTCAGCATTCTTGTGAACTATTAAAAATTTGAATTTAAAATATTTTAACATGAGCATATGTGTTTTATGTTCAAGTATGTTGAATTTTCGCTATAGTTTTTAAATAAATAATTAACCTTTCAGGTCTTTTTAAAAAATTTCCTTAATAAAAAAATGTGCTTGTTTATTTATTTATTAAACTTGTAAGTTTTATATAAACATCAAATTTGGTGCCATTTTTTTCTGTTTCTTTTTTTTTTTCTTTTTAATGAATCCGACATTAAATTATGTTGAAAAATTGAAAAAATAAAACAATATTTTTAATTACGTGGGTAAAATCCTTTTAAAAAACTGTTTTTCATTTTCTTCCTCGTGATAGCTACTTTCTTTAAATTGTACTTTTTTTTTAAAAAAAATATATATATATATTTCTGTGTATTCTTTAAAAATTTCTCAGTTTTAAAATCAATATTTCGTGGAATCCAAGAAATGTATTTTTTTTTTATTAGAAATAAATCTAAATTTTGAGGTAAGAAACAAGTTAAAAAAAAATATATATAAAAATAAATTTATAGCACAAATCATCGAAAATTTCGAAAATAAAATAAAACTGAAATTTAAGACAAACAAAAAGAAATGAATAAAATAAAGTTGAAAGTAAAAAAACAACCAAAAACAAAAAAAAATAAAAAAAAACAACACTTTGAAAAGTAAAAGAAAATGTTACTTGAAAATCCACAAGATACACACAATCATCATCATCAACATCAACATCATCCAGAAAAGAAGACTGATAGAAGATTGGCGTGGTTGTAATTGATATTGATATTCATTTATGCAGGTTCTTTAATGTTTTTGTTTTTCTTTATTATACATTTAGGTATGTATATAAATATGTACAATGTAATTTTTTTGTATGTATGTGAAAATGTATCTTTTTTTTTTTTTCATGTTGCATTTTGTTACTAAAAACAAGATGCAATGGTCATTGCAATGATATATAATCTATATTACATATTTTTATACTTTAAAATATACATACATACATATATGATGGAATATTTTTAACTTCTTGTATCTATAGATTGAATGTTTTGGAAAAGAGAATATTTGCAATATGTAGTTTACAATAAATAAAATACAAAAAGGAAAAAAAAAACAAAAAACAAAATTTTGAAATAAGAAAAATAAAAAATTTATATGATAAGAAAGAAAAACTAAGGCACTTATTCGTCAAGTTTTCCATGAAGACTTTTTCAGGATTTCTGGTAGTGAATATTAATAGCAAATAAAAAAAAAAATCATATGTACGTAGGTATCTTTATATTGGAAAAAAAAAATTTTTTAAAAACAACTGATATCATGCACAGAAATGCATATATACAAACAATATACAAAACTAACAATCCAAGATTTTATATACATACATATATATGTAGTTACATAAATAATTGAATCTATAACAAACAAAACAAAGATACACAAAAAAAAAATTGTATATAAATATTTTCTACAGTTTGTTACAGTTCAATGAACTTTAAATACATTTGAAAATATAACTGAAATAGAATTCCTTTTACTTTGATTCTTTTTATGTGTTTTTTTTATTTTTTATTTTCTTCTTCTTTTTTTTTCATTTTTTTATTTTTTCACTCGTTTTACATGATGTTTGCATATATGTATCTACTTCCTATATTTATTCGTTTGTTCTCTTTTTTTTTTTTACCTTTCATATGAATTGATTTTGAAATGTGCACACATCAGTGAATTCTTCTTAAAAGTCTGAGAAAATTATCAAAGGTCAGAATTAGAAAGAATATACTCGTATATTACAAAATACAAAAACAACAAAAACAAAAAAACCATTGATTATTATTATTTTTTAAATTAACGCTTTTCAAATAAAATAATGATAATGTATGATGTAAGCGTATAGTATAAATTACAATAGATATTTTTTTTTTTTAATTTTACACATAGTGAAAAAATTTTCTTTTCAAGGAATCTTTTAATTAAGTATAAAGAAAAAGATACGGAATTGTAATTTTTTGTAAAAGAAATATTGATTGTACGAAAGAAAAACAAAGTATAAAAGATATAAATTAAGTAAATTACTTCGAACATTTTAATATACCAGTAGAAGATTTTAAATTAAGTTAGAACGTGAAATTTGTAAATAATCTAATTTTTTAAAGATTTATAAGAAAATATTTAAATTTTAAAATAACATAGTGTTTGCTTTTAACTTGTCAGAAATTGAAGGATTTTTTAATTTTAACTAAATGTACAATAAAAATTTTATCGAAAATCTGTGCTTTCATGAAATAATCGGAATTTTTTATATTTCATTCAAATCCAATTCGTAAATTGTAAAGTACCTACTACATTTAACAAATAAACATCTTAAAAAATATCTTCTTTTCGGAAGAAAATGTATGTTTCTTAGTAATTATCACTTACTGTATTATATCCAAACTTTCACATTGGAAATGTCCAAATTTAAAAAAAAAGGATCTTACCTGAAATTAAAAGAAAAAAAATTAAAAATTAGTAAATTCAACAAGCGAAATTAAATTTGAAAATCAAAAAAAAAAACATTACACATACTCGTATATGTGTGTTATGTACATATATGAAAAAATTATAAAAACGTAATAAACTTTTTAGATCAGATGTATCAGATTTTATAAAATCTATAGCTATCCATTATTTAAATGAAAAATCAATTTATGAAAAAATTTGAAATTTACAATATTTTTTTTCCCTCAAAAATTGAGGAAATGTTGTTTGAAATCATACACACTATTTTAGACGAGGTACTGTTTTTTTTCTTTTTCCTTTTACTTTATTTAATTTTTAAAAAAAATTTTTTTAAAGATTAAAAAAAAAAAACTAAATATGTTCACGATTTTTTTGTTTTCTTCAAACCTTATGTTTTATGTTAATTAAGATTTAAATCAATAAATTAATACCTTTCAAAATTAAAAAAAAAATTGAATAATGAAAAAAAAAAACCATAATTAGTTACATTGTTTTTTTACATAAAAAAAAACATCCAATATCCAAATTAGGTTAATTTCATTTTTATAAAAAGCGCATATATTATTATTTTCCGTATAAGATACATTCATCAAATAAGTTATATATTTTTTAATACTATCATCATGTATGTACGTGATGCATTATAAAAGTAACATACAACAAGTATCTCATCATTTTTCTTTATGGTTTTCTATATGATTTTAAAGCTATAAAAAACATCCTTTGCCGTTTTTTTTTAAATTTTTTTTTTTATTTAAACATAAAAGGAAAAAAAAAAATAATAAAACATTACTAATGCAATATAAAAGTTAATTTGATCGCATTATATAGATAGCGAAGGTGTATTTTCACATATTCATCACAAAAGGGATGTAATTAATGCAAGAAAATGGAAAATGCTACCATCATGATGTTTTTTTTTTTGTTCTTCTCCCTTTTTATTTTTTTGGTTTTCTTATTTTTCAAAAAGTTATTAAGAAAACACTATACAACATACATAACACACATATATAAAGTAGATAGCTGGTATATAATATAATTTTATTTCATCTCGTACACTAAATAATATGGTCATTCGCCAGATATATTTCACATATGTTATTTAAAAACAGATATACATTAATTTTATATCCTTCTTCTCCACCTTCTATATAGATTGTATGAAAATATAAAAATATATTTATTCCTGAATAATAATAAAAGTAACTGTAATACACATTGTATCTATATAGAAAACTAAAAATTTTACATATTATACGATATACGATAAAATTGTATTTTTTTTTTATACTATGTATTGTACATTCATTGTACCTGGTTAAATACTGGTTAAATTATATATATGTATGTACATATATGTATATATCGAAAATTGAAGAAGAGTCACCAACGTACAAAAACTTAATGACGACCACACTATGATGATATTCTTAATATTGCAAAAAAAAAAAAAAGGGAGAAAAAAAGCACCAAGAAAAAAATAACAGAATTAGCAAAAAGCAGCAGCAACAGAATTTTTTTTTTTTTAGTAAATTGGTTTTTTTGTATACAAAAACGATGTGTACCTAAATGTACAAGTATTTATGTATGTATATTAAATAGTTAACCCAATACATATAAGAATATTAATCGATGGCCTAATCAATTATCTTTTGATCTTTAATTAATTTTAGTATAATTCAGGACAGTTTGATTTTGTTATAGGGTTCCGGTTCTCGTTATTTTATAGATGTTCAAGAAATATGTAAAATTTTTACATATACACACATACATAAACAAAATGAGTATCTTTCTCTCTCTGTATTTGGAATGATTAAAAATACCAAAAGATTATCGATATGTTATGCAGAATAATAAAATGGAAAAAGAAAAAAAACAAAAAACAAAAATAACCAACTAAATACGCCAACATTAAATTTTAACGACAAAAATTCAATAGAACATAATCAAACATGAACCTTAATTTTTATTTTTATTTTTTTATTATTTTTTTTTTCATACAAAGTTTATTCAGATGATCATCATCTTGAATTTTTCATTTTTTGTTGTTGTTGTTTGTTTTTTTTTTGTCTTTATGTTTTTTTAATTTTTCAAGTTTTATTAAGGAATTTCGCATAACAAATATGTAATAATCTCAAAGGAATTCATTTCATTCTTTTTAAACAAAAAAAAAACAAAAAATGTTATGTAGTATAAGTTAAAAAATATTTGTAAGATTTGATCTTTAATTTAGTCATAAGATATTGATAAGAAAACAGTTAATTTGTGCATTTACATTGAAAAATTGTAATCATACGTAAACGATATGAGATTAAAATTAAAATTAAAAGGGCAGGCTGGAACGTTTAAAGCCTGACAACATAGATTTATAGTAAAATTATGCTCAATGTTTTAATGGTATTTCTTAGTTTCATTATTTACAAGCTTACATAGTTTAAATTAATCAATTATATATGTATGTATGTATATCACTTGTTATGTTCATTGGAAAAAAGGATTTAATATTATTTTTAAGAAAATCCATACTATGAAAGGTTTAAATGCAAACAAAAGGAGTGAATTCTACATGTGGTGACTCCTTTTCGTCGAAAACAACTTTTAGATGCTAGCTTTTTGATCCAAAAATACTGGAAACATAGTTTAGCAGTTTATCAGTGGGTTTACACTAGAATAATAGTTGGAAATTGATTATTTTGATGTTCGGTATATTTTTTTATTTAATTTAAGCTTTCATCGAACATAGGATCTTCTTTTGGTAAGAAATTTCAACTGTAGATTTTAAACATGTTAAAACAGTTTCATTCAAAAATATATTACAGTCACTTTTAAAACTATAGATACATACTTCTCATATATTCAAAAACAAAAAAAACAGAAAACAGTTATAAAACTTAATTTTTAATTTATTAAATTGTCAGAAATCATTTTAAACAAAAGCCTATTTCTTAATTAATCTTTTTTTCTTTCCCCCTATTAATAAAGAGAAATGATAAAATAAAAATAGCCTATTCTCTTTATTTGGAAATACATAAATTTAAAAAAAAAAAAAACAAGAAAAAAAAACAGAAACAAAAAACTCAAAAACTCAACAAAAATATTTTAATTCATAAACTCATTACATAAATTACTAATAACAAAAAAAAAAGACAAAATCCTAATACAAAAAAAAAAAAACAAAAAATAACAAAAAAAAAAAAATAATAATAATAAAATTAAATTAAATTAAGAAGACAAAAAAAAAACACTCTATCATAAATTCTTTTTTTTTTTTTCATATAATATGCAGATATCTAAAGATTTTTTTTTTTCTATTTTTTCATAATAAAATAAGCTATCTAATAAAACATAAAAAATATCATCATTCATATTATCTTAAAATTTATTTATGATCACTAAAACTTACTGAAAACATCATCATCAATTTATCTCCTAAAATAGTTAACCACTTTCTACATTAAGATCGTTATTTTTTTTTTTTTTTTTTTCTAAACTAAAATAAAGTTTTCACATAAAACAAAAAAAAAAAGTTTGTTTTTTATTTTTGAATTCTCTAAAAACTTGAAAATTTGTTAAAAATTAAATCAATTTTTTTTTTCCAAGATACATATTAAAATAACTGAAAAAAAAAAACAAAAAAACCGAAAAGCAAAAATAAAAACAAAACAAAAATCTCGAAAATTGATCGATAATGGATTTTCATTTTAATTTTTTTATTTATTTATTTATTTTTATTTATTTATTTTTTTTTTTTTTGGAGTGTATATCTATTGTCTGTTTTTTTTTTTTTTCGCATTAATGCTAATTAGATCTTAATATATAGTTTAAGAGGTGCATGCATAATAGAATTATTTCATATTATAAAACAAAAACATTAGACATTTTTTTTTTTTTTTGTATTCGAAAAAAAATTTTTTAAGTATTAAAAAAAAAAAAACTAAAGAATAAATATTTAAGAAAGCAAAAACATTAAAAAAAAAAAAAATAAAAAAAACGTTTCGAATTAAAAGTTCATTAGTCCCTCTTTCATAAAATTGATTTTATATAATCTATAAATTAAAAATGTTATGACGAATTTCCTTAATAATTCAGTCAAAATTTATATTAAATGAACCATTTCTGGGGTTTTTTTTTTTTTTTTTTTTTTTTGTCAAGTTTATTTAATGTATGTGAATTTTTTTGAGAAATGCTATTTAATAAAAAGAAATTCACATAGAAAGCACTTCAGAATTTTAACTAAAGATAATTGATTGTGATAAGAATTGAATTAGGATGTTTTTTGTTGTTGTTTTTTTTTTCTTCTAAACATCACACGTGTATTAACCGTTAGAAATAAAGCTCAGGAATGTTATAGTCTCATTTATGTGCAATTTCTCAAGAAAACATAGTTTTATAAATTTTGACAAGAGATTTTGTGGTCAATATAGCTCGTCATCTATTAGTCGTAGCTTTTATTCTGTTTTTATCGTTAGATACTAGAATATTTAAATGTGTCACAAAAAAAAAAAAAAAGGTTCATAGTTTAGAATGTTTTAACATAATTCATTAATAAAAAAATTTTAAGATGCAAGAGAAAAAAAAATTAAGTGCATCACATGCACTAAGATTACCTCAAGAAAGATTTTAAGATTATTTTTTTTTTTTTTTCCATCAGTGAAATATGATACACAAATTTTTTTTTTCCCTACACAACATTTTGTCAAAGATAAAGTTTTCTGTGGTCTCTTTTAGAAACCACTGTAGTACATTTTTATAATAATTAGAAATTCCACATCATACCATACATATGTGTATCATGTAGAATTTTTTTTTTTTTTTATTACTCAATTATGTAATAATTTTCTTTTACAAAAAGAATGCGATAAAAAAATTCAAAAAAAAAAAAAAAAAAATAGAATTAAAATATAATTCATTTCATCTTGTTAGTAATCATAATAATAAAACCAATCATTTATTTTTTTTTCACATTGTTTTTTTTTTTTATATGTGTTTAAATCTTAAGAATATTGATGAATAATATTGAAAAGATAATAAAAAAAAAAAATGTAAGTGTCAGAATTGGATTAACTAATTCAACAAATCAGGTATCAATATGTACTATATATATGTATGTTGTATCCCACACGTAATATCCGATGATAAATTCCTCATTGGTTTCAGATATCTCTCATCAAAAGTCATATAATATAAAAATACTCATGCATACATATTTCTACGTATTGTTTTTTTTTTTTTAAAGTATATAAGTATATATATAGATAAAAAAAAAATTTAACACCTGGTGTCAACAATAGATGAAAAGAATTTTATTGACAACCGATCTAAATCCTTTCTCACATATTCATCGTATAATTCTATAAAATTAATATTACAAACATACAAACTCATATATTATTATTATTAGTGAAAATTTTTAAATTCTCATATTATGTTCTACATATATAAATTAAATATATGTATGTACATATCTATGTACATACATTATGTGAAACATTATATTTCCTTCCTCGTTTGCTCCGTGTATATAATATATTTCCTTAACTCTTTCTTCATTTCACATTCTTTTTATTTATTGATTTTATTTTTTTCAAGAATAAAATTATATATGTAGGTATATTTTTTTATATGATATGATTCTGATGTACCATTAATGCAACAAAACAAACTTTTTTATTTTATTGAAGAAAAAAATATGAAGAAGAAGTTAAAGTTATTTTATTTATTTTCTTGTATCTTCATATCTTATGAGCCACCATACTAATATACTAAAATATATATATATATATATAATGTGTAGATAGATACCTATACATATTGTATGTATATTATATATACGAGTATGTAGTATTAGCTTTAACTTTTAGTCTTCTCATTTATTTCTTAAAACTTATGGAAAAGAGATTTTTGTTGAAACGAACCTGTTTCAATATTCCTTTCTGTTGGTTCTGTTGAAATATTTTCGTTTTTTTTTTTTTTCTTACTTTTTTTTATTTATTTTTTTTTAATTTTTTTTTTTTACAGAATTCAGTTCAGTTCTTTATATTTTAGATTTATTTTGTTTTTGTTTTTTTTTTTTTTTTACTTTTATTTGAATGCCAAACATATAAAATCTCATTATATGATAGTATTTATGACATAATTTCACTATTATGTGTAATTTTATTATAAAAGAGCTTTAAGAAGTAAAAAAAAAAAGATAACAAAAAATAAGGAAACAAAAATCATCATCACAATAGAACAAAGTTCTTGTATTTTATAGAAAATACAAAAAAAAAAATATATTAAAAAATACTGAAAATGAAGAATAAAAATTAAAATGATGATAGGAAAAATAATAATGAAGCAGAAAACAAAAAAAAAAATGTATCTTTAAGATAGAATTCTTGAATTATAGGAATATAAAAAAGATTGGAATGTAAAATTTATATAGTAAATTCTATTTTTAAAAATAATATAAATAAAAAACAATACAATAAAATTAGAAAATTGAGTTATTGGTGCATTCTAGGTACAATTCAAATTCAGAAACAAGTGAAAGATATTTTTTCAAGTATGTGAAATGCAGGGTGGTGTTTAATAATAAATAAAGGAGGAAACTTTTAATAAATTTTTTAAGTTTTTCTGATTAACTTATTTTGTCTATTATGGTTAAATCTTTTTAAAAATCTTATGGAGAAACTTATGAGGATAATTAATGAAAAAAATGTTGAATGCGAAATAATATACAGGATATCTGTGTACAATATAGAAAACTTAATAGCTCTCTGAGATTATCACAGAATAAACCACGCTGGAAACGAGGTTCTGACGTGATTAAGTTTATACAATTTTTACAAAACTAAAAAACTTTTGCGTAGATATATTCATTTCTCTTCTTCTTTTGTAGAGCTACAATCCTAAATAGATTTTGGCCTTCTCTACTATCCATTCTATTTAAATCAGTCACAAACTGTTTCTGTAATTGAAAAATTACTATAAGAGAGATATCCCTTTACACAACACTTATTAAGCACAGTTCTGGAGCTTGAACGGATAATGTAGAAGAGCGTTCCACAATCATGCAATTACGTTAAAAGCTAAGAAAAATATAAAGACAAAAATGTCTACAAAAATTTCTATTAAACTTCTTAAATTACTTTCATGGCCATCCTTTGTATTTTTTATACTTCCACTAAATAAAATTCATTTTACAATTCTGTAAAAAATTTCAAGTAAAAAACTATTTTTAAAAAAAATATCTTTTACAATCCAAAAAAAAAAAAGGAAAATACTAAATATATATTTTTTTCTCAAATCACTAAAGTTTTGTCCTATAATTTCAAATACCACAAAGTGTAAGAAAATGCTTAAGGCAATACGAATATGTATGTACATGCAAGGATAATCACAAAAGGAATTAATCTTATAATTATTAAATTAAAAAAAAAAAAGATATAAAATATTTTCACAATGCTTTTTGTGTTCTAAGTTCTAAGTGTTTTTTTTTTTGTTTTTAGTATCTTAATTTTATTACCTAAAATTTGCGTTATTTTCATCTGTGAAAAAACCAAAAAAAAATAAAATAAAAAATAAAATACACCCTATAAAAAAAATTCTAAAATTAGTAAGATAATTTTCTTACAATAAAATTCTAAATGAACGAAATCAAAAACTTTAAAATGAAGAAGAACAACAACAAAAAAATTATATTATTATTATTATTATCCCAAAGTGCACCACTAAAAGTGAGTAACACTCTTCTGTAATATTTCTTTAAATACAATGTATCTCTGTTACCTACAATAATAACATTTTTTTTTTTTTGTAAATTTAACTTTTTTTTTTTAAAGAATTATTCAAGTCCATCCATGGATCATAAAATATCAGATATCTACTGCTAGAAATCATGTGTATTTTTTTCTTGCTCTTGTAAATAATTTTCTTGTTTTTTTTTTTTAGTTGATTTTCTTGACGGATATATCATTTTCTAAAGTTATTGAAGATAAAAACTGAAGGTATGAATGTATCTTTTTAGATTTATTTATTTTTTTTTTGTTTGTGATTATTTTTTTTTTTCTTTTCTAAAACATTGTTGTTTTTTGATTTTTTTTTTCTTATTCATTATATTACTTTAAATATTGTGGCTAAGTTATAATACGCATATAAAGGTAATAATAATATGCTGAATAGTATAGAGAAAGAGAATCATTTTATATTAACATTTTTTTTTTTTTTTAATGAATTATACAACATGTGTTAGATACATGTAAAAAAAAAATACTCACTGGCATTTTAATATTACTAAAACTTAAAATTATATATAAATATATCTGATTTTGTATATGCATATAATGCATATATGTACATAATATGTGTAGATTTCTATTTTATATCATCTTAAAGGAAAAACAAAAGTTTAAATGAATGAAAAAAGACAACAACAACAACAACAAAAAAATAGAAATAAATATAAAAAAAAATTATATGAATAATATGTGAAGTTCTTTTAGCACGAAATTGTAATGACTGCGTGGTGTGCAGATTATTGAGGTTGGAGGTTGCAATTGGACTTCACTTGATATTACTTCATTGCCCGTCATCATCATATAATATTGCATGAGGAATAAAATACAAAAAGTGCAAAAACAAAAACAAAAAAAAAAACAACAAAAAAATCTATAATAAAATAAAAGATATCTAAAAGCATAATATAGAGGCAGAAGCACAGTATCTAAAGGATATAATATTAAATCTTAAGTATATGGTTTAAGATACATACTTTTGTTTTTTTTTTTTTTTTTGTTGTTTATTTTCTTTTTCTTCTTTGATATGTATAAATTTTATTGTGTATAGAAACATTAACACGACATACAAGTTGTATAAATATGCAATACATATTATATTGTATGTAGCATAATATATAGATTTTTTTTTTCTAACAGATACAAAGTCGAATAGAATTACAATCATAATATTAAAAAAAAAAAAAACAAAAAAAAGGAATATACGAGTATGAATTGTACATATTAAAATTTTTCAAATTGTCTACAAATCTGGTATGTATATTGAAAAGTTGAATTGTATGTACATATCATGTACATTTAAAAAAATAAAAAATAAAGAATTATTAAAAACAAGCAAAAAAAAAAAAACATCTATAAGTTAAACGATATAACATTACTAAATGTTCTATCTTCAAAGTAAAAAAAAAAAAATATATGATTTTGTTTTTCTTTCACAAAAAAAAAAAAAACAAAACAAAACAAAAGTAAGGATTGATTAGACTCGTAAAATCACCACGCAATCTTTTCAAAATTCAATTTACTACTACTTAACAGTTTCATATAATATTTTAATGGATTTTATTTGCACGATAAAATATTTTCGCTAATAGTTTTAAAATTCACACTTTTGAAATAGTTGTTGTAATTGCATATGATATATTTCATTAAAACACATATGATAAAATATATGATTGTTATTATTATTTTTTTCTTTCTTTTTTTTGTTGTTATTTTTCACATCAACAAATACTTGCGAAAATTCAATTGCTCTATTGTTATATTGACGATTATTAATTTCTTTTATTATTTTTTTTCTGTTGTTATTGTTGTTTTTGCTTGTTGTTTTTCTAAAATCTTTGTAATAATTTTTGCATATTATTGTTAAATTGAATTTAGAAACATTGTATTGTAAATTGAATTAAATTAATTAAAAATTTTTTATTCAAAGCTTTTATTATACAGTTTTCGAAATTTTATGAAGCCAAATACCAGAGATAATAAATTCTAATAATTCATAGATCTTTAATTTTTTTCCCTTCAGGATGTTAATTTATGTTTATTTTTAAAGGACCTTATATCCTTGTACATTATTCTCATTGAAACGTTTAGAAATAAATTTTACTTTGTTGTTCTGTGTGGTCTTGTTTTTGATATTTTGTGCAAATTTTCAACACACTGTTAAACAGAAAGTTTGCTAAACTGGTCCCTATTTTATAGGTGAAACCAATTTCAATCCCTAAATTATGCAATTCATATCAATTGAAAAAATGTACTCCCATGCGTACTTCAATCTTTTAACTTTTCTGTTTTTATTTTTTCTTAAAATAATTTTGTAATTAGGGTGAAAGTAAATTATTTTAATTATCATTTTTCATGTAATTAAAATTACTCTCAATGTTTCTAAAATTGAAATTGTGTTTTAAATAATTAAAAATAATTTTAGAAAATTAAGATACCAAAGAAAATGCACCTAAAATTGTTGAAATTTTGCATTCATTTTCTTTAAATACATGCTTGACAATTATGCAAATTCAAAAAAAATATAAAAATTTTATATAGAAAATATGTCTTAAAGTACTAAAGTATTTTTTTTTTTTATATAACGAAACTCAAAACAACTTTATTTGAAATTTAAAAATGAAAGCAAAATAATTAAAAAAAATCAATATAATTTCTCTTTATCGACTCACATCAAAACAACACCCTGTATGTGTAAAAAAAATACAAGAAATCAACTCTTGAAAAAAAAAAAAAAATATGAAAAAAGAAACAAAAATTAATAGTTTAATATTGTAAAATAAATTAAAAACCTGAATGCTCATGTAAATTAAAATCTCAGTTACTTCATTTATAATCACAAAAATGAAATAAAAAACAAAAATTTTTAATACAAATACTTTATTTACAATTACACAAAACTTATCTTTAGGCATTTGATTGGTTACCAGATACAAAACTTTCAATTTTATGATTACGTTTTGATAAAACTCTCACTCAAATAATTAAATCGATCGTATTTTTCAGATTAAAATCATTTTTTTTTTTCTAATTTTCATTTAAAAAAAATTTTTTTTTTTTTTTTTACTCAGTAGGTACTTTATTTTTCTACTTAATTTAGTTTAATAACCAAGAAAAATAAAAAACGGCATGCGTATCTATACATTTAGGACATGTCTGTAGATCAGATACAAAAATCTTTTATTTATTAAAAAAATGATGTTGTTTTTTTTTTTGCGCTTAATTTCTATAGTAGATAAATTCTTAATTATTATTTTTTTTTTTCAATCTTTTGATAATTTAAATTGTTTTTTTTTCTGTGCTTTTTAAATTTTTCCCACCTATTCTATTTATTTTGAAAAAAAAAAAAAAAATTGTCTATAATTTTCTCTTTTTTGTTGTTGTCTTCTGTATTTTTTAATCAATTTTTGTACATACTTATTTTTTTGGTTTTTTAGAAAATGTTTTTTTTTTTTTTAATAAATTGAAATCGGATGAAAGATCGAAGAACATGAGCAATTACAAGTAAAGCTATTTCTCGTATGTGGAAAGGAGTGTTGTAGCTAGTTTTATAGTAAAGAGAAAAATTTAAAAAAAAAAAAACAAAAAACAAAAAAACAAGTACATTAATATGAAAATGCAATACACACAGTGCAGCCTTATTGCATTTTCTGTTCATATAATATATAGTATATATAAAAAAGTCTTGTAGTTTTGTTTTTGTTGTTTTATTTTATACTTACACGACAAACACACATACATTCATTCGTTTTTCATGTATTTAATATCTCTATACTTTAATGCTTAAGCATATATTTAAAGTTTTAATCACTTTTATAAAAAAAATTTTTTCATATTATTAAATGAAATTTAAGTATAATATTATGTTTTCATACTCGTACATACTTATACTATATACATTTTTAAATTGTGAGTAGATAGTTTTTTTTGCACATATTAAGTTTTGAATTAAAATTTAATGAAAAAATAAAATAAAAGGAAAAAATTCAAAACAAAATAAAGTCCATCGAATGGATAAATAATAATAAAAATATAAAAATCAATAAAAAAAAAAAAGAAATATTTAAAAAAAAAAAAACACACACACAAGAAGAAAACAAAAAACGATAAAAAATCTGAGACAAAAATCAATGAAAAATAAAATAAAACATATATAAAAATTTTGTTGTATCTTTTGTTTTTCTTTAATGAAAATAAAACAAGAAAAATAAAACAACGAAAAAATATACATATGTATATACGTATGTATATTATAGAAATTAATTCTGTTATTCAGGATTTGTGTACATGTTCACATATTATATATGTAAGTAAGGTATTTCATATGTGTACGATAAAAATGAATTTATACAATAACATATACAAAAACTCTAATATAATTAACAAATATAGATACATATATACATATGTATATACTACGATGGTGTATTTATATTTTATTGAAAACTGACTCTAGTGCTTCGATACCCTTTTATTGAAGATTAAAATGCAATTTGATATTTATACCATTGCGTTTTTGCAATTCAATGTTGTTGTTGTTTTTTTTCGGTTTTTTTTGTTGTTGTTACTTTTGTTTTCTGTTTTGTTTTTTTTTTTTGTATTTTTGTTTTGTTTAATGCGAATTATACTCAAAATGAAATAATATTATTTATATAAAAGGAATTATTATTTTTCAGTTTTAATTTTATTAAATTGAAATTATCATCACATCACGAGAATTAATAAAATAAAATATTTGAAAAAGACAAAAAAAAAACAAAAAAAGAATTAAAAAATCAATAAAAATATGAAATTTAATAATTTAATAAAAAAAAAAAAAATACTGAAGTCTTTGTTTTAAAAGGAATTCGATTATTTATTTTTTTTTTTTTTTAAATATTGACCAATAAGAATATCAAGTTATTTTTAAACTTAAATTACATATAGGATTAAAAAAAAATAATAATAATGTATGAAGTAAAGGACTTGTGACATTTTTAAATCCTCTAACTAAATCGTTGAATATTCACTTCCAATGGAATTCATGGTATTAACAGATATATCAAGCTTTGAGTGAAAAATAAAAATAAGAATTTTATTTCTTTAAAAAACAAAATAAATAAAATTCACTTACAATATTTGAAAAAAAAAAAAAAAAAAATTAAAAACATAAAAAATCAAATACATTAAAATTTTTTTTTTTTTAGTAAAATTCAACAATCTTTTATTTCTCCAGAAAAGCAAAAATTCCGCAAAACGGAAAAAAAAAAGAGAAAAAAAACATTAAAAAAAATATTATTAAACGTTTTTTAATTATTATTCACTCCAATAAAATAAAATGTTAAAAAAAGCAAAATAAAAATTATGAATAATAATTTAGTATATGAGATACCAGGTAAAATGTATCTTATCTATCCACAAGCCAAGATCATATTGACCACATGCTATGTTATTACAAATCAAAAAAAAAAAAATAAATAATATATACAAAATAAAATAAAATTATGGCTTTTCGTGGAACTTATTATTCTTTTTTAGAAATATACATATATATTTTTTTTTTATTTCAAGTTACCGATTTTGCTATTATATAAAGTTAGAAAAAAAAAATAATACAAAAATGGGATGATTTTCAGTAAATTCGTATAATCAATTATATCTATCATCCAATGAAAATCTTGTATCTAAATAGATCATAATAAAAACCTCAAAACCCATATTTTAAGAAATATGTATCTAATTATTAATTTTTTTTTTTTTTTTTTGTCGTTTAAAAATTTATCAAAATAATCTTTTCGTGAATTTCAAAAAGAATAGAGAAGAATTGGAATAAAGAGAAGAACAAAAAAAGAAAAAAATGTAAAATTACAACAAGAAATTCTTTCACACTGAGATTCGATCAAAATATATTTAAAATTGATAAAGAAAAAATCATAAATAAAATTTTTTTTTTGTTGTTGAATTTTTCTACTTTTTAATTTGGCATTAAACAAGTTCAAAACTTAGAAATAGGACAAAAGAAAAACTTACTCATATTTTTCGTTTTCAACCCTTTCGACCACGGAAAGTGTGTTTTATTAGAATAGTAAAAAAAATGCCCCCTGGAGCAACTTTTAAGAAGGTTGCTGTGGGAGCTGCGTTATATAGATTCCAAAAGGTATTTTGATTAGGACTTTTGAGTCCTTTAATGCGTCATTAAAGGTTTGAATTTAATGATTGATAGGACATTGCCGGTATATACATAAATTTTTGTCTCTACATCATCGAAGTATTTTAAAAAATATTTACCTTTTGAAAAAGAAAAAACTTATTCACCTTTCCCAAATTTTTCTAAGACACGTGTAAAAGAATTTTTTAAAATTCCTAAGTTTTATATTTTGTATTCCACAATAAAAATGAGATAGCATTTTTTTTTTTACGATTTTTCTTCTCTTAAATCAAAAAACCTTGACTTCAAGATAGAATTAAAAAAGAAAAAAAATATAAAAATAATAATAAAGTAATAAAAAAGAAAACAAAGATGCATCATTCTTCAATGCGCATTGTTTGTAATTCAGGATTACATGTCATCAGTATTTAAACATCATCACAGACAATTGTCATTGACGTGCGGTTAAATGAAAAATATAAATTTTATAAAAAAGAATGTACAAGAAAATTAGTAACAAAAAAGAAAAAAAAAGATGCTTAATAATAATAATATGCAAAATGTGAATACTTAAAAGATATAAGAAGAAGAAGAAAAAGAAGAAAAAAAAATGAATGTATGTATATATACATATATGAAACTTGAGAATGGGGATATCGTACAATTGAAATGAAATTAAATAAAATCTTGACAGATTTAAAAATGAATTAAAAAAAGAAAGAAAGAAAAAAAAAAAAATAAAAGTAAAAAACATTTTTAAAATCAAGAAATGTCATTTTTGTTGCTGTTTTTCTGTTTGTTCGTTCAACTTTGTTTTTTTTTTTTATTCATTCATTTGCAGAAAACAGATACTGCGGTGTGTACCTACATAAAAAAATTTGTGTATATATAATAGCATTCGTGCATGTGTATGCATGCATGCATATAGTTAATGCAGTTTTGTTACAACTTATGCAACCAGCATATAAAATTATTCGTTTTTTTTACCTTAAGTTTCTTTTTTATCTGTTTCCATTTTGTTATTAATTTTATTTATTTTAATTTGTGTATTATTTTTTGTTGTTTGTTTTTTTTTTTTTTGTTAAACATTGAAATTTCATCTGAAACTGTCTCGATTTATTAAAGCAGAACGTCATCATTACCATCATCATCATAATAATCAAGAATTGAAAAGTACAACAAACAAATAAAACAAACGACTTGTTACTTGTCGTTTCATCTAAAACACCCAACAAAAATAATAACAAAAAAAAAAAAAATACCAAAGAAAAAAAAAAGATAGCTATGTGAATTTTGAGTAGTATCTTTGTATCTTTGAATATTTTTATAACACTTATGATGATGATGATGATTTGAATGTTTTTTTTTTTTTTAGTTTTGTTTCCCTTTCAAAGTTTGTATCTTTTGTAAGAGTATGCTAATGAGGCTTTCGCCTTCTTAACATATTTATTTAACTTTTTTTTTTTTTACCTCTTTTTTTAATTTTATTATAATTCTTTTTAATCTTTAACTGTGTACAATATTTAAAAAAAAATATAAAAAAAAAAGATATCATTTCATTCTTAATTCTAAAAATTTGCGTAAAACTGTCAACACCTTGGCACACAAAAACAAAAAAAAAAACAAAAAAACAAAAAAAAAAATTCCAGTATATTTTATTACAAAGAAAGTTCAACCAAAAATAATAAAGATACACAAAAAAGATTAAATAAAAATAAATACATTTCACCTTGCCTTTTTGTTGGGTGTTATGTTATGTTATTTATTTTTTTTTATTCAAAAAAATTTATGCAAAAAATTTTCACCATGATTTAAAGAAAGACATAAAAAAAAAAATGTTTAAACAACAAAACTTGCTAATGAAATAAAATTCTCCAGACAGATTATATTTTCCAAAAAGAGAGAATATTATTGCGTATGGAATGGACAAAAAAAAAAAAATATTTTTTTTAAACTACAATATATAACACATGAAATTTATAATAATACCTGTTGTAACTTGTACATACATATATCTGAGATAGTTGTAGGTGCTTGTTTTTTATTTAAAAAAAAAAAAAAACATATTATATTGTAAACGACGAATATGTTTTTTCTTTTTGATTCAAATAAAAATAAATCGGAACTTATACGATTTCTTGTCATTTTCAATATTAAATACAACAAAACAACAAGTAAAACATAAAATAAAATACAATTTGGTTCGAATTTAAATATCACCTTTTGAGGTAATATGAATTGTACTTCTTTTTTTTTTCTTCAAGTTTATTTTATTTTATTTTTTTTTTTATTTATTTATTTATTTTATTTTTTTTTTTTTTTTTAGAAAAGTTGTAAGTTGTGGGAATCTTTTTTTTGTAGATAATTAACCGAAATAATAACAGTAAGTTCGTAAAAAAAACAAAAACCTGAAGAAAAAAAAAGAGGTTTTTCTCATTCGCTTTATTTTTATTTTTATTTATTTTTTTTTTTTTTGCGTCGAGGTCATCAAGGTGTGGTTACATATTGAAATATACACCAGGAACCAAGTTCATTTACTTATATTAAATTAATGAAGCTCTAGCTAGTAGCATTATGTATTTAAGGGAAAATTTATCAAGGGCAATTTTATTTGTATAAATAGCGTTAATTAATTGTAATTGATCTATTTCAGGTGAATAATGATTTTATTACAAGAAAAATATTGTAATTGAATTTTTTTTTTTTTTGTATTGTTTGTTTTGAATTACAAAAGTATTGATTCAAGCAGATTGTGAAATATATTTTTTTTTTAAACAATAAATCGAGACTTTTAAGGTGAATTTCTGAAAAGGTTTACAAGAAAATTCGTTAATATTTTTTGATTTTAAAAAATAATAATTTTTTAATTATGGAAAAAAAAATTTGAGAAGGATTTTTCTAAATTGTAACTAGAAAATTTCTTTAAAAAGGACAACTAAAATACCAAATTTTTCATTCTTTCAAAAATATACTTCTTTTACAATATCTCGTATTCCGAATCCACTTTATTCACATTATGAATGTTATTATCCGCTTAGGTATAATCTGTCTGACATTCGATATTTCCAATTATAAAAAGTAAAATTACTTCTAAATAACATTCATTAACATCACAAATAATTTTTATCATTATTTGCAATCTTATATTCTTAAAACAGGATTTTTATTTACGAAAAAAAAAAAAAAAATTAAAAAATATTTTTTTAATATCCTGAATTAAAAAATATCATTCGTATAATTGTCTCAAAAAAGGAAATAAGACGGATATTAAATTATTATAATTAAGATACAAATGAAAAAAAAAAAACAGGAACGGTTTTCTTACCAAATATATTACCTATAGGTCCAATCTATAGAGTAATTTTAAAAATGATAGGAGTATTTAAGAGGGACATAACCAATTCGATGAAAAGTATGAAAAGTCACATAATATAGTTGAAAAACAAAAGAAAAAAAAAAATACATCATAAATTTAATTTTCATATAATTGTGAATTTATGTATGTGAATCACACCCATTGTCCGCCATTTTAGAAAAAAAAGAAAAAAAGAATGAGGGAACATACAATAAAAACCAATTTATTTTTCTTTTTAGGTTATTTCTTAGTTATATGAGGTTATTAGAGACCCTCCGGTGTGTTATTATCTATAAAATAATTGTCTAAGCGGATCCGTTGTTTATCATCATCATCATCATCATCATCATCAACAACCATTGGTGGACACCAGAAGGCTAACACCATTAATGATTATTATAACCACCAGAAAAGATATCAAAATCTAACAGTTATTTTTTATTCATTCTCTCTGAAAATGGCTCAATACATTCGAAATACCATACCCACAGTTGGTTAAAATTACCCACCAAAAATATAAAAGAAAATAAAAAAAAATTCCAAAAAATTATGAATTTGTTTCGTTATTTTCATCATCATCAGGATGAATATCAAACACATCAAAAACTTTTTTTTTTTCTTTTTTTTTTTTTTATTAGACAACTGTAATTAGATGATCATGATGATGAAGAACAAAATATGGCTACAACAAAAAATTAGGGAAAAGAAAAAAAAAAGAAATAAAAACATATAAATCGTAAAACGCACAGTCAGTCAGGTCAATTTGGTCAATTTTTGTTAGTAGAACAAATCGAAAAATTTTTCAAAATTTCAAAAAATTGAAATTAAAAAAAAAAAAAAAAACTAAATTTTTTTCAGCAATAGAAACAAATAAATAAAAGTCAAAGAAAACAAAAAAAAAAAAAAAAAACAAAATGAAAGAAGAACGTAACAATCAAATAATATTTTGCTGTAAGCGCAATTAAAGAAACACAGAGGTAGCAACACATAACAGAATTTTCGAATTTTTGTTAAGAGTTTCAAAGTCTATTAAGAACACACTGTGTTTTTGAGGGAAAAATTCTTGAAAAATATAAAAATTTTGAAGTTATTAGTTGCAGGTAATTTCTTATTCTTCCTTCTTTTTTTTTTTTCTTTTTTTTTTTAAACAAAAATACACCATTATAATTTTCGAAACAAAAATTTAAAAAAGGAAAAGATATAAAAAAAATTAAACCAATCAACAGAAGGAAATATTTTTAAAAAAAAAAAAAAAATGTTACCAAATACTTTTGACTTTGTTCATAATAATTATTAGGTTTCGTCAGTTTGACTGTGTTTGTTTTTTTTTTTTATTTCCAATTTTTTTTTCCTCTTCAAACAGTCTAACAAACATTAGAAATTTTTCTTATTAGATATTTTCTTTGCTTCGAATTTTTAATTTTCCATCGTTTTTTTTTTTTTTTTTGTTCCTCTTAAACTCTTAGCTGGAGTTCTCTTGTAAATTCGTTAATGTTAAATTGGTTTTTGCACAATGTTGGTTTGTTTTTTCTTTTTTCTTTTACAACAATCAGAATACCTGTTGCAGCACCTTCTTCTAATTATTATTTTTTTTCTATTTCTCAGCAATAATAAAAATAATGATGAGTGAAAAATATACATTTCTTTTCTTCTTATGTTTTTTTTTTTTCTCCTTCTTTATTTGGAAATGTACATTGTTTTTTTTTTTTTTTTTTTTTGTGTAAGAAAATTGACATGCTGGTATATACAATTGAGAAAAAAAAATGTATTCATGTTTCAGCAGTCTCAAGAAGTGTTAAAGGTGACTCCTTTTTCGTGTCAAAGACATAAATAAATTTTAGTCAATTTGAAAGCAGGTAAAATAGTAAAAAAAAAAAAAAAAAACCAATCAAATTACAAATTAGGAAAAAAATATATCTTTTATAACAATTTTTTTCTTCCATATTATTGTGTTCTTTTACTAGTATTTAAAAAAATAAAAAAAATACATAAAAGAGATTTTTCAAAGTATTTATTTTTCAATAAATTTTTTATCGACGGAAATGTTGTTTTTTTTTTTTCAAACAGTTTCCAATTTATTTAATGTATTAAATATTGATTTTTAATTGTGCGTGAATATTTTATACTTTATACACAAATAATAATAATAATAATAATAATAATAATAATAATAATAATAATCATAATGATGATGGACATCAAACAAGAGAGAAAAAAAAAATATTGAATATTGGTATAAGGCCCCCTCTGGGCATTATAAAATCCATTGAATTTAAAACAGTAACCACCCACTTTATGAATGGGTCATTATAATACAGTACATGTTTGAATTTTTTTTTTTTTTTTGCAAAGTGAAAGAGGAAATTAGTTATAAAAGAAATAATATAAAATTATATACTTTTACAGTGTTCTTTATCGTTTATTGATCCCAATTTCGGGTTTATAATATGATGATGATGACGTTTACGTGTACTAAATTAAAAATAATGAAAAATAAAACGAAGAATTTCCTCGAACCCATGTTAATTATAAAAAAATTTCTAATTTAAAAGAAAATTGTCTAATTTAAAAGAAAATTCTGAATAAATGGTATTCAATAATATATGCATGTATCTATTTTTAAATTTTTCTAACTGACCAAATACCTCCTTTTTTGAGTTTTGGTTATAATCAATTCTCTGGAATTTTACTCGTAAAAATTTTCTTCAATTAAACGGAATGCGTTATACAGAAAATAAAATTTAATTAGCATTTTTTTTTTTTCAATCGACCGACCTCATGTCTTCAAAATCTAAAAACTTGCTCATTTATTAAGTCCACCTCTCTATCATGTTCTTATTTATTTTTATTTTTTATTTTTATTCATTCAAACAAAATCTATAACTCTTTAATCATTAAAAAAAAAAAAAGTCTATCTGTAAGAAATAAAAAGTTATGATAACATAATCACTCGACTTATGTTCTTTTTTTTTTCATCATCATATTTCTTTTATTTTTTTTTTTAATAATTAAAAAAAATTCAAATGAATGTTATTTTCATGTGTAGTTTTTTTTTATTTTTTATTTTGTTTTTTGTTTTTTTTTTTAATGTGTTCAATCTTTTACACACATATAACATGAAAAAAAAAATTCCTTTTCCGTTGAAGGTGGCAATCGATCTATCTCAACCAATCTATAAAAGAATTTTAATATGAAACTTGAAATGTGACTATCTAGAGAAGAAAAAAAAAAAAAACACATACACATTTTTAAATTAAAAAAAAAAAAAGCTGTTGTATGTTTGTTTGTTTTTTTTTTATTTTTCCATCTGCATTATAACCTCTACTACCTAAGAAGAGTTTATAGTTGTCATTTCTTGTTGGTGTGTTCAAAATGTATGTAATCAAACAAAAATAACAGTTCGTGACATTTCGTCATTAATTAAAAATGAAAAGAATATTAACATAAGGAAAAAAAAAAACAACAACAAGAAAACAGAAAGAATAACAACACCAAGTAAAAGAAAAAGTTTTTCAAATAAAAAAAAAAAAAAAACAAAATCAAACATTAAAGAGAATACCAATAAGAGTACACGTATACTATTAAATAACGATAATCAGATTTGTCTCATGTTCATTTCGTTAATCAAATCTATGACAAAAAATTGAAAGAAAAAAAAAAAAAATAAAAATTCAAAATAATTGTAATAAAATTTAATAATAAATCTGATGTAGTGTAAAAAGCTTAACATTTCTTTATCACACATCTTTAAATTCAAGGAAGAAAAAAAATAAATAAAAGAAAAAAATTCAATAGCCAAACAAACTAATTTTTTTTTTCTTTTTTTTTTTCTGATGTGATGGATCATTTTTTTCTTTTCTTCAAAGAACCATTATCCGAATTGTTTTTAAGTGGAATTATTTAATTGTTGAATAAGTAAAACTTCGGCATATACGTAATAAGATTTAACGTATTCCTTTTCCTCTTGTTTTTTTTTTTCTCTCTTTCAGATGAACCCTTTTTAACTATTTTGATACCAGAATGTCTGTTGTTTCATTCATCAAAATCAATTTCATAAATCAAATTAATTGGTTAACAAAATTTAAGAGAAAAATAATGAAAAGAAGATAAAATTTAAAAAAAAGTCTTTCTTCGGAAAATTCAATTTTTTTACTTGAATAATCTTATGCATTAACTTTTTAATCCACTAGAAAAGTTTTAGCTTATACTACTTTTTTTTTAAATTTGAACTCTTAACTTTTAACTGTTACGGATTCTTGGATATTTTTTCTTTACTCTTATCATTTTTTGTTTTGTTTTTAACTTAAATGAAATATTTAAGAAAAAACTATTCAAATTTTCTGTTTTTTTTTTTTAAAATCATGTTTTACGAATTTTATTTTCACTTTGTAATTTTGAAAAAGTAAACTTTTTCTCGATAACTAAACCTAAGTTTTTTTATGCCGGTATCTACTAATTGATATTTTTGTCGAGATAGTGCTTTTTTTCAAAAATTTTTTTAGTAAATTTACAAAAACTAATAAGGAAATTCTATTAAAAATAGCTACCCAATTCATAATTGTACTAAAACATATGACACATACATACATATGTATACTATTACATATTTTAATTTATATTTCAGTTTTCTTCTTCTTCTTAACTTCCAAATTAGCTACTTTTTATTTATTTAACATGCACATAAAATGACGTCAATATTCTCAAAATACATACAAAAATATATTCTTTTAGTTTTTCGTGATTTTTTTTTTCTCTTTGTTTTAAAAAAAAATTATCTATAACCAATATCTGTCTTTCGATATGTGTGTATATGTCTTTTCGATATATCTGGTAGTAATTATTATAAAAATGATATTTTTTTTTTCTTCTTCTGTTTCTGGTTTAATGAATTAAAAAAACGAAAAACGAAAGAAAAAAAAAGTAGAATAAATGTCATTTTCAACATTTGTGTGGTCTCAATTTAAATACAAATGATCAACCGTAAAAACTCTTTTCCAATAGAGATTAAAAAAAAAAAAAAAAATTTAAATTAAAAAATAAAAAGTCGAGAAAAAACAAAAAAAAAAAAATGAACAAGAATAAAAATTAATATTAAAATAATGAAAAAAAAAAAAAACAAAAAAACATGAAATGATCAAAATATGTTTATCATCAAGTTTTCTTAATTTAGCAAGGAAATGAGAACTATCAATACAAATCAGAGGTAGAAGATTAACAGAAAATTTTTTTTTAAAAAAACAAGAAAATTAATAATGAAAAAATAACAAAAAAAAAAAAAAAATTCTAAATAAAAAAATATATTAAGTTGATGAATAAAAAGTGAAATATTGTCACAAATTAAATAAAATAGTTGTTTTTTTTTTTTTCAGATTTTTTAAAATGAAGTTAATCAAATTCATAATGAAATTTTTATAATTTTAATATGTATTTCAATTTTAAATTTTAAATTACTTAATTTAATTATAATACAAGATTTTTCTTCGAATTTATTGTAAGTTAATTAATTAATATGATGTTTTTTTTTTAGGTTTTTGGCATACAGAAAGAAAAAAAAAAAAAAGAAACTTTTTGGAATTGTTTTAGAAAAATTTCATAAAAATAAAATGAATCACGATTTTCAAATTTAAATTTAAATTCTAAACTAAAATTTAGGTGCAGGATTTCTTTTTCCACAAGAATCGAATAAATTGAAATCTTTTAATTTCTTAGTTATATTCTTTTTGGATTTTTATTTTGTTCTTTTGAATCTTTTAATACTTTCAAATTTTCTAAGATATTTAAATAAGATTTCTAACAGAAAATTCATGCTTATAGTTACTTTTTTGTATACGAGTACCTACAAGTATATTTTGCTGCTAAACATAAATACCTTTAGACAAAAAAAAAAAAAACAGAGAAAAATTTCCTAGAATTTACTAAAATCAGATATTTTACATAAGAAACACACGTTATTGGGTTTGGTAACGTTTATTCCTTCCATTCACATTGAAAAAAAAAAAAGCAACAAAAAGCAAAACTTTCAGTCTCCTGCTAACAATTTTTTAAACTATAAGCTGATGATGACGATGATGCTACAGGAACAACTAAACAACTGGTAAACAACAATGATTTCGTATTTTTTTTCTTTTTTTTACCTTTTTTCGATTTTTTGTTTAAATTCGAACTTAAAGAATTGTAAAACGTATTTTGATCAAATAAGATTCAGTCGAGAAAAAAAAAATTGTACAAAAAATCTTAGGAAAAAAAAAACAAAAAACTTCGACACAGAATTTTTCTTCAAACTTGAATTTAGCTATATTCTTTTTCATAAGATTAGAATTTCTTTTTCGTGACAATTTTTATATATGGCACATAACACATATGAATTTTCCTTGAAAAAATTTTGTAATGGCTTCTTTTTTGTTTGCGCTATCATTTTTAATGTGTAAATGTGATTTACTTTTCTTTTTATTTTTTTTTTCTTGATTATTTTCCAATTTCTCTTGCGGTTACTATGACTTTTTTTATTTGATTCAAATGTCTCATCGTTAAATTATTCTTGAAAGCAGGAAGAAGGAGTAAAAGTTTGTTTTTTTTTTTTTAAAAAAAAAAAAATTCTTTTAATACTTTACATAGACTTTTTGTAAATGGTGGTTTTATATTTAGAAAATGATTTACTGCTGTGAATGCAAATAAAATACTTTTTGTCGTATACTTGAAAATTTTAAAATTGAATATATTTTGTTTGTCTTGTGTATGTATCTCGTTTTTATCCAAATTATCAATATACAACATAGTAAATAAAAAATCTATTCACATTGGTTAGGTTTTTCATGATTTTAGTATATACAAAAACAAATACCATAGCACACGAGAAAAGAATCATTTTATATGAAAAAAAAAAAAAAAATCTTATAAAAAGGAATACAAATTAAGGAAAGATATTATTTTCTTAAACACATAGAATAATCGGTAAAATGCAAAACCAAGAATTGTCTTTAGATATTAGAAAATCGATATAAGCGAATACATTAAAAACAACAACAACAACAGCATGAACAGAAGTAACAATAACGATAAAAGTAGTATTTTTTTTTTTTTGTATTTAAGAAACTAAAAACACAAAATAAAAAACATCTTTTTCAATTTGTTTTTACACGTCTAATCAGACATTGAATCATTTTAAAATTCCTCGTTTTCTATTTAAAATTTATTTTCACTACTTTTGCAGATTTTCACGAAAAGATGTCTGTCTTTTTTTTATTTTTATTTTGTTAAAGTATGTATTTAAGTTTTCAGTGACGGTGTCTAACATTTACAAGGACAGTGAGGTAAGTACCTCACAAAAATACATTTATAGAATATCCTTCTATCATAAATCTCATTTTCAGAACACCAAAAATACAAAAAGGAATTAATTAATTACTTTTAAATTAATTACTTTAAAAAAAATAAATACAAATAAAATTACACTTCTGTCGATCAAAATAAAATGTCAATAAAATGGCTTCATTAATTCTCAAAGTACAACCTTACACATAACATTTAAACATTTTGCATACATATCATTCTTATTAGGGATCCTCATTTTTTTTTTAAATATGTATTTATTAAACTGAAATCCTTTTAGTTATTTTTTAAAAATGTAAGTTTTGAGATTACAACCAAAAGATTAATAAAAAAAAAATCCTTACATAGAGAAAAGAAGTAATCAAACCAGAAGAGAAAAAGTTCGAAAAAAAAAAGTGTAGAAAAATGGTCAAGTTATTTAAACCTTAACAAGTCCAATAACAAATTCTTTGTGTTTTTGTCGTTTTTCTAAAAAATAAAAAAAAACAGAAGAGATTTACAAAAATTATAAGAAAAAAAAATAAATAAATAAACAGCGATCGTTGTCTGATTTGCATCCTTGCTAGGAAAAATACACCGACAATGATGAACGATATGGGACAAAAATGTATATACAACGACAAGAAAAAACATAATCTATCTAGAACGTTAATAAAATGTACTATGTATACGTTCTCGTATATGTATATAGCATGCCTCTTGGTATTTATAGCACATATTATAATGATGCTGATGATGATGGTAAAGAAGGTCATTTCATGTATTTTTATATAATTTTTTTCTTTTTAACACTTTACAAATGAGATAGATCTTTGATTAAATTAAAAACACTTTTAGACAATTTAAAAAAAAAATAAATTTAAAGTTTCAGACTTTTTGAATTCAATTAATTTACTTTTTAGTTTGAAATTAACTTTTTTTGTTTTTGTTTTTTTTTATGTTTTCAATTTCAAGTATAGGAACAAAAAGTGTAGTAAGGGATTTTATAAATCAAACCAAAAAAATCTTGCTTGAAATAAAACTGATATCTCTTGTTTTTAATTTGGTGAGAAAACAAGTAAAGGATAAAACATGAAAATACGATTTTTAAAAAAATAATTTTTTAAATGTACAACGTGTTTTCGAATTTAATTTTTTTTATTTAATTTCTATAAAACTTTATTCTGAATTTTGTCTTTCAAACCAACTCGCTTTTTAAAAATAAAACTTCGAATAAATCTTTTTTCAAAAAATTTAAGAGGAAGCTTTTAACGATAATTTAGAAAATATATTTTTTCGAAATTTCAGAAGCACTTATTTGAAAATTTGAAAATACTTTTTCGAAATTTCGAAAAATACTTTTTTATAATTTCGAAAAATTATTTCCTTTCGAAATTTCGAAAAATACTTTTTTATAATTTCGAAAAATTGTTTCCTTATAGGTATATTGGAATAATTTGTTTTTAGTAATTTTATTTTTACAAAAAAATTAACCTTTTAATAATTTAATATCAAATTTTCAAAAAATTCAGATATGGAAATAACCTTGTAACCTCCAAAATAAAAAAACAGATAAATGAAATTCATAAATTTTAGCATTAATTATTAAACAATAAATTCGAATTTTAATTGATCAAAAAAAAAATAATGTGTAATTTATTTTTAAATTATAGGTTTTTCTGTCGAAAACAAGAAAATAAAAAAAATTTTTTTTTCATTGTTAATTAATAATGAAAAATGAAATTAATTAATCGCATTTAAACCTTATGGCAAAATATAATGAGCCATAAAATTTTGATTCAATATATGTACCATCGTTTAATTTTACACGGTTCCTTGAGATACATGATATTCTTTTGGCTTTAAAAAGACAATTAATAAATTTAACTTTGTTGTTTTTCGGTATTAAATAAATTTTCTAAACAAATCTGAATTTTTTTAATTAATAAAAGGTCACAAAAGTTAATTGTTATGTTTTTTTTTTCTTTCTCTGAAAATTGTTTTTCCCAAGAAAAACTTTTTTTTTTGTTGATTTGATAGAATTTTCTGGTGTTTCCTTGAAAGTAATAATTCACATAATTTTTTGACCCATTCTGATAAATTATTTTACAGTAAAGCCGTTTTCTTATACAACAACCAAAAAAATATTATTTATATCGTTTTTAGTGAAAATACTTTTTCAATTAATTAAAATGAACTCATTGATCTTATGAAGCATGCAAAAAAAAAAAATATTAAGAAAAAAAAATAAATAAATAAAAGTTTAAAGATTAAAAAAATATATATATTTAACATTACAACAACAAAATTAAAACTGATAAAAATGCAAAAAAAAATAAAAAAATAAAATAAACTTGTAAAAAAAAAGAATCTTTTAAATTTTTTTTTTTCTTTTCTTCAGATATATTTAAAACCCACAGAGATATCTCGTCACATTATCATAATTCATATTTAACAACTTTGTATGATACTCTCTTACAAATTCAGCTTCATCACAGCAATTGATCAAAAATTCTGTGTCTGCTGTTTTTTTTTTTTTTGTTGTTGTTTTGTTGTTGTTGTTGTTGCTGTTTTGCTGTTATAATTTATCTATACGTACATATTAAGTTTAAATAATTCTGGTGTATCTTTTCTTGTATGATCTTATAATATGAAACACCATATTTTTTCATCTTATATTCAATTTATGATCCAAAAAATAAGAGAGAGAAAAAAAAAAGACAAATCAACTAAAAAAAAAAACAAACGTAAGGAAGAAACCAAAAAAAATAATAATAAAACAACGATTTACTTATATGCAGGTTGGTTTGGTTTAAATGTAAAATAATATACAAAATAAAATAAAAACAATAAAACGAAATGAAGATTTTTATTTTCATATTTTCATCGTTAGCAGCTCTCAATGGTAATGCCAAAATGTAATGTTATTGTTGCTGCTGCTGAATGCTGTTTTGCAATGACAAAAATTATTATTTGTTTCTTTTTTTTTTTTTTTTTTTTTTTTTTGTGTAGAAAAATACAAAAAATAAAGAAAAATTAAGATGAAAATCTTTAAGAAAAAATAAGTACAACAACAAAAAAAAAAAAACACAAAATAAGAATTATAAAGACAAGATAAACAAAAATTATAACGAAAGAAAAATATGATAAATCGTAAAAAAGAAAAATGTCGAATTTTGTAAACTTTTTTTTTTTCTCCTATTATTTAATTCTATTTTCTTATAACCTGTAAACCGTGAGTATGATAGCAAAAGGTTATAGAGGTGCATGTATGTACTTCAAAGGATATTTTTTGCAATGAAAGTAACACAAGACTAAATGTATCTTTGTGTAATATATTATCGGTTACAATAATTATTATTAAAAAAGTATTTACATACGAACACATACTCAATATCTTCTGTGTGTTTTTTTTTTCTTATTTCTTGACCACATAATGATACTGTTAAAATTTTGACCAATATATTCAACACTACCGATACTAGCTGCTGAGCTGTCTAATATGGTGGACTTAAACTGATAGCATTATGTATATACTTGTGAATAACTGAACCCCCTTTTTTTATTTGTAAGAATATGAGAAGATCAATTGGTATGGTATAATAATAATAATAATATGTAATTCTTCCTTCTTATATCCTCTCATATATCTCTTATGCTAAATCCAATTATTTATTTGGTATTTCTTTTAGTGAGTTAAAGGCAGTCAAAGAATAATAAGATTAACAAATAAAAGTAAAAAAAAAAAAAGAAATGAAAGAAAGAAAAAGAAATTAAAAAAAAAAATAGAATTCTGTCAGAAGGAAGTTATACGAGAATGACTTTAAAGGAGAACAATAAAATCGAAAAAAAAAAGACAATAAGTAAAAGTCGACCAAAAAAAAGGAAGATGAACAACACAAAATAAATAAAAATAAAGAAAAACTAGCATGCAACAGAATGCTCAAAAAGTAAGTTTCACGGACCATCATCGTCATCATCATCATCATCATCATCGGCATCGGCATCGTGATGCATGGGGCATTGGAGAATAAAACAAAATAAAAAAGACAAAAAATAAAATAAAATAAATAAAAATCAGCATCAGGTAGAAGAATTTTACGACTGTTTGCAAAAAAAAAAAAAAACGCGAATGAAATGAAATTTTTGTAAAGCTTTTTTTTTTAAAAAAAAGTTCTTCTCCTTACATTCTTCATTTTTATTTATATTTTGTGAGGGATATAAGGATAAACATAGTTCATATAGCTATGTACATATATTTTGTTTATTTGTGTGTAATGCATTGCATTCTGGTCCATCCAATTTCTCAAAAATAAAAAAAAAATATAAAAAAATTATAGATCGCGCGCAAGATCATCAACGTGAATATATGTATATTGCATCTCCTAAAATACCACGTTGCATAGTGTTGTTGTACGAATAACAAAAATATAAAAATACGAGAAAAAAAAAATTAACATTTAAGTATTACACAGCGTATAATTGGTAATGTGTGTATTTCATTCTATATTTTTTTGTTTTTTTTACTTTACACAACAACAAAAAAATTTTTTATTCCTTTTTGACGTATCGAAAATTATTTGGCGAAATTTTTTTTTTTCAGTTTTTTTTCTTTTTCTTTTACGTTTTTTTTACCTTTCCTTTCTCAATACCATTGCAGCATATTACAACACATTTTAATTCTTTGAGTTTTGTGATCCTCTTTTTTATTTCTGTGTTTTTGCACAGAAAATCTTATAAACAAAAATAAAAATTGTATTTTCTGTGGTAAATAAAAATTGAAAGGTAATAAGGGAATGAATCGTTCATGTCTTGTTTGTTTTTTTTTTTTTTTTTTTTTTTTTTTTTTTTTCAAAAAGTATTTCTTTATATTCATTTTTAATCGTGTGTTTCAGTGCATTGACCGACTATTTACACATGTGCTTGAAATGCATTTTTGACACTTTCACAATTTTTTTTTTTTTTTTTTTTGTGAATTTTCTTTTAACTGGTGCGCGCATTGCATTGAATTGTAAAAAATCATGTACATACTATGGAGTATTTTTATAAATGAAAATTACAATTAAAATGCAAGTAAAACCAAAGAAGAAAAAATTTAATTGAAAAAGAATGAAAAACAAAAAAAAAAGTGAAGTAAAATGAAATATGGGGAGAAAGAAAAATAAGGCAATTGAGCATATATTGATTTTTCCAGTTTTTCATACTGATCATTATTTTTAAGATCAGGTTTTAAGGTGGTATGGTGTAATAATTTAAAATTTACTAGTTTTTTTTTTTTGTTTGTTTAATTTTTAGGCCGAAATATCTGAAAAAGGATAAATCGATTTTATGTAACACAAAAAACAAAAAAACAAAAAAAAAAAGAAAAGAAAACAAACATGTCGGAAAAAACAGAAAAGTAGTCAGAGAATTTTTTTTTATTAAAAGTTGGGATTTTTTTTTTTCTTCTTTGCAGTAAAAACTGTAATCACAATTAAAATTTAAAAAAAGAAAAAAAAAAACGAAATTCAGCAGTTATAGCGATCTTAAATCAAACAAAAATGAATTTTTGACTTTAATCAAAAGGTTCTAGATCCTACCAAAAAAATTTTCAATATTTTTCTTCTTCCTTTTTTTTATATAAACAACCTAAAATCATTAAATCAATTGATAAATTATCTAAAATTTCAAAATGTATTTTCAAGCATGTGTTATCCCATGTTATTTTCTTAATTCTTATCTCCACTATTTGAACAAAGTATCTGTATTTGTATTTTTTTTTTTATTATTTCACTACAATTATAAAAACATACTAAAAGTACATACCTTTGCCATTAGCTATTTATGTTTTGTAACCTTTAAATGATATTCGATTTAATTTTATAAAGTTCACAAACATGTAATACAATTTTATTTTTATTTTTTATAGTTTTTATTTCTCAATAATTTTCTTTTTTCTCATCATATAAGATAATATGTAGAACTAAATTAAAGCCGACATTAAAAAAATAACAACATTTTTTTTTTCTTCTTCTTCTTCTACTTCGTTGTCTAAACTTACAAGAGATGTTTGTAATTTGATTTACAAAACTTAAAAGTCAAAAAATCAAAATCAAAAGAAGTTAAGAAAATGAAAAAAAAAAAGAGAAAATAGTAAAATAGAATAATACCGTTAGAGACATATAATAAAGATAATGGAATTTTTGTTGAATGTGTACCTATAATGTACCTACCTATGACTTGAAGAAAAAATAAAAAAAATAAATAAATAAGAAATAAGAAAAATTTAACATTGTTATGTAGCTATTTTGATTCTAAGATATTGAAGATTATTACCTTTTATAACTGATTTTCAAAAATGATGAAAAAAAAAGGTATTTAGTAGTAGAAAATACAAAATATATACATACATGTGATATGTAATGTGTATGTGTGTGTGTGTGTGTTATAGGTTTGTATGTGATTAAGAAAAGAACGCGTATACGAAAAATCTGTTATTATTATTATCATCATCTTCAAAACGAAATAATTTACTTAGATAGATTGCGCGTGTATTCATTAAAATGTTCATATGACATGCTATCATTTATTTTGTTTAAAAAATAAAAAAAAACACACACAAAATAAGCGTTTTTTAAAATTATTTATAAAAGTCAATAATATCATTAAAAAGGTTAAATTCTTAATGAGATTTTTTAAGGATAAGAAAGAGAAAAGAAATCATTTTTATGAGAGTATATATACTATATAAAATTTAATTATTAATCAGTTGTTTCATAGATTGATGGTATTTTGATTAGGTAAAAGATACTTAGAAGAACTCAAGTATTTTAATAAAAAATAAAAAAATAAAAAAAATATGTGATGTATTCTAGAAATTTTTGTTTAATAGATTTTCTTAGAAAGTATGAGAATTCAAGTGAAAAGATTCCAGGAAAAAATAAACTTTTGAAAATTTTAAGAAATATAAAAGAATTTTTTTATTCCATGAAATTTATACTTTAGATATTTTTTGTACTTGATTAAATTAATAAGGATTTTTGTTTTTCAACCACAAAATCTTGATTAATTTATAAAAAAACTCTGAGTCAATCATAAACATTTCAAAGATCATTAGCTATAATTTTGAGTTATTAATGAACTTTTATTTTGTGAATACATTTTCTTTTTTCTGGTATATATTTTGTCTCTTTAATTTAATTCCATTGTTTTTGATCCTTGTTTGTCTTTTAATTTTTTTTTTCCTGTTTTTTGTAATAATTTCTTTATATACATACTATTAAATTTATATAAATTTTCATTTTTTGACTTAAGTTGATACAAGAAAAATTAATCATTGAAATGTGATATTTTTCCACTTAATAAAACATGTGCACAAATTTTTAATTTAGCGTGAGACAAGAAACCAAAGAATATATTTTCTTGAAAAAAAAAGGTATTCTTCCTTTAACCTCAATAATTTGTTGTTTTTTTTTTTCGAGTGGGTTATTTTTTTTCTTGATGCAGTGAATGATGGCGATATTGAAGAAGAAAAAAAAACAATCAAAGGCACACACACACAAAAAAAAAAAAACGTTAAAAGTTTATGAGATGTTTTGGTTCTAAAAAGTGAATGCGCGAGTTTGACCAGGCCCATGAACAAGAAAAACAAATTTTATATAAAATAAAAAAATAAGTCTTTTTTTTCTTCTTCTTCTTTCTTTTTTGTTCATTTTAGTTCATTTACAGTTTTACGAAGGTTTTTTGATATCATGTCACGTATACTATACATGCTACATAAAATATAAACAACCAAAAAAAAAAACAAAAAGTAAAAATCAAAAACAAGAAAAGAAACGAAATTTTGCAATAAAAACAATAAATAAGAATTTCCAACAAAAAAAAAGCCGAAAAAATCAACCACACAACAAAAATAAAGAAAACATAACATTAAATAAAATTTACGAATAAAATTCAAAATAAATGAATAGTAAATAAAAATCGAACTAGCTTTTCAATTATTCTTTATACCAATAAAAATAAACATTATAATTTTTTCGGAATATGTACATTTTTTTCTCCTATAAATTTAAAAAAAAATCAAAAAATCATAAAAGCAAAAAATGTTGTCATTTGCGGATTTTTAATTTTGATTAATTTTTGTTCTTATTGTCCTTTATTTGCTTGAAATTTACTTGTATTTATATTTAGTTTTTAATTTCTTATTTTAGATGGTTGATTACTTTTTTATTCTCTTTGTGATTTTATAATATTTTTGTATTTCATCGGTTTTAATTTTAATTTTTTTTTTAAATTTTATTTTAATTTAATTTGTGTGTGTGTGTTTTAATTTTGTTCATTATAAAAAACCAGAACAATGCCGTTGAATATACATTTGCAATGCAATATATGTAATATATAGTCGCATTGGCTGTTAATTTGTGATCCAATCTTGATATGGAATAAGAAAGATGCGTGATTAAAGAAACATACTATGTACATAGAATTAAAAGAGAAAAAAACAAAAAAATCAAAAAATAAATGAAAAAGAATAATGTTTTGCGTGAAAGTTTTTTTTTAATCGTTTTTTTTTTGCTAATTCCTTTTTTTTTTTTATTTCATGCAATAAAGTCTCTCTACCTAAAATATTTCTTTATGATTTCAATTTTACGTTATAAACTAAATTTCATGATATTTAAACATTCTTCTTTGGTTTTACCGAATAAAAGCTGGTAATATATTTAAAAAGCCAATAAGAAAAAACTCATAACAAAAAAGTGAGTTTTATTGTAACTACATGGAATCACCCTTGAAATTTTCCAAAATATATCCTAAAAGTCTTTTTATTATATTAATAAATATTTTACTTTAATTATTCCGAAAACTTTTACAAATGATTTTATTTTATTCATACAAAAAAAAATAAATATTCTTCTAGAAGACTGTAAAGTTTCGAGCTTAAATCTTTTGTTTTCGCTAGAAATTTATTCATGAAATTTTACTGGAAAAAATTTATAATTTCTTTTCAACCATACTAAATCTGATTAAGTATAATACAAAAAATTAGAAAGTTAAATTTAAACATATGTATGTGATTGAAAATGTATAGGGTGTCTCAACAACCCTAGCTAAGATAATATGACTTCAATCCTATGATTCTGCTTTAAAACATAAACTCAATAAAAATACGACAAATGTACTTTAAGTGACATTTTATTTTCCTAAGATAGTTTGATTTAAATTTTATCCTGTCATAAATTTTTTTTTTTTCATTCACTATATTAATTTTTCTTCCTCTAGTCCTTTATTGACTAATAAATTTTTTTTTTCCTTCATTTTATGTACGTTTTTTATTTTCAATTTTATTTTCCTCTATGTACATATTATTTAATTTTTTTTTCTACTTTCCTCTAGTCTATACTCTAAATAAAATCCACCTTAAATCAACTCTATAAATCACTATAAAGTCAGTAAAACCTCAACACTCTCACTTATTTCATAAACTTCACATTAATTTCTTGTACGTTGTATATGAATGTATGAAGAAAACAAAAAAAAAAAACCAAAAAGTACAGAAAACAAAAAAAAAAACAAAAAAATTAAAAGATTTTTAACTAAAATAAATATAAAATAAGTAAATCTTAATTGCATTAACTAGTTCCGTCAAAAAATTACATAACAATTGTGTATTACTCTTATACATACATGAATATGTATGTATGTATATGCTGCAATAAAATACTTAAACGCCATGTGAGAGAATCTAAAAATTCTCTAGTACAATATATAATATACACATAAAATGTAACCTACTTTCTTATAATATGTCGTGGTGGTTACTTGCTAGCGTTTTTTATTATTATTATTTTGTTTTTTATTTTTTATTTATTTTTACGTGCCATGATATAAAATCACACACTTATGGTATGTTGTTTAGTTACATATTTAGATATATATTGATCATAAAGTAAAATTTGTAGTTTAGTGATTTTGATCTAAAACATAATTTACATCAAATACACTTTTTTTTTTTCTTGGTCATTTTTTTTTTTTTTTTGCTTTCTTAAATTTCTCATAAAAAATCTTATTTTATTAAGAATATTTTTTTTGTTTTATAAAAAAAAATTGTTACTTTATTTTTAATTTAATTTAATATTATTCAAAAGCATTATTAGTTTATTCGTTGTCTTATATATGTTTTTTTGTGAGTGTGTTTACATCTGTTTAAAAACTAGTTAATTTTTGAGATTTTCATTTAAAAATTTTACCTATATGATAAGGAGAAGAAAAAAATTTTTTTTCAACGTATTTTATGCATATTACAATTTATCTGATTTTTTTGTCTGTTGTTGTTTTTTTTTTTTTCAATTAAAAAATTTCCTTGAAAAACACCATGGCATATAACCTGACGGGGAGTTTTCTTATCTCTCTCGAAAAAACAAAAAACACAGATTTTAAATATACCATAGCGCAAACATTGGAAAGCGCGGGATATTTTAAATGATGAAGTTTATAGTTTAAAAAAAACTCACTTGTATCTTTCATGTGTATACACAAGATATATTCTACTATATAGTATAGATAGTACCATTATATATAGTTTGTCCATTTCTTAAGAAGAAAAAAAAAAATAATAATAATAATAAAAATAAAATAAATGAAGAAAAATTTCGTAATAATTTTTTTATTTTCATTTAAAATGTGCATATGATGTCTTTTTAAAAACTGTTGATTTTTCTCTGTATTTTCTGTAAGTATAAATACGAATTTCAAAAGAAAAAAAATTTTATATTCATGATTTTTACATATTACAAAAAGTATAATTTTACAAAAACAAAAAGAAGTAATAAAAAAAAAAGTCCTACTAGTTTTAATGTATGTATAATGCAACATTTAATGTTTTTCTGATAGTTGAACTATACTTCATTTTTATTGATTAGTAATGCAAAAAAAAAAAAACAGAGAAGAAATTATAAGTATTTTTTTATTCTTTCTTTTTTTTTTTTTTTGATTTTTAATTTAATTTTTTTTTTTAATTCATTTTATTTCAATTATTTTCTAATTGTGTATTTTTTTTTTTGTGTACAAAATGTTGTAATTTTATTAAAGACAAGTCCTACACTACAGAAAATATAAAATGTATGTAATATGTTATGTTTATGTGTATTTACAATGCAAATTTCCATTTGTAATATTGACTGACACAGGGTATTTATCAAAATTTTAAAAATTTTATCGACTTCACTGGAAACGTTTTTGAACTAAATTAATTTTTGTAAAAAACAAAACCACAAAAATACATATAATTTTTTTTTGAAGATTGTTAATACGTTATGTGAAAAAGTCCACAAAAAATGTGATTAATTTTCTGTGTAGTTCAAGATACAGGTCAAACAAAGGAAACATTTTTTAAGAACATGATATTTCATGAGAGAAAATTAAAACTTCGAAAAGTATTTGTTCGAAGATTCCATATTATTTCTTTCTCGTCTTCTACGACCCCAGAGTTCTTAAAAGGTCCTTTGCCTGGAAAAGAAAGTAATTTTTAAAGAAATTCTCAGATGATATTACTAATTCGAGTCTTGGAAATTTTTAGAAACTTAAACTGACAAAAAAATTTCCACGAATTCACCCACGATTTCAACTAACATTGCAACTTTTTTGAATTTTATATTGAAAAATTATACCCACTTAAAATAATCACCCATTTTGTAAGTAGAATTTACAATTTATTCATTTATAAGTATCTTCTTTAACTAGTATAGTCTTTTGAAGAAAAAAAAAACAAAAAGAAAAAAAACATCACATATACATACTTAGTAAGAATTCAATACCACATACAATTTGAAAATGTTGTGTTGCGTATTGATAATAATTCGCCTTGATCGAAAGACCGACGATATGTTGTTTATTGAACATCAAAAAAATGGCTTATAAGAAAACATGCCTAGACGATGTCGTTTAAATTTCAGAGGAAATTAAAATAAAAAAAAAAAAAGAAATTTTAGATACAAAATAAAAAAATGTGATAAAATAAATACACAAATAAAATATAAAAAAGGAAAGTAAATACACACATATTAAGAATCTGTATTCGAAAAAAAAATAGGAGTATGTAATAATAATGCAATTGAAAATTTTAATACACAAATAATAAGGCAAAAAATAAAAAAAAATTAAATTTTATAATAAAAGAAAAATGAAGTATCTACAAAAACAATATATGAAAATTTACCAAAGAATATTGAAACAAAAAAAAAAAAAACATAAATTTGTTAAACACACAGAAAAATATTTATGAATTGAAAAGTTCGATGAAATCAGAACCAGAGTAGTATGGTGCACATTTTAAACTATTATATATGAACTGTTAGTAGTGTATAGCACGCATTGCAATAGAATTTTTTCATATTGTGTTTTTTTTTTCTCTTTTTTTTTTTTTTTGTGTTAAAAAGAATTTAAAAGATGATTTTCCTATCTATCTCTGCGGTATGCCATTCCAAATAATAACATAATATGTATGTATGTAATGTAATGTTAAAGTTTTAAGATTACATACATAGATTTGTACGCATTGTAAATATTTTTTTCATTTTTTATTTTTTGTATAAAATGTATCTATACAAAACTTTGTATGGAATATAAACGAAAAAAAAAAAACACAACAACAGATACATTCTGTAATGATGATGATGATGCCTAGCTATAGATGCTTTCAGTGAAATGTTTCGATGTTGTATTGATTGTACAAGGTAGAGGGTATATATGGATAAGTACTATTTTGCTGATGTTTTCTCATTGCAACTAAATAAAATACACTTTACTATCTGTTTTATAACTAACTTTGTAGCTCATATATTTATAATAATTGTATATAAACAAGTATGTAAGTAAGTATATGTATAAAACTTTGATGATATTTTTAAGGTGGGTTTTATACTATCATCGATAATTTTTGTTAGTATAAAATATTCATATTATGTATATAGTACATATAGTATCATAGATATGTCTATTTAAACATTAGATACTTTTAAATAAACGTATATATGTAGATATACGTAAAAATCCGTATGTTGAAAGTAAAATTGTACATTCATACATGTGAAAATACATCATTGTAATAATATTTAAAAAAAAAAAAAGTATCTATATATATTATTAAATAAATACAAAAATATGTAAGTATGTATAATATACAACAAAACTAACATATTATACCAACCCTGGTAATAAATTATCTTGAAGTCAACAATCTGTACCATGTCATGAGGATTTATCGGAAAATGATGTTTTAGGACGATGTTTAAGCCAGTTTAGTGTATCTATTTGTGAAACATTTGATGTTAAATATTATTGCTTAACTTGAATAATAAATCTTAATTTTTGTTTCTATATAAGATTTTTTTTTTTTTTTTTAAATAAAAAAAAAATAAAATTAAAAATTAAGAAGAAAAACAAACAAAGTTTTGATACATTTAAAAAAAAAAGATTTTGTGCATCTAGGAAAAAAAAATTCAAAATTAATTCATAGAGTCAATATATAAATAATTTTAGAAATGTATAATTAGTAAGCAATAACTAAAGATCTATATGTATATATGTGTATGTATTTTTATTTTTTCTTAAATTATTTTAAATTAACATTATTTTAAACAATTTATGTTATTTTTATCTTTTAAATCAACAAAATGAAATTTAATACATCCAGGAAGACATTTTTATACAACATGTATACCAGTTAAAAGTAGAAAATTTGTGTGTGTGTTTTTTTTTTGTTTATAGAAAAAAATAAATAAATAAGGTAAATTTCTTAAATGTTGGAAATTTAAATTTTTAGAAAGAAAAAAAACTACAAAGGAGCCATACAAGGTGTGTTTTATTGATTTAGAAAAACAAAAAATAAATAGGAACTTTTGAATCACAAAAATATTGGATCAATTAGTTTGTTTTGTGTTGTTTTAGTTTTTTTACTGGGCGATGATAATGACACAAACATCATACATCCTTTTCAATGTCCTCTGGTTTTAAATAATAAATCTCAGTATAAAGATTTTCTTCACAGCATTTTTAAAAACCAAATTATTTTATTTATGAAAAGTATGAAGAATATCGAATATGCATAATCTTTTTTCCTTGTTAGTTTTTGAAAAATGTGCCAAATATCTACACCCATACTCCCTACCAAAAATTTGGTATTAAAAATGAATAAACTATATATATTAAATAATCCTTTTTTATTTTCAACTTTAATGTAAGAATCTGAAATAAAAAATTTTAATACTATGTATTTTTATTACATAAAACTTGTTTTAAAAAAAAAATCATTCAGACTTTTTTTTTTTTTTTTAAATTAGGGAATACAATACTAGCCATGTCAACCATACAGTTAAATCCTGTTAGGATTTCATTGGAAATATTTAACCTACACAGGAATTTATACATAATACATATCAGAAATATTAAAAACAAAAAAAGTATGTGAACAAGTTTTCAAGTTCAGTTTAACATTTATTTTAAATATTCAAAAAAACAAAAAAAAAAACAAAAAAAAAAACAAGAAGAAGAAAAAGAAAAATATTATTCCGTTGCATGCTTACACAAAACACCTTTAGAAAATTTAAATTCATATAAAAATAGAGAAAAAATAATCTATCATTTGATATCCGTGTTGAAAATATGAAAAACATATTTTATTTCAACAAAATAAAAGAATTAATATGAAAAAAAAAACAAAAAAATAAAATAAAAAAGAAGAAAAAAATTAGGACATTTCCTATGAAATTAATCTTATTTTACTTTTCTTTTTTTTAGAGTTGTAGTATTTATTTTTTTTTTCTATATTATAATGAATATTTACATTTCTCGCGAGTCGCGATATGTGAACATTCACTACATATCTAACTTTAACAACAACAACAACAACAAAAAAAAAAACAATGTTCCATTTAATCTTAATCACCTTCTTGATTGGTTCATTGCTTTTTGCATTCAACACACAATTTAAAATCTTCTTGATGATTTCTTTACTCTGTATTATTTTATTTTATTTAATTTTATTATTATTTTTTATTTTTATTTTTGTTAAGTTGTTCATTTCAAAAAGGTACGTCATGTAACTAGAAAAGAAATTAGAGTCGGTTGTTGTCTCCTGTTAAGTTAAAACAAATTGTCACGAAAGTTCTACCAAACTACGCAATCCAAATTACATACATACATGTTTTTTTTATTTTTTTTTTTTTTCATTTTAAACATTATATTCTTTTCTTTATTACTATTCTAAACATAGTACTTAAATTGTGAAAGAAAAGTACATATACCATCATCATCATCATCAGCAACAACATTAGCAATAGCAGCCAACATTAAATAGTTAAAAAAAAAAAGAAAAAGAAAAACAAGAAGGAAAAAGGAAAACAAGAAGAATCGAATAAAGGTATTATAATAACAGTAAGTACAGATAAAAATTCAAACGTATAAAATGTACTTTGTGTATTTTAATGAAAATTTTATAAAGGAGACGTAAAAGGGTTAATATATATATATATTATTTTTTTTTTAGTGGAAAGGCAAAGAAACAGTATAATATGTAGAAAAGATACTTGTTCATATAGTAGAATCATCAGAATGTCCTACCAACAAAAATAGAATACATACTTACATACTTATAAAATTTCATCATCATATAATGTTTGCTTATATATATGTATGTGCGTATATGTATATCATTTTCCATAGAAAGAATATCATCAGAGCCAATCAACCAAACCAGATAGGAAAGAAGTATAAGAAGTTACCTCTGTTTCGACATAGAGTTTTTTAATAAAACCTCAGAGACAAAATCATTAAAAAGTCGTCGGACTACATTTCAGAAGAAAAGTTGGTCTGTTGGTTGTTGGTTCAAAGTCGTTTGTGTCATTTTAAATAAAAATAAAAATAAAAATTTGAAGGAAAATAAAAACAAACAAAAAAATAAGCATAATTTTTTTTTTTTTTTCAACATTTTTAAAAGTTAGTTTTGTCCACTATACACTATATTACTTATACTTTGCAACTAAGCTAGCTTTTAAGTCTTAAAAACTGCAACAACAACAACGAAATACAATTCTGGACTAATGTTGCTGCTGTTACTGATCATCATCATCATCATCATCGTTCGTATCCCAATATCTATAGTTTAAGACAATTTTTTTTTTCAATGTAAAAAAATGAAAATAAAAAAAAAAATTATACTTCTTGTTCTTCTTATAGGTATAAAAGTCCATCAGGTACCACAGGTATATTATAGTATCAGTAAGTACCAAAAGAATAGATAGGTAGTAGATACGTGAGTTGTCATAGGTACGTAGGTATGCTGTTCACACTTATGACCGGCCGGTTTATTTTTCGTTTATATTATATGCACAATATTATTGAATTGTGTTGTTGTTGTTATTGTTGTGCATCATGATGCAAAGAGAATGCGATGCATAATATTGGATTGGAAACAGATACGGTACATATCAATTTAAGATTTCTAGTGAAGTTTTCTGTTTTATTTTTGTTTTTTTAATTCTTCATTTTTTTTTTTGTTGTTTCTTTTTGAAGCTGCTGCATTTTACTATATTGCTGTTCTTTTAATCTTAAAAACAATCCAACATTCAAAAACTACTCTAAAATGTGTCTATCGTCTTCAAAAAGTAAAATCTCATGCGAAAAAAAGCCAATTTATAACACTGTGGTATTGCAAATGTAAAAGAGAAAAGGATATGATATAAATGGCAAAAAAAAAAAAAAAAAAAAATCCCAGCAACTAGAAAACATAAAAAAGAGATTGTTGATGCTGTTGCTTCTGACTGGATTTTTATTTTGTATCTATATCTTTTTCATGCACTTCATAAGTAAGTGGTAACTAGATTTTCAAGCACAAGACACATAGAACGACATCGTCAGCTAAAAAAGAACTTTTCTATCTACAATATATAAAATACAGCAAAAAAAAAAAAAAGAAAAAAAAGTATAAGAATCGAAAAATTTCACTTTAAATGACCAATGGTATGTCCTAAAGAATATAGTGTTAATGTGGATCGATGATAATCTTCATTTTCTTCAACAATGTATATGATAGAGGAATTTAAATATATGTATATACTTAAATATGAATATATAACACAACAATAAAAGGTACATATGAAGTATGATATGGCATGTATAACGATATCCGTTTTTGATTTTGAATTAGTATACCTATATGTTCGATTGCTACGAAATCGGATGGATATATATTATATTGGGATCTTCTGAACTTATACATACCACAACCTCACTTTTCCCTTCTTTTCATTTCTAAAAGAAAATTTAACACAAAAAAAAAAAAAATACTCATATTTTTTCTTTTTTCTTTCCTCAATTTTTTTTTCTTTTTAATTTTTTTTTTTTTTTTTTTTTTCATTTTTTGTTGTTTAGTTTAGTTGAAGATTTATGACGGTTGCAACTATGAAATTTTACTGAAGCGTAAATTATGATCATAACTGTAGGTAGAACTGGTGCCTGCCTATTAGGAGGTCAATTTTTGTGATTTAAACTTTTTCTTTTGAGAAATTTTTCAAGTTTTAATTTTTCTCTTTTCCTTTACATTATTATGCATATGATGATGATGATGGTTGTTGTTGTTGTTGTTATCATTTTTATGGTATAGATACATATATGTATATATGAACGAAAAAAAAAAAAAATGATATTTTATAATATTTTTATTTAAAATGTATCTGTGGTTGTTGTTTTTTTTTTTTTTTTTTTTTAATAAAATGTCCATACATGTATTTAAGCAGATATTTAATGATAACGATTTTTCAATTATGTCAAATCCAATTACGGTGTAATATTTAATTGTTAATTTTATTTATGAGTTGAAAATGGATATTTTTTTATTTACTGAATAAAGAAAAAGAAGAAAAAAATAATAATGTGATTTTTAATATTTAATTCATTTGTTTATTGAAAAATATTTTAAATTAGAGCCTTTCATTTATGAAAGTTCGAATCTATACCTTTGTTCTTTTTAATTTTTTTTTCATTTTGTTTATATATTCTTTAATATAGGGATTCCAGTGGTAATTAAAAAAAAAAGTGTACAGTTTCTTAAAAACATTGTATAAGTTGAAAATCAGTAGAAACTAGAATTTAATTGAATCAAAGTGTCCCGTTGTTTTAATCAAAAGATAAAATTGTTCGTTTATTTTTGAAGACTTTGATTGTGAGTTTTTTTTTTTTAAATTCGAACATATCGAATATTATTTTAGTCCTTTTTCATATGTCAAACAAATTATTGTACTTAATCCTATAAATCGTTTTAGTTCACATTCATTTTTTCTTCAAATTTCAACTAATATTACTGCTGAATATACTTTTAAATTTTCTTGTGCATTTCTAAAGGTGTCATTCAAAAGTTCAAATCGTTACCTATCAATTCAAACTCTAAAAAATAAAAATAAAAAATTTAAAGTGCGTGTTATTACTCTGCACTTCAACACCTCACTTTATATTCACTTCTGTCATTAAGCAAAATAGTTCCCAAAAAAAGAATATAATCTACGTGAACAAAAAAAAAAAAAAATACATAATAACCTTTCGTGATATCATGATTTCGAAAAATTATCTTTTCTGTTCTTTGTTCTATAAAATAAAGTTTAAACAGAAAAAAAAAAGGAAACATTAAAATGTAAAAATGTTTGAAGAAAACGAAAAAAAAAAATAATAATAATAATAATAGATTATAATGATAAAACTACACAAAAATATCTTTTGAAAAATAACCAGAAATATATATAAATGCGGCCACGCCACAATTCCAAAATGCATTTTTCTTTTATTTTTGTTTAATTCTTCTTTTTTTTTTTTTTGTTATTTATTTCTCTCATCATGACTATTGGTTGTTGTACTATAATTTAATTTTAATAGTTGCCTATTAAACATTCTTCTTCTTTTTTTCTTTTTTTTTTACCAATCCTCAAAGATAGAAATCACATCAAAAGAACATTTTAAAGATGTTATATGTATGTGTTATTTTATGTTAAATGTTGTTTAAGAAATTTCTTTCATCTTTTCTATATTAAATTTAACTCTGATGATTCTGTCTGATTCCCATTTTCATCATCTCTTTGAAAAAAGAACTGTGTTTTTTTTTTCTTCTTCTTCTATTTCTTCTTACTTAATTTCCAATTTACTCTTCACTTTCCTTCATCATCATCATTCATATATTATGTCGATTTGTATTTTTGTAATTACGAAAAAAAAAAAAATAAAAAAATAAAAAAGAGGAATTCTTGTTATATGTTATAATATTTAGTTTCAAATGTAACTTCTTAGTTAGATTCCATTAATATTGAGAAGAACATGCGCTTTCTCTGTATTATTATATCCAAAAAGTCCGCTAAATGTACAGAATATAATATCTTAAAAAAGAAATAAATGATTTCTTATATGTAGATACATATAAACACGCTTAAGAATGCGCGCATGTAAGCTTTACGAACTACGAACCTTGCTCTTCTTCTAATTCTAGGCAAATGTTTTTAACTATGTTTTCTGTATCTCTATACTTTGTAGTATCTTTTCTTGTTAAAATGAAATTTAAAATGAAAAAAAAAAAAAAAAAAAACTTTTTAAGTTACACATAAAAACATGTCGAAACTTTAGAAAATTATTTACTAAGTAATTTTTTCTTCTTCTTGATTTTACTGATACTGATGTTAATTTCATAGATTCATCGTCATAAAGAGGTTAAAAGCAATTTAAGACATTTTTGTCTTCAAATTCCTACTACTAAAAAAAAAAAAAAAATGAATTTCGTTAGACAGAAAAACATTTGAATTTTTGTTGTTTTTTTCCACTCTGGTGAGGCTCCAAATGCATTTGCCATCATTATTGTTGTGACTACGAAGATGATGATGATGATGTTTATCATAATCAAAAAACACATTTTTTTCGTTTGTTTCCTAAAGTCTTTTTTTTTTCCTTTTTATTGTCTTGTTTTTTTGCTCGAGGTTGAAGGTAACACTTTTTAACAGAACGGAATTTTGAGATCAATTTGCCCTAAATACAAAAGAAATTTTTGTGTATTTTTAAATCGCTTTTAGAAAAACATTTCATTGCTTTAAGGCTTAATTATACATAAAAGTTTTATGATTATGAAAAAAAAAACAAAAGCAAAATTGAATAAAGAAATTAAATGAAGTTTGTGTTTTTTCTTTTCTTTTTGTTTTCAATTAAAAATAAATTATATGATGAAAATTTCCTTGAAAAAAATATCAATAAATGAATTTATCGTGAAAACTTTTTCGTTCGAACGTATTCAATGTAAAATTATGTTTGGAGTCTAAATCTTTTGTTTTTGTATATTACAGCGGTTTAATTGTATCCAAAAATTTCACAATAATATATAACAAAATAATTAATTTCAATTTAAAATTACTTACAAAGTATTGCAAGTTATAAAATGTATTAAAATTAATCTAAATTTCTAGAAAGGTTTGTCTTCACTTAAGAATTTACGCTATTGTCAGATAAAAAGTAGATAATAATATGAAGTTTCGAGTCTAAATTTTTTGTCGAAATGTAATTTAGCAAAAAATTAATTGTATTCATATTTTTAAAATTTGAATATGACTTGATCAAAAATTAAAAACAGTCTTTTCTATTTAAATTTATACTATAATCAATTATTTAAATTTCCTGTCCATTGTATGATCAAAAAAATTTTTGTAATCTTTTTAAAAAATAAAAATAGATTTTAGAGTTGAAAATATTAAAACAAGGAAAATATTAATTTATTTTAATTCGAAAAAGGCAAAATAGTTTTTAAAAAAAATAATCAATAACACATACAAGTACATGAGAATAAATTCAAGAAAATTACGAGTATATACCAACAAAAAAAACCATATATATGTATGAGCTGAAAAATTTCATATCTAAAAACTATGAAGAATATCTTTTGTGAAAAAAAAATTCATCTATATAACAAAGAGAAATATACGCTAAAAGTTAATTTGTTGCCTTCACCATATGTTCTAGAATGAAAACTCGAATAAATAACATAATATACAGCCAACAATGACCATGTAAACGATGATGATGATGAAACAAAACAACAGTAAATCGGTATTAAAAAAATATGTATATGTTTTAAGAAAATTGAAAAAAAATAATAATAAAAAAACACAGAAAGAACAGCAGCAACTATAAGAAATATAAATAAAATAACTAAGAAAATTGGTGAGATCCAACCAAAAACTAATAACATATACATATGTAAGTATGTATTTATAATTTCTATGTATGGCCAAAGACAATGTTATATTATAACATAACAAAAATAAGAAGTAAAAGAACCACAGCGGGATCAAAATGAAATTATCATCGAATAAGAAATGTAATATTGTATATTCTGGACTTTTTAGACAAGACAATCAGTTCGTCTTATTATTATAACTTTAAGAATACGTCTATAAATTAATATATCTGAAAAGTTTATAAAAATAAAAAAACAAAAACGAACATCAAGAACTTAAAAAAAATATACATATATGTATATGTATATCTTTATAACATCCTATATCATTTGTTGTATCTTTCACATATTTTCAATATAATATTCATTTTTTTTTTCTCCTCCTTTTCTTGTTAAATCTTTATTTTGTTTTTCTACCCAGAAGAAAAAAATATACCTACAAATTTTTTTTTATATTTTTTAATTTGATTGGTAAAATACTACTAACGGCTGATAGCGTAGCTGACGTAGCACTTACACAGAAAATCATCTTAGTTTTAGAAAAAAAAAAAAAATATATTTTTAGCAAAGTTCTTATTATGATGATGATGATGATGGTCGCGTTCTTTCTGCGAAGGGCATTATAACAATGTAAGCACTCTAAGTAATAGAGTAAGTACGTATTTACGAATCTATGAGTTGCGAATATATAGTTCTCATACAGTTACTGAAGAATTACTCATTCAATAGAATCTTTTATAATAAAACAAAATCATACATACGATGTACATATTATGTAAAAGCTAAAAAATAAAAATAAAATATATAAAAAATAAAAAATAATAATAAAAAAAAAACAAAACATATCACTAAGAAGAATTTTTTTTTTTTCTAAATTGATGATCTATCGAATAGCGTGCATGTCGTAAATTACTTACTTTTTTTTTTTTTTTTTGGCATCATCGTAAATTAAAGGTGTTTCTCTTCAATATAATAATATAAATACAATAACAACAACAATAACAAAAAAGATAGATACATCAGACAGAAAAATATATAATTCTTTTCGTCGTTTTCAATTCTTCGTTTTGAATGCTTACAATCATTTTATAAATAAAAAAAAAAATGAAAAAGAAAAATAAAAAAAAAACAACTTATACAATAAAAATAATAATAATAATAATAATCATATTCTGTGTATAACATATATATTGTATTCATATGACATCTTTTTTGATTAGTTATTCGATTATTCGTATTTAAATGAATGTGTCATTGTTTGGTGAATGAAATTAAGGAAGAATCAATTCGATTGACATTTTAATTACTTTTTATGTCAATTCATAACTATTGTAAAGATGCAAAAATATATTTAAAAAAAAAAAAAAATAAAAAATAAATAAAACAAGAAATATAGGAAAAACAAAACGAAAATTTTGAAAAAGAAAAATAAGAAAACAAATTTTTTTTTTAAATATATAGAAGCTATATTCAAGTTCAAGTTTAAAATATACTAAAAAGGTTATTTTGAAAAACATTAACACATAACAATTTCATACAAAAAAAAAAAAAGAGAATTGTGTTGTGTGTTGTTATAAATTAATATGCAAAAGAAATAACGTATACTTGTATACAAATATACTTTTATTGAAATATGTAATTTCTTTTGAATTGAATGTGTGTATGTTGTTTAGATGATTATGCGATTTTATATATTAGTTTTTCTTTTGGAAATGATTTAGATTTAAAATATATTTATTAGATTTTTGTTTTTAGGCTAATATTCAATTTTCTGATATACAGTAGATCTCTCTCGAGTAACACGGTACTTGAAATACACGATTTTCAAGCTACACAAATGAAAAAATGCATATTTTCCTTCGATTTTCACGCTATGCAATCTTTTAGTTGGGTATAAATTTAACTCTAGACTTACATGATTTCGACTTACATACATGGCGAATATTGTGTCGTATAAGTATATAATTACTTTTATTTTTGAATCATGCGACAAAAACGTAATAAAGTAGCCTTCGGGCATCTAAAAAAAATATATATCAATGTACATATGTACATAATTTTTATTCTGGTTTTGTCAATTTTTTTTAGAAAATATACTACACAATATAATTGTTTGTTTTTGACTATCACAGGTGAAAAGAAAAAATTGAATTCTATGCAGTAAAACCAGAAAAACAAGAGAAAAAAAATTCATGCTTGATTTGCAAAATTATTGCAATTTTTACATTATCTACCTGCATTCAAATAATTTTAAATCCTTGTTTTTTTTTTACAAAAAAAAAAAAACAAAATAATAATAATAAAAGAATTTCAAGGTAGAAGAAATATTTAGGCGCCGTCTAGAAATTGACGATTTAATACAAAACAAAAAAGTTAAAAACTTATCCATTGTAACATTTTGTTACAAAACTAATTTAGAAAAAAAGTAATAAAAGATATTCAACTCACATAAAGGTTCATTTCTCATGTGAATCTTATAGAAAAAAAAATTATTCTTTTTGAAATTTCATGTACAATGAATTTTCAAATCATACTTTTTAAATTTTTGCTAAGTTTACATGGTTCACAATCTTTTCGATGTTTTTTTATTTTTCAGAATTTCAGATTAAATGAGTGGCAAAAAAAATTGAAAATTTATTAATAAAAAATTACGAAAAAAAAAAATAGCTTTATTATTAATTTAAAAACAATAAAAAATTTATAAAAAAAAAATTACCTGTCCAAAAATTAAGCTTAATAATGAAACACTGAAAAACCTTAGTAAATTTACGGAGGAAAAAAAAAATTCAATCATTTTAATTTTCTTAAAAATAATTTTCAAAATTAATATTATGTATTTTGTGCACAATTGTAACAAGTTGCATCATCAAAATAAGAGTAATACCTAAGGCTATTGCTACTGCATTTGCATTTATGATGGAAAAAAAAGAACATTGTTTCATCTAAAATATTATAAATGCACACTTTTTTAACTATAAAGACTAACACACAACGATTTTAAGCATATAATTTTTCATTTACTTCTTGTTTTTTTTTTTTTTTTTTTTTGTATCTTTTTTAAATAATGTAACATAAATATAGTGTATTGCAACCGTACAACTTTATATACATAAACATTTACGAATTTTAAGTATGTGCAACATAAACATGATGTTATTGCTCGTAAGGCAGACACCATGAAAAAAAAAAAAAGGATTTCTTTTCTTTACTTTCTGGTTATTAATTTTTTTTTTCTTTACTTTCTTAAAATTTTAATTTAGGCTTTTACTAAAAAAACCAGAAGAAAAGCTACAAAAAAAAAAAAAAAACAGTAAAGGATATTGACAACTTATAAGAATTTGAAAACACTTTTGAAAAACTTACGACCGCTTATTATTAGAGTTTCGCTAATGAAGAAACTATAGTAACTTTTTAAAATTAATTAATTACCAAATCTAATCAGAAAATTATTCGTAATGAAATCAATAAAATATTTCCTTGAAAAACCTTTTAAAATGAAGAAGAAGAAAAAGAAAAATTTGGCAACAATGCAAAAAAAAGCAACACATTGAAATTATTTCAAAGTTTTAGTATCACACAGGTACTTGTTTGTAAATATTTTAGATTGTTTGTATAGTATGAGTTTGTGATTTATACTTCTCTTTTTTTTTTTTTTTTTTTTTTGTATTGTGTTCATGAATTTTTTACCTGTAAAGGTAACACAAAAACCAAAGTACATCAATAAGTTAAAAAATAATCAAAATCAATTTTTATATGAAATTAGGCAAAAGTAACATTTTAAATTGAAAATAAAATGTATTCCGAATTATGACAACAACAAAAAACGAATAATTTTATTATAAAGTTGGAAAACAAAATAAAATATCAGAGTCTCATATAAGAAAAAAAAAAGATAAAATATTAAATAAAATATATTTCTATTTCCTATATCTGTATCTCTAAACATTTTAAAAATGTAATATCTTAAAAAACAAAAAATTAAGTAGAAGAAAAAAAAGACAAACGTAAACGCTCACATTTGTATTATGTATCGCATACACCTTCAAAATAATACACCTTCTTGTATTTTATTGTTAATATGTACGTTTTTCTACTGCAATTCAGATACAGATACTAAAATGATGAAGTTGTATGAATAAACGAATAGATATTCGTTTTTAAATGCAAGCATACCTTGATTTTATTTTATATGACATCAACATTTGTATATTAAAATGCAGGTGTGTGTTGTGGAACAGTATAAAACTGCAGCACAATCATACTACATACCTGTAGTACACACATTGCTGCTCAAGAAATATGCTTCAAGTTCGAGAGTTTATAACTTTAACTTTTAATATGAAAACACAGGAGAAAAAATAACAAAATAATAATAAAATAAGAAAATCCTATAAGATATTTCAGTTTTTAACAGTGTGAGTTGTGTTTTTTGTTTGCTTTTTTTTATATTTTATTTTGTATTTCAAAGATAGTTTCATTTCTGGAGTATCTTTTATACTGTAGTCAGAGCTAACTAACTTTTAAAAAATGGGGAATATTTAATATTTGAGATACAAGCTCGATGCTTATGGTTAACTAACTAACTAACTAACTGGACTGTTGTGTTCTCTATAACTTTGAAAGAAAAAAATACAAAAAAAAAAAAAAAGTTTATAATGCTCGATATTATCTTTTCGTTAGTATAAGTAAAATATTTTGTAGTAAAAGTTTTAAAATACAATTTTACGAGCCTTTTGAAAGTTCATATGTATGTATGGCCTTTTGACGAAAATTTCGTAGATTTTCTTATCTTTTTTTTTCTCATTTTATTTATTCATTTATTTATTTTATGGTTGTTCTCTGTTGTACTTTTTTTTTAAATCTTTTTCTTTAATTTTTTTTTTTCATTTATTCTTATTTTTTTTTTTTTTGTATGTGTGTTATTTTATTTTTAAATGACCGGATGAAATATTTGAACCTTTCGCCTTAAGTTAGCTTCAACATATTTTTGGGTGAGAATGATAAAAATTTTTCAAAGAGTTCAAGAAATTCTTCTTTTTTTTTTCTTTACTTCTTATAAAATACACAAAATGGAAACAAGGAGAAAAAAAAAAAACAAGCATGAAAAACTTTAAAATGGTTTTACACATGCATGTGTTGTCTGCTTGCGATAATATTTTAAAGGTTTAAAAGTTAAAAAGAATGAGAGAAAAAAAAAGTATGTACATATATAGCTACATTATATTGTATTTTAGTATGGCCTTTTCAGAAAGAAATAAATTTTGTGATGTAATGTAGGTTGTAAGTGAGTAATTTTTTAAGTTTATATATATTTTTTTTTAATTTTTCATTTTAATTCCTTTGAAAGCCCAAAAATACTTTTATTTAAATTGGATTAATTTTGTAAATCTCTTAAAGTGAATTTATTAAATTTTTCACTAAAAATACGACAAGTCAAAAAAAAATAAATAAATAAATAACAAAACGAAATAAAAGCAAAAAAAAAAAAAAAAAGAATGAAGACACTCACCTTTAAAATACACCGTCCAGCAGGTTCATTTTCTGCAACAGATACATTATAGAAACTTTGATCGAAAATTGGTTCATTATCATTGACATCATGTATCGTTATCAGAACAGTAGCTGTCGTTGATAATTGAGGATATCCACTATCTTTAGCGATGACAGTTAATTGTGGTACAGGTTCTGTTTCACAATCAATATGAGCACGTGTTGTTATTAATCCAGTATGAACATCAACTTGAAACCATTGTGAATGTGTATCCGGTGTATCCAAAAGTTTATAAGTTATTGCTGAATTATTACCTTCATCACGATCTACAGCGACAACTTGTATAACTGATGTACCAGGATCAGCAACTTCCATAACATTTGCATGATATGTTTCTTTTTCAAATTCTGGAGCATTATCATTAATATCTGTTACACGTAAATATATTGTTCTAGATGCATGTAACGGTGGATTACCATTATCTGTTGCAACAACACTTAATGTATAATTTGGTTGAATTTCACGATCAAGTGGTAATGAAACAATAACCAAATAAATTATATTATCACGTGTTGTTAGACCAAAATGTCCTTCACCACCACTTAAACTTACATTCACATTTGAATATTCTGTTTTTGAATCGGGATCATTAACAGATATTCTTGCAACAAATTCACCTGGCTGAGCACTTTCAGAGATTTTTGGTGTAGCATCATCACTCAAGAAAATTACATTTATTATTGGTTGATTATCATTAACATCTGACACTCGAATTGAAACGAATGCAGTTGTCTCTAATGGCTGTTCACCATGATCTTTAGCTACAACCACAAGTTCATGAAGTTCTTTGGTTTCAAAATCGAGAGGTTTGTTAACTGAAATCAATCCAGTTTGAGAATCAATTCGAAACATTTGCTCCTTATCACTTTGTCTGCGATTTATTGAATACTCAACTAAACCATTATCTTCAGCATCTGTATCGGAAGCGAACACTTGTAGTACGCTCGTTCCAACAGTTGCATTCTCTGGAATTGTTGCAAAATATCGGCTCTGATTGAATATTGGTTGATTATCATTAACATCTTGTATGGTTATATTGACGGTCATTTGCCCTCTTAAGGGAGGACTTCCACCATCTAAAGCCTCTATGACCAAACTATATGCTGGTGTTGTTTCTCTATCTAAGAAACCATTTATTTGTAAATCCAAATACAAAACACCGTCACGTTCGCGATGCGACGACAATCGAAACGCGTTATTCACATTACCCGACACAATATTATAACGTTGCGTATTATAACGACCTAAATCTAAATCTCTTGCAGGATTTAGCGTTCTTTTAACATCTCTTGGTGTATTTTCTGGAAATTCAATATTCATAACAGGTGTAGGAAATGTTGGTGGATTATCATTTTCATCTAAAACCCGAACAACAACACGAACATTTTCACCACTTAATGGTATTGCAACTAAACTATATGAAGCACGTGTTTCACGATCTAACTGAACTTTAGTCCGTATTTCACCAGTTGTATGATCAATTGATAAATCTGTATCAACAGCACTACCCGGTACAGGTACAATTAAATATGGCGGTCCACTATCAACACCATGTAAAAATTCACCATGTAAAAATTCACCAATAAAACCAATCTGATGTCCAACTGGTACACCTTCAGATACTTCTAATTCACGTACAAGTTCTGATGTATGTGATGATGTTAATATAAATGATGATGAAAATAAAAGGAACCATAATACCATACAAATGATATGCCGATGATAATGATAATTTATAATATTACAATTATTTTTTGTATTATTTAATTTATAATAATATTGAGCCATTGCTACGAAGCACTTATGGCTTCGATTATGCGCTGCCATTTCTTATTACGGCAGCTCATATGGCCCAGTAATATTAATTGCAGATGATCACCGCACTAGCACCGATCGTTGCATTGCAAATGTATTTTAAGATGAATAATATGTAAAAATTAGTCTTTGTAGAATTCTGAAAAGAATATTTGAAAAAAAAAAATTAAATTAATTTAGTTTGAAAGATTTAAATTTAATATTGAAAATACATATATGTATATTCTAGGTTCTATAAGTCAATTAGACTGAGCAAAATAATCTAAAGGAAAGAAAGGATTAATTTTATAGAATTTTGTCATAGTTTGTAGAAAAGAAGAATTGTAGATTTTCGTTGAAAACAAATTTTAAAAGTAAATCAATTTTTCTCTATAATTCAAAGATGTCAATTGAAAGGATATTGAAAGAACATTTTTGTATATTTTGTTTTTTTCATGTGTAAAAATGTCATATTATAGAAACTTTAAGAAGACAAACCTAAAATATCACATACATTGCTTAAATTTTCATATGATATTTTCAGAATTTATAAACACATAAAATATAAATTATGAAACAAACAAACAAAAAAAATAAAACAAACCACAAAAAATTATTTTGAATTCATGTTAAAATTTCATTTCATGTTTACCAAATTTTATTCAAAATCTGTCAATCTTTTTTTTTTTATTATTATTTCTCTTTTGTTTTACACATTTTTGTACTTTTTGTTTTTATACATATGTATATATTATTTTATTTAATATTCTGTTTGGAAGAATAATATGTATGTTTTTAAAAAAAAATGTTCAATAAATAAATTTTCTTTTCTGTTTCGTAAATTTTTAAATTTTTTGTACAATATCTAAAGGTAAAAAAAAAAATGAAGAATAATACATATGTAGGTACATATGTATGTATATGTACTTAAAAAAAAACTGAACAATTTGACTTCCCACGAAGACATTTTATGAACACACAAAAAGCGTAATTATAAAGAATATTTTTTTTGTTTTAGTTTTTTTTTTTACCAAGGTGTGTAGATATTTTTTTTTTTTAAATTTAATTTTATTTGCATTAACTTTTTTGTATGTACATATATTATTAAATCTACCATAATATATTTTCTACTCATCGGTTTTTTTCTTATTTTATTTATTTTTTTATCATTTTAGAAAATGGTCTTCATAAAAAAAAAAATTTTTTTTTAATTTAAAAAACAAAACAAAAATTAAATATTTTATTTATTTTTACTAAAATTGTTTTTGTATTTCTAATTTTATTTTCTCTTTTGTTATATTTAATGTGTGGTTTTTTATTCTTCATTTTGTTTTTTTTTTAATTATATTTTTTTTATTTTTATTTTATTTTTCTTTTATTTTATAAAAAATTTAATTTAAAAGGAAATATTCCAAAACATATGCTGGTTTTTGTTTTTTTTTTCTTTCTTTTTTTTGATTAGCCCTTCATTTAATTTTTGTCTAACAATTTTTAATGATACCGTTTTATACTGAAATTTATTTGAGTTTTGTTTTCATTTATTTTTGTTTACAAATTCCAGGAAATTTAATTAAAAAAACACAAAACGAACATATAGCTAAAATACTAAAAAAAAAAAAAAAAAACGTATTTTATCTAAAATAGAAAAACGTTTATTGAATTTCAAAACAGGTGATGCATATAGAATATATTTCTGTTTCTTTTATTACTGATGGGTTTTTTTGAATAATGAAAATTTCATTTATTTATTTATTTTTTATTATTGTATTTTTATTTTTAGTTTTTAAATTGTTTTTTTTACGATGATTCTTTTCCTAGATAATTTAGTTTTTGTATAATTTTTATTGCTTTTGTGGAGAAAAAAAAAATCTAATTTTATTTCTTAGTTATCGCACACGCATCATTCAAAATTCAATTCAACAAAACAATTTTTTAAAAAAAATGAGTCGTTGTCCTCTTTTCATTGTTAGTTATTTTCGAAAAAAAACAAAAACAAAAATAATCTAAAAAATCTATCTGAAAAGGAATAGAAAATAAATGTTCTTTAGAATGGAAAGAATAAAATTTTAAATTAAAAAAAATATATAATCAAAGAAAATATAACAGGTTATTGAAGGACTATTTTATGTATAGAATGGGATGGGAGTAAAGAAAAGATTACCTGGATTTTTTTTTTTGTACAACATTTGTGGTATGTACCCGGACCCCATTCATATATAATGTCATATAGTACGTGTTTTAAAATTAAATTTCAATTAAAAAAAAAAAATTCAAATAGACAGGAGTATACAGAATGTCTTGAAGCAAAATTTTTTTTAGAATTTCATATTTATTCCATCAACCTGTTCACATATTCTCAAAATAATTTAATTAAAAAAGATTAGAAAAAAAAAAAAATCTTAATACACCTTTCATGTGGGATTCAAAATTTGAAGGAAAAAAAAAAAAAATAGAACTTATCCAAAATCCGATTATAATGTATAATTTTCATTACCAATTCTTAAATATCAAATTTAATTTTTTTTTTTAAGCGAGCAAATGTAAGACTCGCCCAAAAAAAAAAATTTTTTTTAATTTATTTATTTTGTATTTTTTTATTTGTCTAGTATTTTTTTTTTTCTTTAAATAAAATCTTCTGAGAATGATTTCTATTAGATATTATTCCTAGTAGGTGATCTAGACTTCATCCACCATATAAAAATCTATCTATCATTATTTTGTATCTGTTGTACTGTATATGTACAACATATCACAGCTTCATTATTTTCAAAAGAATTTATTTAATTTTTTTTTTTTTTTTTTCAAATTTTTCGTTTATTCATTCGACCTACAACTCAAACAACCACCAAAAAAAAATTGTTGTTTTTGTAACATCATAAAACTACAAGAAATGATTGTTGATGATGATGAACAACAAGAGAGAAAAAAAAAACTGCAAATCATTGATTTTTGATTATAAAAGGCGTCAATGTAATTCAAAATAAAAAAAAAAATTATAATAATTTAACAATAAAAACATATGAAGGAAATAATAAACAGAAAAAAGAAATATGTTTTGTACAAAGAATTTAAAAAAAAAAAAAAAAAATTTTAAAAAAAAATATAATAGTCATGAGGAGTTCCTTTTTTATTTTTTTATATTTTTAATTTCTTTATTCTTTTGTGCAAGGTACTTATTTATTACTGGGGTACGCATGTGGTTTTTTCTTTAATTTTTTTTTATATTTTTCGTTCAACAAAAAATTATGTTTTATTAATATTGTTATAATATTACAAAGGAGCCAAAGATGTTAAGGAATCCAATTCAGGTGCCTTTTTTTTCCTTTTGTTTTATTTGCTTTGCATCCATGCAATTATTTTATATTTAATGAAATCTTTTTTTTTAAATAATTTTAACATTTTTATTTCGGAAATTTTTTTGTAGCTCAAAAAATTCACAAAAACTTTTATTATTATCACAAACAAAAGAGCTTGCAAATTAAATTTTGTATGATGAACTTTTCTTGATTATAAGGGTCTTTTGAAAGATATTTTGAAATGTGTTTTTTTTTTTCAATTAAAATAAATTTTATTAATTTTTGATATTTTTCTCTTTAATTAACCAAGGTCGTCTAAGATTGAAGAATAATTTTTAATAGCAAGAAAATGGTTTTTTTTCGTATTTAAGTAAACTAAAAATAAGTTTAAAATATACAATTTCAAGAGATCATTGGTTTATGTTATTTTTTTTTCTTATGCAAAACCCTTATAATTTAAATAGTATCAAACAGTTGTTCTAACCTTTATAAATCAAAAATGTTTTTTTTAATGTTAATAAGAGAATTAAAGACAGAAAAAAAAAATTAATATGTAGCTATATGTATTTCATATATATCGTTTGAAATTTTGTCTATTTTTTTTCCATTTAATTGTTCATCCATTTATTTTAGGTCAAAAAACCTGAAAGCTTTGAAAAAAAAAAAATTTATGACCAATTTTAATAATTTACTCTACAAAAAAAAAAAAAAAAAGATTGATTGAATTCGAATATGTGTATTTTAAAATCCCATAAAATATTAAATCTAGATAATAAATTATATTGAGGAAAAAAAAAATTTATACGACATAATTTGTTGATCTAATGGTTAAATTGGTGCGGTTTTGAGAAAAAAATTTTGGCTATCAAGTAAATATATCAATGACATTAAATGTAATATAATTTGGAAAACAAAAACTAAAAAAAAAAAAAAAGAAGAAAATAAAACACATTTATTAGGTTTTTGAACTTGAAACTAGCAATTTTAAGAAATTTTAAGAAATAATGATTGATTTAAGTTAAAAAAAAAAAACAAACAAAAAATATAGATATATGTAGGTACGATATAGAAACGCGATGACGAATGAATGATATGTGAGCTTATAAAATTAGGTAATAAAAATTTAAGAAAAAAAAAAAAAGTCTAAAATAACATACAACGTGTATGAGCTCAATTTATAATAATAATAATAAAATAAAAAAAGGAAAATTAAAGCAATAATCCAAAGAAAAAGAAAAAAAAACATATACTCATCAAAATAAAATAACTAAAAATACAAAATAAAAAATCCTACAAAAAAAAAAAAAAGCTAACAAAAATCTTAATTCAAGTGCTCTAAAACCAGAATATAGCCAATTTTCATGTTGCATTCCGTTGTACGTTTTTTTATAATATACTCTTCTTCTGTTTAAGAAAAGACCCATCATTTAGTATATATTCATTTCTTTTTTTTTATTATTTCGTTGTTTTTTGTTTTCGTATATTCTCTCAAAAAAACCTAATCTAAAAAACGAATCCCAAACAGGTATTTTTTGAATTTATTTGAAAAATAACACAAAGAGGTACCACCGCAAAGGAATAGAAGAAAAATATTTTAAAGTTGGGTAAAAAAAAAACAACAAAATAATAATAACAACAACAAAAAAAACACACAGAAAAAAAAGAGAGATACAGAGAAAAAAATTATAGGGAACAAGAAAAATAAGAAAAAAAGTTTAAAAAAAAAAAATAATAAACAGGTAGCAATAGAGCAGACTATATAGTAAAATATAATATGTCAGAGTATTTTTTTTTTATAGAAAAAAAAACAATAACAACGACAACAAAACATAGAGTTACAGAGCATCTTTAATTTCCCGCCCGACCAACATCCTCCTCTTTGGTCCATAATAATAATAATGATGATGATGATGATGATGATGATGAAAAATATACAAGACCACAACAACAACGACAATAACAAAAAACGATTCAACAATCTAAGCATCAGGTTGAAATTATAGAAAGAAGAACGGAAAATATATATACGAATAGTAATAAGCCATTAAAAAAAACAGCAAAAATTGACTAAGAAAAAAGAAATTAAAAAAAGGTAAAAAGCAGAATATAAAAGAATAAAAAAAAACGTATTTCGAGATGAAATCCAAGAAGATGAGGAGAAAAATATAAGAGACGACAGCGAATCAAATATGCACGAGGCCGGCATAAAGCTGTTTAGTTTTGTGGAGCTACAAGTTCTACGTTCTGTTCTGTTTATACATTTCTTCTGCTGGACCTTAGATAATACTTTAACTAAACTATAAAGCAAAAGGCGATCAGTAATAGCAGCAGTACCAGAATTATCATCATCATCATCATCAAATTCATTTGAAAAGACGTATAAGTATATATGTACATACATATGTATATAGAAAAACGAAAAAGAGGAGCTTGTTTTCTGCTTTTAGCTTTGGTTACCCATCATAGAGTTAAGCTTACACCGATGACGAGAAAATGATGAGCATGAGATCCCATCCACAAAAGTTTCATCCATCCAGATGATGTTGATGATGATGAAGTCTGCCAGAATAAGAATAAGAATAATATAGGCATTCCAGAATCCAGCAACGAGCTCATTTCTACCTGTTATGTATGCATGTACATATGTATGTATGTATATGTTCAAAATGTATGAAGATAGTTTTTGTATATATACCTATATTTATGTATAATTATGTGAATATATTCACATCATTTAAAGAGATTCTGTAGATATATTTTTATACAATTATTTTGTTTGTTTTTGCCTTATTTTTATTTTAAAGAAGTTTTATAAAGTTTATGTTGTCTTCTCAAATATACGAGTATCTCGTCCGTAAAGTATGTAAAGTTTGTATACATATAAAGACAAAACATCAACAATTCACTCAAAATGTTTTTTTCCCTATATTATTTTACAATGAGATGTATACAAACATAAAAGATTACCTTAAAGAAAACTGAATTAAAATTAAAGGAATATCATCTTCAACATTGAAAGCATTTATACAGAGGTGGTACCCACGACCCATGTGTTTTTTTCTTTCTTCTTCTTCTTTTTTATGTTTTAATTCTTCTCCTTCAAATAGTTTTTCTCTATGTTGTTTTTTTTTTTTTAATTTTACTTTAATTTGTATTTTATAAAAGAAATGAATACAGCACATAGAACAAGAAATTCTAGAGAAAATGCTTCCTTGATACTTTTTCTTTAACGAAAACAAAAAAAAAAAAAAACAGAAACAACAACAACAAAATTTTTATAGTATGACCTATAGCAGAAAAATAGAGTTTCCATTCAAAAGAAAAATTCAATGTAAAGGGTATCATCATCATCCGTATTTATAAGGACATACATATATACATACATACTAATATGAAATTTTCAAGAGAGAGTATAGTACTAGAATTTCATAGAATTCCAATGTTTAACTGAGCTATGGCATTTTAAAAGTTTATATAGATAATGGATGATGATTACTATTGTATGTAGTTATATACTGTTGTTGTTGTTGTTGTTATTATTATTGTTACAGAACAGTAAAATAAAATAAGGTATAGTAATTCTTATTGAAAATAAAATACAAAAATTTTTCAACTCATTTACAAAATATACTTATTTTTTTTTGTTTTTTTTTTGTTTCATTTCATATTATTTTTTCATCTATTTTGTGGCGTTTTTATTTTTCTTTTTTTTCTCGACACCAATTTGAATTAAATTTCCTTTTGTTGTATTTCACTTCTTTCATATAATATTAAATCTTTATTCTTTGAGATATTACAGAATAATTCTTACATTTCAAATCGTATAGTTTTATTGTTACTTTTATTTTATTTTATTTTTTTTTGTCTTTTCCTTTTTTTTTTTTTTAAAGACAGGGTATAATTTAAATATAAAGGTTTAACGTCGGTGTTAATGTGCACCCCTTTTTTTCTTTGGCTCGTTAACTTCTTATATGACCGGTTCTATATAAAATGTTATACGAGTATTGTAAATATATCTCTAAATATACACATAATAATGAATAATAATACATTTAAATAAGAAAAAATAATAATAATATAACATTTTCGTGCTAGATATATTGTGTAGGCGCACTTTCATTATCCTCATCTTCACTATTTTTTTTATATGTATGTATGTATGTATGTATGTATATTAAGAAAGATACCATTCCAATAAATAAAATATGAAATAGCTAATTCTAGTCTTTTATTTTGAATTAGATCTAAAAAAAAAATGAAGAAAAACAAAAGATTTAAACAAGAAACTTGAAGGAAATAATAAAGAAAAAATAAAATAAATTAGTTATAAAATGTTTTAGCAGAAAAAAAAGAAATAGAATTCGATAGATATTATTTTTAAATTAAATGATTTTTTTAAAAAAAAAATACCTCAGATTAATATGAGAAAAAAGAAACAAAGAAAATCACAAATGGTTAAAAAGACATTTTACTCAGTTTTTTTGGTGAAATTTTAAAATTTTTCAAAATTTTTTTCAAATGTTTTGTTCTTTTTTTTAAACAAAAAAATAATTTAGAGTTCTTGTTCAGCTTATAAAATATATTTTTTATTAACAATGATTTAAAAATTATATTTTAATTCTTTTTTTTTTATTGATGATACAAGAATCCTTTAAAAAAATTCTTTTATAAAGTTAAAGTTCAGTACAATGAAAGTTTCTAAGAACGATTCATTTAGAAAATAAAAAAAAAAACGTTATTATGCACAATTTTCACTACTAAAGAATGATAAATAACTTTGAATTTTTGTTTTAAAGACAATTTTTAATTCCAAACAAAAGTACATATTTTGAAACGTATGAAAAAAAAAATTCAAGCTACAGCATTTCTTGTCGATTACGTAATATTGAGTACATTTATTAGAACACATTTTAATATGTATTATTGATTACAACTTAAACGTCTCTTTTTGCTATTTTAGAATTGTACCTGGAGCAATAATTAATATAAAATAATTATTTTACTATCGATTCTTATTAAATACGTTCAAATTTTTATACATATTATGTACATACATACATACATATGTATATATAGAAATATCAATCTATATAGAAGATCTTTTCTTATGATGTCAACTAAAAGTTCTCACATTCATATGTATTTCTTTTTTTCTTTTTCTTTTTTTAAACTTAACTCACATTCATTATTAAATAATGATGACCCTCATTGAGGAATGAGGAAACAAAAAAAAAAAAAACAAAAAAAAAGCAGAAAACACATTCTTTGACACTTTTCATTCAATAAAAATAAAAACGAAATTCATTTTATATCTTGACAGATATAAATGATTGATCGATCGTTCTGTCTCAACACTTTAAAATGAGAACTTTATTAATAACGTTAAAGTTTAATATAATAAATATGACATTTTAAAGTATATAGATTCTTATTTCATAAAATTCTATACATTTGAAAAATAACATTTACATAGGTACGACATTTGTAATTTAATTTTAATTAGTTTTAATAACAATAACAAAAAAAAATATATATTAGGTATTTTGAACTCAATTCATGAATATACTTTTTTTTTTATGGTGTATTTTTTAAAATAAAATTTCTTATTAGAATAACTCTTTCTTGGTTGATTTTATAGAATTGTAAATTAGCAACAAAAAAAAAATAATAAAAATGAATTTAATTGAATTTGGTTATCATGTTTTGTTGATCGTTATAGTATTATAATTTGTAATTATGATTTATTTGCTAAAGATCACGTTAAAAATGTTACACTTTTATCAAATTCAAGTCACTACAAATATTTGAAATTTCTTTTGTGTTATTTTCCACATTTTTCTACTCCTTTTTTTTTTTTTTTTTAGAAATGAAATTAAAATTTTTAAGTAATTTTTCTCGAAAAGAAAATATTACAAATTTTTTTTGGAAATATTTGAAATAAACAAAAAAATTATTTCCATTTTAAGATTTTAAATTAAACCATTTTAAAGTGTTTAAGATTTATTTTTGAAATTAAATACATAAAAGTATAAGTGTGCAGAAATTTCTTTGAAATAATAATAAAATAATGTCAATATTAATAACATGCACTTTTAAGCAAATTTAAAAAAAATATATATATATATTCATCATGTCCGAAGTTTTAAAATTTATTTGTCATTAGCTCGATTTCTCAGAAAGAAGTAATTAAGTTTTTGAAAATATAAACGAAATTTTTGAAATTATGTTCCCGATAAAATTTAAAATTATTTGCGAGATTTTTTATGGAAGCCATGGTTTTCAAAAATTCAACAAGACACAATGTTTAAAACCTTTAAATTTACAAATTCAAATAAATGAAAACTGTAAATATTTTAAATAAGTTTTTTAGCATTATAGATTTTTTTTGCAGTTTTTAAGTTCATTTTTTTGTAGTAACATTGTGAACATAAATTAATTGAAGAAAAAAAAACGTAATATTGAGCGAAATTTTCTAAAAATAAAACCGTTTTTTTGGAAATCTCTGATTATATTTGAAAAAAATGAAAAAATTTGTTTATTTAAAAATCAATAGATAATCTCTAAATAAGTAAATTAAATTATATAAATATTTACTTTTCAATATTAAAAGTTGAAATAAGTAAGTTCATGATTAGAACACAAAATTCCATTAAAATAAAAATAATTTCGCAGAAATTATAGGCGGTTTTTAAAAAGAATCTAATTTTTTTTTTAATAAAAAAAACAGTGAATATAGTATTGAATTTTTTAACTTTTTTGTTAAACGTTGATTTTTTCATTGATTATTCTGCAACTGTAGTTCTGATAAAAAAAAATAAAGCTTTCTTGAGATTTTACAAGAGTTCTTCAGCTTATTTAAAAATAAAAATTTTAGACGTGTTCAAGCATTTTCAATTTTTTTTTCAATTCTATTAAATTTTGCTTCAATTCACCTACAGTGGATGATCACAAGTTTTTAGAATACTTATTTACGTTGTGAAGTATGTATATCCTTATTATTCCTTGATAATTTTAATTAATTCCTACTAAAATTTTCTGCTGTTTTCGATATATTCTATTAAATAAAAATCGTAAGGATGAAGTAAAAAGGAGGATGAAAATGCAATAATTTGAAAAGCTCTATAACAAAGAATAGCTAGTTTTAAAGAGAAATTCATAGAAAAAGTCCTCTAATAAAAAGTCCTTTCGTAGGAACTTTATAATAAATTAATCTATTAAATTTTTATTGAAACTTACAGAGCTTAATTTATTGATTTTTATGATAAATTAACAAATAATCCAATTTAGTCTTCCAGAATGATAATCCAAAATTGTATTTTTATAAAATAATTTTTTTTTTTTTTAAATTTTTAATTTTTATTTTCCAACAATTCTCAATTTTTTTTCTTTATTTATAGCAAAGCCACATGTAATTTTATTTTCAATATTATTTTCTTTTCAACAAAATATTAAAATTTTTACACTGAACTTTTGACTGAATCTAAGCTTTATTTTTTTTTCTTTCTAAATTTTAATTTTCAATTTACACTTAAATATTTTTTTTTTTATTCACAAGTTAAAATAATTACAAATATTTTTACACTCTCAAAACTAGAAAAATTATTTTTCTTTTTTATTTTTAAATATTTTTTTTTTCTTTTTTGCTTCAAAACTTTATCTTTCATCCATGTTGCCACAAATCCAAGAAATACCGTCGTCGTACCACGTTCACTTAAGGTTTTCGTATTACGGATTTTTGTATTTAATACAAATTATTTTTCTTTCTTTTTTTTTTTTTTATTTCTAAATTATAAGCACAGCACTTTTCAACAAAAATATTATTTTATTTGGAGACAGAAAAAAAAAAAACACAATCTTTTAATATTTTTTTAATTATTATTTTATTTTTTACTTTTTTTTATTTTTGCTAGTAATAAATTCTAATTTGATTTTTTTGAATGCTTTTTTTTACAAAAAAAACTTATTTTTCAAATATGGTGTATCTTAACTTTTTTCATACAGATTTCTTTTTTTTTTTTATCAACACAAAATTTTCTTTTAATGGGAAAAATAAAAATTAATAACGAGTTTAAAACTTAATTAAAATTATTTCAAAAAAATAATGAAAATAACTTTTTTTTTTTTAAAAAAATTATTCTAAAATTTCAAAAGATTTTTTATTTCATGCAAATTTCATATAATAAACGCGGCGGATTTTTTTTGCGATAATGTAAAGAATAACATAAAAACGAAATATATACACGGTTCATGAAATAACAATCATAATAATAAATTTTATTGTAAAATAAAAATATACAGTATGAAAATTATCCGTATAATTTTTTTCCGTAAACCTTCTTTCTTTCATCTAAGCATACGAGAAACTGGAGAACTTCTTGCAATTGACACATTATTACCCCGGAGAGCCAAAGTAACAAGAAGTTAAATTTTATTACAACTTTTTTGTTGTTTGTTTTTTTTTTTTTTGTTTTGTATTCTCTATCTTTTTAACAATATTCATGGACGTTGTTTAAAACTACAATATAGTATTATATTTGCCGTGTATTAACTATATACGATACGCCTTATAATATTTTAACTTTTCACAAAATGGGTTACCAGATTAATTAATTTCTTTCTTTTTTTCAAGGTTATACATTTTCAAACATCAGTATCTCTGAATAATCAAAAAAAAAAACCTTAACTAAAAGTATCTAAAAATCTGTCTTATAAGTATAAACTTAACAATAAATATCATTTGGCAACCCTAAGAGAAAAAAACAAAAACAAAACAAATAGGTAATATGAAATAAATATAAAACCTGGTAGTTGTAAGAATGTCAGGTTAAAAATATTTACGAACAAACTCTTTAACTCTTCTCTTGCATTAACAATCTATCTATATAGTATATGCAATGGAACAGGTAAGTTAATGGAAAAATACATATCTACCGATACAGGTATATGATATTAAATGCGCTGCTTTTATACCACCAACACATAAGTATTTATGTGTTTTGTATACAGTAAATCTTGTATAAATTTTATTGAAGACGAAAACGTAGAGATATCTTGTAAGAACAACTTTTCTGGTCTTCAACTTCTTTTGGGGATATTAAAACAGAAAAACAGATAAGAAAGAAGAAGACGATAGAGAAAAGGAATAAAAAAAAAAAGACAAATAAGTGGTCCGGGAAGACTTCAAATTGTTGTGTTATACAAAAAAAAAAGAAAAAAAAGTTGTATGTACACACTACACAGTGCTTCATCGTCGTATCTTAGACTTGGACTCATGGATTCCAAAACACCAAATATGTATGGAAAACACATAATTTTCTCAATACAACTATAACAAAACTTTTTAACAAACAAATGTGATAGAAATTAATTTAAATTGTGTGTGTGTGTATGTGTATGTTGTTAAAATATTTTTTGAGAAATTCAATTGTATTTGTAGAAAATTTATTATATCAGAAATATAAACAGGTAAAATTATACGTCTTTACCTATAAGGTGAGCTTGAACATTGTGCATAACAGAATGATAAGTTTTACAGCAATGATGAGAAGCATAAAATACGTGCATAATGTACAAGTTCCTTATATTATATTTCAAATACATACAAAATATTTTGTGTATAAAGTGCGTATACAATAATGATATAAGTATAAGAGTTTGATGATGACTTTAGTAAAATTAAAAACATTAATATAAACTATCTATCTACCTGTATAAAAGAGAAGTATTATGAATATCAGTGGCGCTTTATAAATTGTCTTATTAGATAAGAAAATAAGACATTTTTTAAATTACATATGTCCGAAAAAGCAAGAAAAATATATACATATATGTGAAAGTTTTTAAGATTTTTCGTACATTAGAACATTCCAATCAAAATCTAGCTATTCTGCAAAATTTCTAAGCTTAACTTTAATTATTTGAAAAAAAAAAAAAACCGTTTACTAATATTTTCTTTTATTTTAAAACTCAAATATATGAATAATCTATGAAATAAATCTTTCTAACAATCATTTTGAGAATATTGTTACAAATTACGAAATATATTATTATTATTATGTTATTAATTTTACATAGTCTAATTTTTACTTTCTAATGTAATTTGATAAGAAATTAGAATATTTTTTCCAGTGAAATTTAATAACTGAATTTCTACTTAAAACAAAAGATTTAAGCGCGAAACCTTATAGTCTTCTAGAAAAGCAAAAAAAAATCTGTATGATTAAAATAAATTCATTTGTGAATGTTTTTTGAATAATTAAAATAAAATATTCAATAGTATGATAAAATGATTTTTAGGGTGATTTTGGAAAATATTAAAGGTAACTTCATGTAGTTGTTATACAAGACTTCTTTTTTTGTTATGAATTTGTTTTTATTTGCTTTTTAGATATATTTATTTGAAGTTTTTTATTCGATAAAAACAAAGAAGAATATTTAGAAATTCTTCTTTGAAACTCATTTCTATTTTTTTCTGACAAAAAAATAGTTGAAATTTGTTATAAATTTTTTTTAGAATAATGATTAAAGTCCGAAAAATACATCTCATATCAAAGAAACTTTCAATTGAACACTGGATTTTATTAGTTCTAGTTCTAACTAGAATTTTCTTTAAATAACGATTTTTACTATATTTTTACTGTATTTTTATCCTGAAAATAAATTATTTAAAAAGTAGGAACGGTAGCTGTTTTTCTGTTTTTCTTAAAGACTTAATTTCCAAAATATTTCAAAATCAGCAAAACTAAACGCCTATTCTGATACTATATAGTTTTAAAAATCACAGATTTGGCACAGCAAGAACTTCAAATTTTTTTTTTCATTCAATTTCCAAGAAAACCATCTGCGCCGAATGATGTGAAAACTAATCATCATAAGCGCCCATCATAAAACTACGTAACTGTCACTTATGTAGTTTTAGAAAAATAAGAAAAGAAAAAACATCATGATATGGTTTAATATTTCTTTCTTATTTCTTTCTTAAAGAAAAACAGGTTTAAAAAGTTAAAACACGTTTTTCCTCAACATTATCATGTAAATATATGAGAAAAGTTAATATAAAAATCTATATATGTTCAGAATTTACAAATACCATAAAATAATTTGATTATCACATGTATTTTATGTTAGCACACAAATATCTTTTTCATATACCTACATATATTATTTTGAATCATTTTAAAGGTTTCATTTCATTTATGTATTGGACATAATATTAATAATATATAAGTATATATAGTTTGCATAAATATTCATAATATAAAGTAATCCTTATTCAACAGAGCGAGCGCTACAAGCAAGCATTATTCTTTTACAATACACCTTTTAGCATCATTATCATCATCAACAACAGTACAAGGAAGAAAAAATTTGAAAAAAAAAAAAAAAAATTCTATGAATACATAAAAAAGAAAATATATATTTGATATGGCGGGTTTAAGGAAAATAAAAATCTTAAAATATGAACATGCAAGTTATAATTAATTTTTAATTGAAATTTTAATTCTAAAGCTTAGATAGAAAAAGTAAAATTATTTATCTCATTCTACACAATAAATGTCATTTATTAAATGCTATTTAATAATTTAATATTTTTATCTTAAAGGAAAAAAAAAAGCACAACAAACATTTTTTTTTTTCAAACTGAAAATTGCAACTTATACATACAATTTTAAAAGATTTTTTGTAAATTAATAAAAACTAACGGTTTGCCTGGATTTATTTTATGTTATTCAAGTCAAAATTTAGAAGGTCAATTCTCTTATCAGAAATAAATCATCTTATACTCCACTTGAATAGCACATAACCATATTGTACAGAATTCTTTTAAGACACTAAAAATAAGGGAAAAGAGGTCCAAAACACTGAGTCGAAACCTAAGGTCTTATAAATATGCTTTTTTATTTCAAAAAACCTTAGCCTTCTTCCTCTTTTATTTTAAAAAAGAAAGCTAATTAGTGGAAAATTCTGTTTTACATTTTTTTGAAAAATGTAACTACTACGGCACAAATTTTATTTCCGTATTTCAGTGGTCTTTAGACCTTCAGTCTCCAAAAAAATATCATTTCAATAATAAATACAATAAAATATAATTATTTACAAATTCGAATACCTCGATTAACATAACACCTAATTCAAAGAATCTATTGTACATCAATTTCAATAAAAACCCTCAATAGGACTTCATCAACTATTATTGCAACATTTAAACAATTTAAATAACAATGTTTAACATTTTTAAAGTGTCACAAATGTTTTCATACACATAATTTTGCGCTATTGTTTTGAATTGTTTTAATTACCATTATACAATTTTTTCTTTTTCACCTTTTTATCTTTTCATTTATTTATTTTTTTTTTTACTTTTTTCATCTTAATGATTAATTATTTGTCTTCACTTTAACGAATTATCGGCTTTATTTTACTCCAATTTTGATCATCATCAGTAATTATATGATGATGATGGTGTCTCCTTTTATTACTTATTCTTTTGTCTTGTTCTTATTCTTTTTAAATACATACAATTGAATTTTAATCAAAAAAAAAAAAAAAATAATGTTTGATGATGATCTTTCTCTTTGACCATGAATGTACAAATATACAGATATGAAGGAAAAAGTTTTAATTCATCACAATGAGGAATCACATCATCATCATCATCATCATCAACATCAACATCATCCAGAAGGACAAAAAACAACAAGAACTTGAGATCAATTACTTTGCTGTTTAGTTTTCGATCTATATGTACGAGAGTAGGTATATATTATCCCTACAGTATTCTTTTAAAAAGAATATTAAAACATACATTCATCTAAATAATATACATACCTATATGAAAAATATCTATCATACAATTCAAGGAGAAAAATAAAAATTGAAAAAAAAAAACAGCATCATGGTGCATTTGATGATGCACCTTTTCTGCAGTTACAAAATCACTCACATTTTAGCTATGTAATGGTGCTGCTTCTGTTGTTTTCCTGCTATTTTTATTTCTCTTGTTATTATATTACGAGCTGTTATACAATTCCACATAGAACCAAAAAACAAAAAGGAATCCATTAAAAGTCACATACATACAATATACATGATATTTTTATATATACCTACATTTTATCTAAATATGTATATATAAAGATATAAAAATACAGATATTTTTGCTTGTACTAAAAATTCATACTTCTTTTTTTTTCTTCTGTAAATATCTTAAAGTAGAAACAGATATATTTAATACAGATCTCAGTCAGTCAGAAAAACTTAAAAAGTCAACAAAGTATTGAAAAAAAAAGAAAAAAAAAGTAAAACGAAATAAATACAAAAAGTTATCTTTTGTAGAGTGTCATTATGGTGTGTTCATCGAGTATATACATATACATATGTACATACATATGTGCTGCATCCCATCACATTGCAGTGATATAACCAGCAGAAGCAGTAACAGCAGCATCATCCCAGCATTTATTGGTATATCATATATTGGTAGATGGATGACGATGATGATGATGATGATGTGATGGTTTTGTTGGTTTTCTGATGGTGTGTACAATGATGAAACATCATACAATTCTCGCACAGAGTGGTATTTTGGAATTCCATGATTTGAAAGAATGAAAATTTCAGACCTTTTGAAGACATAACTGAGATCATTTCGTCTTTGTAATTCTTTTTTTTTTTTTCGAATTGCTTTTTTCTTTGAATTTTTTTTCTTTTGAATTTTTTTATTTCACTTTTCTTTTACAAATAATTAAATTGTGTTTTTTTTTTTCTCACTGGATTTAGAATATTTTAATTATGTACTTTCTTTTTATTTTTTTTTTTTTTTTTTTTTTTTTTTCAAGGAAATTTTACTAGGACATCTTTTAAATGCTCTCCGAATTTCCAAAAAGCCAAATTTTTTGGAAATTTCATCAAAATTTCAAACTTAAATTATAGAATTAAGTTTTTCTTGTATTATTTTTTAAATACAATTGCTACATTCATTCATTTTGTAGTAAAATTTCATTTCTTATAAATATATTATGTGGTTTGGTTATACTTGAATAATGATGATGATGATTTTGTTACTTTCATGATATTATTCTTCGCTTGTAAGATGCTATTGTTGTTACAGTAAAATATCAGATACTGTAATATATAATCAGGAAGAAAGATGCGCATTTGAATCGAAATGGTAAAGAGTAGAAATTAAAGAAACAAAAATAATAAAAAAAAAATTTAAAAAAAGATGCAGAAATCTGGTAAAACGACACACAGAAGCAAAATTACAAGAAAGTATACATACATATATATATATATGTATATTGTAACGGCAAAACAGCAGCGCATCAAAATAATATTCAGCAATAATAAAATTTAAAACAACAAATAAATAAATAAAAAATCACAAA